>OX578151.1:25593326-26193326 GCA_951213105.1 Amaurobius ferox
TCATTTTTACCGTAGTCATTAGCTAGCGATCTGAATATGTGTACATTTACTAGCAAATTCTGCAGTGTATATGAGAGCGAGAAAGGACAGGTGCATAACGAATTTTCTTTACAAGAACTGGTGTATATATTTTATTGAAAATGAATAATTTATTTTCCTGTTTAAAAATATCCATCGAAGAAGATGCATTTAAATGTATTCTACTAAAATTAGAAGTTAAACGATCGTAAATTTTCGAAGTAGCCCATTTTTATACAGAAATAATGAAAATTTCCATACTGCTAAGCATATACGAGAAATTTGCTTTGGAAACGTAACTGGGGAAAATCTCCATGTGACGTCATGTGTCCATTCTCTCTATACACCACCACTCCTCATTTTTAATTAGAGATATGATAAAGATAACGTCTCTAAACGTGCATTTCACGCTATAAAATAGGGAAATACGCTTTGAAAATTAAGTAAAGCGTATTTCTACGCATTGATCTTGTTTTTAAAAAAAAATCGCCAATCACGATGTTTACAGGTCACGGAAAGTCATAAAAATGGAAATCTGTTACGGATTTCCCGAAAATGTTACGAATCTGGAAACATGCACTAATTTTGAGATCTGAGTTTTCTGATTCTGCTGGTGATCCGTTTCCTCGCGATTGTGAAACCCACATGCAAGGACGGAGTGCCGATTACTATGGGTTCTCAGTAGTTTCTACGGTATACAAAATCATACTTCGGATTACGGAATTTGCATAATTTCTTACTGAAATTTAACTTTTATGTCTAAGCCTATGTAAATTTATGCCGGCGTGCACGGTAATGTCAATCAAATCAACGCGACAAAATGGGATTTACAGCCGTGTGTAATGTAAATTAATATCTTTATCGCTTTTTACATGAAAGTAATAAATGTCCTTTAAAAGTTTGTCATTCGGCATAAATCTCTAAACGGTTATTTTTGTGAATTATTTTCACCTAAACAGTACGATTCAGTTTATGTTCGCGTAAATCGCCATCAGTAGCTTTTCCCATCCATCTCTGTCTTCTAAATATTGCATATTAGATTAAATAAACTTAGCTTATATTCATGTTCTGCTTAATTATTACGGTTAATTTTTTAGTTATTTTATTATAAAGAGTGCGATTATACAATTCAATTTGTTCTCGTACATTGGCGAGTAAGTTAATATCGTTTTCCATCCATCTCCATCTTCTAAACATCTCTATATTAAAAAAAAATCTGATGTGGGCAACACATGACTTTCCTTATATAATGCAATGAATTTACTACTTTTACAGCTGAAAGACATAGGTTTTTCTTCTAGTAGACACTTATATTCTTTCCAATATATTCAATTTTCGTCAATCAGTTGTCATTTTCATTGATTTAGCGTCATTTTTATTCATCTGACGAGATTTTTGTTAATTTGGCAACATTTTAAAAAGTCGCCAAATTGGCGAAATTCGTCGCCAAAATCTCGCCAAGCGTTATGGACGGAGAAATAAGTTATTCTTATAGCATATAAATAATTATTGGCGTTCTAATGCAAAAGTATTACTCAAAGTACCTTTTCTCATGAATGAAACGAGCTAGATCCACGAGAATGATGTCACCCTATATATCGCATGATATTACATATGAAAAAAGTGAACATGTTTCTCAACAGTTAATAGATTTTATTTAATTTATGGGATTTTTTTGATAAATTTATTTTAAAAATGTGCAATATCTCGAGAACGGTTCATGCTAGCGATCTAAAGTTTGTCAATCGTTTTCTAAGAAAAAATTACATAAGAAATGTCTATTTGCGTAACTTTATTAGAGGTTTTGATTTTTTAATGATTTTTAAAATTTCACTCGAAAATTTAGGGGGGTTCTGAACATTCGATTACGTATAAAAACAATAGGCTTCCAACATTCACGGATTGGGATTTTTGTACCAAATTTCATTCGAATCGCTCCATTCGTTCTTGAGATATCGTCTCCACTGACAACAACACACCTACTTTCACACACAACAGACATCACCTCAAAAATGTTTGATTCGTGATCAGGGATGCTTGAAACGCGCTCTCCCTTCGAAAACTCGAATTCGAATTTTTCGACCCCGTCACAATACTTTCCTTATACATTATGTATATAAGGAAAGTAAAAAGTAGCTGCCGCCGCTGTTTGACAAATTTCTCGTTTCTCGGAGATTCTTTGCTTCATACCGCAAAAACTATTGCATATAAAAATATGAAATTTGGTACACTTGCAGAAAAAGTTTGGGGGAATACGCTGAAATTAACCTTTTTTTTATATATATATATTGTAGTTCAAGAAATATTTAATGTCAAAATCAAAGACAAAATATTTGAGCTGAGAATTCGTGTCCTGGATAGACTAACAATAATAATGCCACGAATTTTTGAAGGCAGGTGCTGACTTGGGTCGAATTTTTGTCGGGCTGAGCCTCTTTTTACTTTCCTTATATACATAATGTATAAGGAAAGTATTGTGACGGGGGTCGAAAATTCGAATTCGAGTTTTCGACGGGACAGCACGTTTCAAGCATCCCTGATCACGAATCAAACATTTTTGAGGTGATGTCTGTGTGTGTGCGTGTGTGAAAGTATGTGTGTGTGTGTGAAAGTATGTGTGTATGTGTGCGTCAGTGAGTCTGTGGAGACGATAACTGACGAGGCAGGTTGTTCTTTTCCGATTAATACCAAAATCTAATCAGCACCAGAGTATCGTACAAGTAACTTATCTGCCAAATTTTGTGAAATTTGGGCAATTAGTGTTTTAGCTAGAGTGGATACATGAAATTTTTACTGGCCATTTCGCAAAAATAGGCGGGTTCTGTTTTAACGAATCGTACCAAAAACTAATCAGCACCAGGGTCATACCCAAGTGACTTACCTACCAAATTTTATGAAATTCGGTCCATTAGTTTTTGAGCTAGAGTGGATACATACATTGCACAGACAGACCGACACACACAGAGACGTTACGTTAAAAATGGTTTTTTCGTATTCTAGAGGTCTCGAAACGTGTAGATCCGTCGAAAACTCGAGTTGGGATTTTCGGCATGATTCCAATACTTTCCCTACACATTACCATGTATTGCAGGGAAAGTAAAAACTATTTTTCACACGTATCATTAATGAAATGAAGGGTTATTTTGCAGCAGTACCACGAAACACAAACAAAATCTGTACTCCATTCTCAGTCGTATAATTGTGAAAATAATTTCGTCTTATGCAATATCTGTTTGCATGGACTAAATTTTTCTAATCATTACGTATTGCATAACAGCCATTTTTCAAACTTATTATTAATGAAATGAAGGTGCATGTTGCACCGGTTTCCGGAAAAACTGCATTTGCACACGATCCTCTGTGTATATTTCATTTTATTGTGAAAATATTTTTCATTTTCGCAATATGTTTGCGTCGGTTAAAAATATATGTTATTTTGTGTTTGATATAGAAACTATTTTTTAAACGCGTTATTAATGAAATGAACGTTTGTTTTTGAGTAAGGGTATTAAAATAATGATTTGGGTACTTAGAAATGCAACCATTTCAAAACCGTAAATTAGAATTGGATGCATCTGCATCTAAATTTACAGCCTTAGAATTTAAATTAAAAATTAACATTTGTTTCGTTCTTTAGTTTAAATATAGTAATCCTAATAACTTTAATTTATGAGTTCGAAAAATGATAAAAATTTAAGAAAATCTAGCTTGTTTAACAATAAAATTTACAGAAGTTTTTCTGACTGTCAAATACATAATGCATTTTGTAATTTTCCAGACAAGTACACATAACACATAAAAGTCAAAATTTCCCTCTGTTGAGTGGGCTATCTCGAAATGTGAGGGTAATTTCTCATTTATTGAAATTTACTCCTCTGGAAAGCAAAATACTCCTTCAAAGTAAGTTAGGGAGTATTTTTACTCTGGAAAAATTCTAGGGTAATTTCTGCATACTATACGTAGTAGGATCCAAAAGTTCCCGGACTGAGTCTATAACTTAAAAATCTGATGTGGGCAGCACATGACTTTCCCTGCAGAATTAATTTCATATTTTCTTTATTTCTTTAATAATTCGTTGGATTGAGTTTTATTGCACCAAATAACTCTAAATTTGCATTTTTAATTCAATTTTTGTTTTTATTTGGTAATTGGACATTTTCTCGAAATCGGCGTAACAAAAATGCAAGAAATCTCAAATATCTTGAGAACGGTTAGTCCTAAAGTATAATGGAGTGTGTTATATTCTTTATCCTCGTCAAAAATTGCGTATAAAACAAAAATTCATTTGATATATTTGAGCATATATAGTCTTTTTTTTTTTTTCGATTTTGGCCATTTTTGGAGGTCATTTCGTTAAAAAAGGCGGGTTGTTGTTCTCCGAATTGTACCAAAATCTAATCAGCACCAGAGTATCCCACAAGTAACTTATCTACCAATTTTTATGAAATTGGGGCAATTAGTATTTTAGCTAGTGTGGATACATGAAATTTTTGCGGGCCATTTCCGAAAAAAATGCAGGCTGTTTGTTCTTTTTCGAATCGTACCAAAATCTAATCAGCACCAGGGTTGTCACAAGTGACTTATCTACCAAATTTTATGAAATTTAGTCGATTAGATGCTTTAGAGTAGAAATATATAATTTTTGCGGGCCATTTCGTAAAAAAAGGCAGGTTGTTCTTTTCCGAATCGTACCAAAATCTAATCAGTGCCAGGGTCGACCATAAGTGACTTATTTATCAAATTTTATGAAATTTAGTAGATTAGTTGAGTTAGAGTGGAAATATACAATTTTTGCAGGCCATTTCGTAAAAAAGGCAGGTTGTTCTTTTCCGAATCGTATCAAAATCTAATCAGCACCAAGGTGACCTACAAGTGACTTATGTACCAAATTTTGTAAAATTTGATCAATTAGTTTTTCAGTTACATTGGATGCAGGCAATTTTTGAGGGCCATTGAGATCGCAAAAAAAGGCGGGTTGGTTTATTCCGAATAGTACCCAAAACTAATCAGCACCAGGGTCACATACAAGTGACTTATTTACCAAATTTTATGAAATTCGGTCCATTAGTTTTTGAGTTAGAGTGGATACATACATTGCACAGACAGACAGACACACACACACACACACAGAAGTCACGCTAAAAATGGTTTTTTTCGTATTCTAGAGGTCTTGAAACGTGTAGATCCGTCGAAAACTGGAGTTGCGATTTTCGGCATGATTCCAATATTTTCCCTATACATTACCATGTATTGTAGGGAAAGTAAAAAATATTTGTAGTAGAGCGACTACGATAACGTTTCTGTGTTACTATGTTCTCTCCCTCTTCTAAATATTCCATTCTACGTTCTCTCCCTCTTCTAAGCATTGCATTTTATGTATCGGAAAATATTTCGCAACTGTTTGAGCAGAATTTCGGCGAAAAACGTGTGCCGCGAAAGTTAACAAAGCGCGGATAGGGCAGAAGATTTACTGACGCTCAATCTTAACTAAAAGTGCCAACTATAATCAATAAGCAAGAAATGGTAGCTCTCTGAAAGCCATGCAAATGTATATAATTGGATTTTAGGTCTGTCTCTTAGTGTTCGAAATATGGTTATAATTTTGATATTTTAGCATTGTAACCCAGGTTGCTTCCCCTATACATTACCGAGTCTTATAGAGAAAGTAAAAAAAGTGGTGAGGAACACTGACTTAGATTTTCCGCCACGTCAAGACACACATACATACGTTATCTTTTATTACTATAGATTTGTCCTGTAATTTCATGTGTAAAGTAAACATTATATTTTAGCATTGTGAGAAACATTCTTGAGATTTAAAGAACATTATAATTTTGTAGATGGGAGGTCGCTACTGCTGTGTTCCTGGTTGCAAATCTAAGTGCAAGAAAGCGACAGGTGTTTCTTTCCACCAATTTCCTGTGGAACCAGCTCGTCGTATAGAATGGCTGAGGGCTATTCAACGAAACAATTGGCTTCCTAGGGATACGACATCCGTATGCAGCAGGCACTTTCTGCTGTCGGATTACAAACGCGACAAGATGTTATTGCCGACTGCCGTTCCTTCTCAGTTTTTGTCCTTGCAATCTGAGAAGAAAAATAAAGAAGCGAAGCCAGAAAGTAAAAATGATGAACATGCGAAAAAGGATTGTGCAAAACAGGCGAGTGCATCAGATATTTTAAAATCATTACTTGATACGGAAGAGTGCATTGAAATTGTGTTGTAAATAAAAGGTACTAAGCATTGAGATAACGTGTTGGATTGAAAATACCTTATTTGATACGGAACATTGCATTGAAATTATGTTGTAAATAAAAGGTACTAAGCATTGATATAAATGTTGGATTGAAAATATCTTATTTGATGCGGAGCAGTGCAGTGAAAATGTGTTGTAAATAAAAGGTACTAAGCATTGAGATAAATGTTGGATTGAAACTACATTATTTGATACGGAAGAGTGCATTGAAATTGGGTTGTAAATAAAAGGTACTAAGCATTAAGATAAGTATTGGATTGAAAGTACATTATTTGATACGGAATAGTGCGTTGAAATTGTGTTGTAAATAAAAGGTACTGACAGTATTGGATTGAAAATACTTCAATGCAAGAACTTCATATTGAAACATTTTAAATGCTGACTGACTACAGTCAAACATTTCTGGTGACCACTTGACTTTCTCATTCGTATTCCATAATGTGTAGTTCTATTTGTATCATATTTATTATCAGAATGAAAAATATATATTTTTTGTAAAATTTTATACCCAAGTTGTGTTTTTAAATTATTTCAGATATTGATGTGAAACACTTATATGGATGTGAAACACATAATTTCAATTATTGATGTGAATCGCAATCTTTCCGCATGTTTTGAATAGGAAAAGTTTGATGCGTGTTGCATGTGACGACGGTACAAGGTACAGCTGCGAAAATAGTTCGATTTTTTTTTTGTGAGGGGGGGGTTATACAGTTTCGATAATCACTTAATAGAATTCAATTTATTTCGTCCAAATCGAACCGCGAACAACAAAGTTGCCGACGTTAAATCGTTTATAGTATGTAGCGTTACAAACCACTCAACCAGGCAAGCGTGCCCAACTGAACGTTGACGAGCTTATGCATTCTCTCTGTTTAAAGTTCTAGGAAAAGCACTTAGCGCATTAACTTTTTAGCCAATCAACAAAATTCGAGATGTTTCTGGAATCCTCCAAGTTTGTCATATTTCGCCAAATTTACCGACTAGGTCACCGAATTTGTCGCCAACCTTCAAATTAAAAGAATGGCTTTACCTATTGGGTATTCGTAACAATATGATGTCACTTCGCTACACATTTCTGTTTTACTCTCGTTACATTTATTTCATGATTTATTCCGTACCTCGCGTAAGATGTTTCACATAAAAAGTGTGAGGGGCGCGGTAGCCCGTTGGTTAGCGCGCTGGAGTTGCACTCGGTAGGCCCGGGTTCGATTCCAGCCACTGCCGAAACTGCCGCCGTGTTCACGCGGAGTACGATCACGTTAAACATGTGGGTCCGTAAGTCCTTCCGAGAGGTTGGTGGTAGGGGAAGGAGGGTACGGTCCCTGTGGATGCCTCCCCCACTGGATTCCGGTCTAAATTGTGTGAATAAAAAGAAAGTTATGGAGATTGTCGCGGAGGACGCAGTAGCGCAGTGGTTAGCGCGCGGAAATTGCACTCGGTAGGCCCGGATTCGATTCCCGCCACTACCAAAACTGCCACCGTGTTCACCCGGAGTACGATCACGTTAAACATGCGGGTCAATAAGTCCTTCCGAGAGGTTGGTGGTAGGGGAAGGAGAGTATGGTCCCTGTGGATGCCTCCCCCACTGGATTCCGATCTAAATTGGCTGGCAGTTCCTGGCCGTCGAAACAGTTACCTTACACCTTTCTGGTAGGTTGCGCCAGCGAGTTTGCCACGGTCAGAATTTTCAAGGGTAGCGAACAGGCTGGTCGCCAAAGGCGGATAGTATTAAAATAAAACAGGCATTTCATACTTTTTCTAAAAACGTCACGCATTGTATAGAATGCCTAGGCAGTCTATACTTTGCTTGTAACATATGTTAGGCAGCGGCGCAGATTTCGTCAGTTCGAGATACTTTCTGAACCCCAATTATTTGTTGCGAGTTCCTCGAACCTCTAATATTTTTGGGCGTATTTGGTGGAGTAAATGTACGCATATATGCACTTTTTTTTTTATGTTATAAACTCATCAAATTTTTCATTATTCATTTCCTGTTTGCTATATATAAAGTCGTATGTATAGTAATTTACCCCTCAGACTGTTTATTGTATTCTGAATACAAGATTTTAACTCAAAAATGATTTAAAGAGAAATGTGTTGTTTTTTTCAACATTGGTAAAAATACCTGAAAATAAATGTTACTTTTTTCTTTATATATATATATATATATATATATATATATATATATATATATATGAAGATAACTAAGTTGGAAATTCCCAAAGTATCTATATTGTACAATATAGATACTTTGGAATTTGTATAATATAGTGTATATAATAATGTTGCATTTACAAAATGTAAAATAAATGATATAAATAATTATCTAGAGAAAAAAAAATTTTTTTTTCTGTACTTAATTTGCTCTTTTAGAATTTCAGACCACTTAATGTGTCAGGGCTGATTGATTAAAGTTTAAATTAGACTTCCACCTTTTGAAAAATGCATAGATCATTTGATTTAAAATTTTCGGAAACCCCCCCCTCCCCTTTCCCCCCAATAATTTTTTAAATTGGCGCCTATAATATCAGGATCTGATGTGAGCAAGTGCAGGACTTTCCACACAGACTCAAATTCACGTTCTCTTTATATCTTCAATAATTCATTAAATTGAGTTTAATGGCATAAAATGACAGCCATAATGACTAACACTGAATTTGCACTTTTAATTCAAATTTCGTTTTCATTTGGTAACTTTCAAAGGTGGCGTAGCGAAAATGCGAAATTACTAAATTATCTCGAGAACGGCTACTCTTAGAGTAATGGGGTTAGGTTTTTTCTTTTCCTTGTCAAAAAATACGTAAAAAATAAGCATTTAATCAATATATTTGAGCAGACGTGGTCTTTTATTTTTAAATTAAACGATTTTTGCGGGCCATTTCGCAAAATAAGGCAGGTTGTTTTTTCCGAATCGTACCAAAATCTAATCAGCACCAGGTTAACTTACAAGTGATTTATCTACCAAATTTTGTGAAATCGGGTCTATTAGTTTTTCAGCTAGAATGGATACATACAAATATAGTTTTTCTTTCCCTGCAATACATGGTAATATATAGGGGAAGAATTGGAATCATGCTGAAAATCGCAACTCGAGTTTTCGACGGCTCTACGCGTTTTGAGACCTCTAGAGTACGAAAAAAACATTTTTAGCGTGACGTCTGTGTGTGTATCTGTCTGTGCAGATTTTGTATCCACTCTAACTAAAAACCTAATTAACCGAATTTCATAAAATTTGGTAGGTAAGTTACTTGTGGGCGAATCTGGTGCTGATTAGTTTTGGGTACGATTCGGGATAAAAAAAAAACCCGCCTTTTTTTGCGAAATTGCCCGCCAAAGTCTATATCCACTCTAGCTGAAAAACTAACGAACTGAATTTCACAAAATTCGGTAGATAAGTCGCTTGTGGGTCACCCTGGTGCTGATTAGATTTTGATACGATTGGGAAAAAAATAACCTGCCTTTTTTTTCAAAATGGCTAGCAAAATTCGTCAAAATCTAAAATAAAAACTACGTATACTCAAATATATCCATTAAATGATTGTTTTATACGTAATTTTTAACGCAGAAAAAGATAAGACCAACTCCATTACGCTAGGACTAGCCGTTCTCGAGATATTTTAGTTTTTTCGTATTTTCTCTACGCCACCTTTGAAAATAAGTGTAGTTACCAAACGAGAACGAAAATTGAATTAAAAGTGAATTAAATTGAATTAAAATGAAGAGAACGTGGATATAAGTCTGCAGGGAAAGTCATGTGCTGCCCACATCAGATTTTTTCGTATTCTAGAGGTCCCAAAACGTAATAGATCCGTCGAAAACTCGAGTTGAGATTTTCGGCAGGATTCCAATACTTTCCCTATACATTGCCATGCATTGCAGGGAAAGTGAAAAGGGTGAAATTTGCGGACTTAGAATTCCGCCATACCGCGCACTTACGAACACACACACACACATCTTATTATCTTTTATTTCTATAGATTTGTTCTACAATTGCATATGTGAGATAGAAATTATAATTTAGCATTATGAGAAACTTTCTTGAGATTTGAAGTACCTTATAATTTTATAGATGGGAGGTCGCCGGTGCTGTTTTCCTGGTTGCAAATCTAGGTACAAGCAAACAAGAGGTGTTTCATTCCACGAAATTCCCGTGGAACCAACTCGTCGTGTGCAGTGGCTGAAAGCTATTAAACGAGAAGATTGGCTGCCTTGCAGTACGGCAGCCTTGTGCAGCAGACACTTTCTGCCTTCCGATTACAGACAAGACAGGTCGGATTACAGACACGGCAAGATAAACGTTTTATTGCCCACTGCTGTTCCCTCTCCGTTTTTGCCCTTGCAATTTCCGAAGAAAAATAAAAGAGAATCCAAAAGTAGAAATCCAAAAAGTAAAAATGTTGAAAATGCACAAAATGATTGTCTAAAACAGAGTAGTGAGGCGGATATTTTAGAATCATTATTTGATACGGAAGACTGCATCGAAATTGTGTTGTGAATAAAAGGTACTAAACTAAGCATTGAGATAAGTATTGGCTTGAAAATACATTATTTGATACTGAAAAGTGCATTTAAATTGTGTTATTAATAAAAGGTACTAAACTAAGCATTAAAATAAGTATTATAATGAAAATACATTATTTGATATGGAAGAAGTACGTTGAAATTGTGTTGTAAATAAAATATACTAAACTAAGTATTGAGATAAGTATTGTATTGAAAGTACATTATTTAATATGGAAAAGTGCACCGAAATGGCGTTGTAAATGAAAGGCACTACGCTCAGTACTGGACTGAAAATATTTTTTTTGCAAGGACTGCATTGGAAATTTTTAAATGCAATAAAAAATGCCTGAAGCGTCGTTCTCCATTCTACTTGTGTCACAATCATTATCAAAAATAATAAAAGATGTATATATTTTTCAAATTTTGTGTCCAAATGGTTCTTTTAATATATTTCGTAAAGAGGTCTTTCAAAGTTTCTTTGTTTACATGCGTTAGCGACAGTTTAGTGACGCCAGTGAATGCATTTGACTTATCTGCTTCGGTATAAACTAAAAATGGCTGAATACTGTAATACTAGAAAATACTTAAGATCTGGAGTATAACGTCACCACTCGCTTGAAGAAATCAAATATCGCGGCATGATTAAAAACAGCATGTTCTGAAATGAAAAATCTGATGAGCGCAGCGCATGATTTTTTCCTGCAGACTCAAATTCTTTTTCTCATTATTCCTTTCATAATTCATTAAATTGGATTTAAATTGCACAAAATAACACGCATAATTATTTGAAATGATAGACTCGTTCTTATTTGGTAACTAGGCGTATTTTCAAAGATAACGTGCAAAAATGTGATAAATCTAAAATATCTCGAGAACGGCTAGTCTTAGCTGATTTAAATACACACACACACATATATATATGTATTATATATATATATATATATATATATATAAAATGTAAATATAAAGAAAGTGAATTATCAGAAATAAATGTGTTATAGTAATGATTGCGCAAAGCAGCAAGAGGTACCATACACCATATATTGAAAAAATTAAAAGATAAAAAGTGAATAAAAATTGAAAAAATGAAGGATGGCTTAGCAAAAAGCTTACTTTATGGCGGTAAGGGGTTGTGACCTTACTCCCCAGTTCAACGAGCTCGTCATAAACGCCGCGGCCTTTCACTCCTGGTCGCCAGCTTTGGCTCAAGCCAACCTCCGGAGTGACAATAAAAATTATCACGAGACCTTGCACAAGGATAGAATCAAGGACGAGAGCAAAAACACCACCAAAATAGCCAACAGAACTGCTGACTCAAGTGAAAGGCATATAGCATCGTATGAGTGAGCTGCGGTCCTTTGATCGCAGTGCGGTCCTACACTCGGGGGGGGGGGGCTGCTGCAGATAACGCCATGGAGATGACTTATGCATGGAGGTGATTGCACACATGACTGGCCTGCGAGATCCCCAGATCTCACACCCTATCATTTCTCGTTGTGGGGATACCTAAAAAACCACACCCGTGATTTTAGGTATTGTGTTGTATATTTTCTCTGTTGTATTGTATACTGTGTTTGTTATGTATAAAACATTGATTTTTATAAAGGCAGACAAAATTTGATGTTTACTGTCTATTCGGTATCCTGCGATTAATTAGGCCGGAACCTTTAGACTAAAATGGATTCTGAATCATTACAAACACCCAGCCATACAGTGGTCAACCCTCTCATGCGGGGATCGGGCCTGACACACTCGAACGACCTTTCGAAACTTTTGCTCTCTAGACCATCGTCCTTTTCCTATACATAGATATAATTTGTGTCCCACTAGAACCTCGCTTCCACAGTAATTGCCCTGAATAATAACTGTCCTTTGAATACTTTGTGAAATGTGATACTAACAGATAAAACCCATTCTTTCTTGTAGTGTGTCCACGTGTCACAAACTTAGACAACACACAAACAGACATCCATGGTCCTTTTCCTATCATAGCCATAATTTGTTTCCCACTAGAACCTCGCTACCGCAACAATAATCCTGAATAAAGGCTTCCCTTTGGAGACTTTGTTTAATTTGATACTGACAGGAGGAACCCATTCGTTCTATAGTGTCTACATGTCACGGACATTCACATACACACAAATGGACATCCATCGTCCTTTTCCTATACATAGATCTAACTTGTATCCCATTGGAACCTTTCTTCCGCAGTAATTGCTCTGACTTTCCATTTAAGGACTTTTCATTGAACACTGTTGAAGGCCCAGACCACACGACCAACCCAGGGGTTTATGGTAACAAATTGTGTGGCCGGTCATTGAACACTGTGTAAAATTTGATGCTAACAGAAGAAATCCATCCCTTCTACAGTGTCCACGTGTTACAGACATTCACACACACACAAACGGACATCCGTCGTCCTTTTCCTATACATAGATCTAATTTGTGTCCATTGAAACCTTTCTTCCGCAGTAATTGCCCTAAATAAGGACTCGCCATTGAACACTGTAAAATTTGATGCTAACAGGAGGAATCCATTCGTTCCTATGTTGTATCCACATGTCACACACACAATCGGACTTTTCAAAAGTTTTCCAAATGGTTTCTGGAGGTCTTAAAACGTGCTAATCCGTCAAAATCTCGAATTTGAAAATGTTCTTTAGTAGAATAATATTTTAGTACAGTAATATTTTAGTGCAAGAAATTTTAGTAACAATGTGGTGTGTACACTTCAATTTCGATGGAAGTATTGAAAACTTTTATACTTTTTTGCACGCGTATTTCTTACAGTCAGTCGAATTTACGTATAAACCGGAAGACACATTGCATAAACCAGAAGTGGGAACTATTAGTGACCCCCTCCAAAATTTGATGCTGAATCCACATCACTCATCATCTAAGCTCTGTCTATAGCTAATCCTGAGAAATAGATGTTGCAAGATAAATGTAAATTTTTTTAATCGGAGTTCACACACACTGACACAGCTTTGAAATTTAATGCTGAATCTATATCAGTCATCATCTAAGCTCTATCTGTAGCCAATCCTGTTCTGAGAAATAGATGTTTCAGTGAAAATTCTTAATGAACCACAGACTTGCAATTCTTTTTCTTTATATTTCGTAAAACATTATTAAACTTTTGCAATAAAACTTATTTAAGTTTTATTGCAAAATCTGTAATAATAAAGGTCTTCCCCATTTTATCGTCTGCGAACCCGATAACTTTAAAGAACGACTTTCCAAACAATGTCTCTCTGTCTCTGTCTAGCTGTGTGTGTGTGTGTTTTCAGTACAAGGATACCCTGACTTCATGCGACAATGCACCTCGGTAAAAACAATTTTGATTCAAATTCGTTTAAAAGTTATAAATATTTAAAGATGAGATTTGGCTCATGGCGCTTCGCTAACCTCCTAGACAATTGGCATGGCTTAGACTGCCTGTTGGAATACAAAAATTTTAAATTCCTGTATTTTCGATATACCATTTTAATTCTTTAGTGCGCAATTATTTTATTTATTATGAGTATTGGGCTCGAAAATATATGTAATCGCACGAAAATCTTCGGAGATAACATTTAATTCTCCATTTTTACTTTCATGCCATTTATTCCACGAAAAACAAGCAGACGAAAACTCATTTTTATCGTCTCTGCCAACCCGATAACTTTAAAGAACGATTTTCCAAACAATGTCTAGTGATAAAGTGGGTTAAATTTAGAGATTTTCCAACTTCGTAAATTGTAAAGATACGATTTAGATTTTTTTAAACATAAAATTATTTCATTATTACAAGTATTCTGGTTCATGTTAAATTTAATTCCAACAGTGAATGAACTTCAAATTTTAAACTGTTTCAGTGCAATAAAGAACGTTTTAAAACCTCTAAAGTATTCTTATTTTTAGAAAACAGTAAGCAAGGCCTGCAAAATAATTTGTTCAGATTTTTACATCCTGACAACCATGGACGCAAATCATATTGAGCAAACTGAAATTTCCCAGTTTGAGCGTCTTTTCTATCCTTATGTACACTCGTAAGGTTTGGGCAAAGGTGGAGTGGGTCTTACGCTCAATCTGGCACAATCAAAGACTGTAATTGTTAGTTCCCACTGAAGTTCGCAAAATTGCAGCAAATAGCAAGTTTTCTTGCTGTCATTGCAGTTAACGGTTATTCCTTGCTGATGTGCCCATCATAAACTCGAAACCGGTCCATGGATGTTGTTATCTGCAATGGGAGTATCTTCCTCAGGGGTAAGTTCTTCTGTTTCGGAGGAAGGCAGAAAAATTATCTTCCATTAATTTTCTTTCAACAATTAAATAAAGAATGGATTGATAAAAAAAAAGCTTACGGCTGTCAAGGTAGGATGGGGTGTGCTTGCTTTGCGTGGGCGACTGAATAAATACACTCGTTAGACTAGTTTCACTGCTATTGCACGTCTTTTGGTAAAATGGTCTCGCCCTCTGTATATCCGTCTCCGTTGAACAAGGAATTGTTGTCACATTGATTGGACGAATGCCATGATTTAACTCTAGAGATTGATTCACACTAACGGTACGCCCAAAGGAATTCTAAGCTCACATCTATATATATAAAGAAGAAAAGTATGTATGTATAATCCAACATCACGGGAGAACGGCTGAACCAAATTTGATGAAATTTGGTGGGAAATCTTGAAATAGCCCCACTTAAAATTTAGTCCATGTTTCGGGTTTCTAACACCAGGGGTTGTCGCGATATTAATGAAAAACGAAGCTTTCGTTTGTCTCAGCATCACGGGAGAACAGCTTCACCGAATTTAATGAAATTTTGTGGGTAGCTTTGAAATAGCCCACCATAAATTTAATTCAAGTTTCGAGTTTCTAAGACCAGGTGTTGTCGAGATATTAATGGAAAACGAAACTTTTTCCTAGAAGTTCTACTCTCTAACTCCATGATTCCCAACGAAATAGGTTGGAAATCGTTGGTTTAAAACGTGAAAGTCAATTAAATCTCTTGAGTTTTGTGGGAGTTTATTGAACGTATTAGTCACTTTTGAAAATCGTAAATTTGAAATATGAATTTTAATAGAAACTCTGTCACCATGGTTTATTAATTGAATCCGTAATAATGCATAACAAGTAACATGACCATTAAGTATTCCATAGGCAACGCCGATAATCGCTGCTAGATACATAGTTACTATGTATCTATGTACCAGAGTTGCCGGATTTTAGCCGGACCAAAAAAAGCCGGCCGGCTTTTTTTGGTTTTATCCGCTTAAAAAAAAGCCCGCTTTTATTAAAAAAAAAGGTGGTTTACAGCCAATTCACATTACATTTGCATTACTTTATCTTTGATGCGCTCCTAAATGTTTTTTACTAAACTGTTTATAAACTTGTATTAAATATTACCAAGTACACAAGATTTTACGACCACTAGAAAAATAGTATAAAGATAATATGTCTAAAAGGGAAAATATATATACATTGAGGAGAATGCATTAAATTAGACAACAAGATGGTGTTTTGAAATCCTCTGTTACATAATGCATAGCTCTATATTACATATACTACACATTTTAAAGACTATAATTAATTAAACAGACAAATCACCACACATCAAAAAGGAAAAAAATCAATTTTACTTCAAAAAGGAAAAACATTTTTTTACACACTGCTATTAACTTTTAATATATACAGCAAATTAATTTATATGTATTTAATACATGAAATTATCTGGCATAATATTTGAGAACATCCATATTTTAGTTCTAATAAATTTAAAATACATTTTTGAAAAGCTTGATGCTGTTCAAAAGAGTTGTTCATGCATATGTTATTCTCAATACTGTTTTCAATAGTGATAAATAGTGTTTTTTATTAAATGACTTTATGCATGATTTTAAATATTTATGAGTTAAAATAAGATTCTTGCATATCAATAAAGTCCTTAAAATTATTTAACTAATAAAATATATCACTAAGTAACTATTGTCCTAAAATAAAATATTTCATTGTTTAAAGCAATAACATTTTTAAAAAAATGTGTTAAAGACCAATATAAACCAAGTAAAGCAGTTGGTATGCCTTTTTAAAATTTAGCTGGCTTTTTTGCAACCAACAAATCACTAACAAGTATTCCAATATTAATGTTTTCATTATTGAGAAATAAGTTATTTATTAAATTCTAACCCAATAAAATGCCTTTAAAATTAGTTAAATAACACTTAAAAATGCGTAATTTAAATTAAGATCCTTCACACTCTTTTACCCCCGGCCGTCCAAATGGTTGCTCAAGTCCTTGTTGACGAGCCGGACGGTCTGGGTCTTCAACACTCTTTTACCAAGGGGCGCGGTAGCCCATTGGTTAGCGCGCTGGAGTTGCACTCGGTAGGCCCGAGTTCGATTCCAGCCACTGCCAAAACTGCCGCCGTGTTCACACGGAGTACGATCACGTTAAACATGTGGGTCCGTAAGTCCTTCCGAGAGGTTGGTGGTAGGGGAAGGAGGGTACGGTCCCTGTGGATGCCTCCCCCACTGGGTTCCGGTCCAAATTGGGTGACACTTCCCGGCCGTCCAAACAGTTACCTTACACCTTTCTGGTAGGTCGGACGGTCTGGGTCTCAACAACAACGCTCTTTTACCAAAAAAAAGTCAATTTTGGCCAAAAAAAGCCGGTCAAAACCAATAAAAGCCACTGGCGTGGCTTTTATTAATTTTAGCCGGCTTTTTTTTGCAACCCTGCTATGTACTATGTATGTAGATTGACTTATATAATGCAATATTTTTTTTTCTTACGTATTGCAATGAATTTATTTCTTTCACAGTGAAAAAACAATGTATAAGATTCACGGCCCTATATGTTCCGGTGTAATTTTTATCAGAGTTTGCATCGTAAATCCCGAGTAACGCCGAGTATTCACTGCTAGTACAATATAACCTTGATCGAGAGTTGTCAATGCGTAAGGGAATAAGCAGAAGGCCTTTTTGTGACATCACAAAGTGCGGTTATTTTTATGGGTTTTTTTTTTTGTTTCCTTTTCCAATTATGATGCTCTTTTAACTTTTTAATTTAATTCACACAAAACCAATAAGTAAAAATGATATTGATATTTTAAAAATAAATATTATAACAAGAAAGATCAATCATGCATAAAGCATTGATTATAAAACACTTTCCAACGGAAATGCAATACCTAAACATCTGTAAAATGCGATACATTTATCGGTGATATTTTATTAATTACCACAGAACTACAATAATTTATTTTACTTGAAAACTTAAAACTTCATCGAGAAAATTAAACTTTATTCAAATGACGTCATCGAACTGTAAATCGTCTGACTCTCTATATAAAATGAGTGAATATTTCATTCATACACTTTTATTCCAGACTCCAGAGTTAAATAATTTTACGTGAAAAAAATTCAACAATTCTCATACAACTTATCTTACAATCACTTGTTTACATTCTGCATTTATTAAAATTAGGCTTCGTTGTAGAAATAATCAAAGTTTATTTAAACTAAAAAATATTGTAATTGCTTTGGCGCAAAATATAGGTCAACAGAAAATACGTAAAAATAAAGCTGTTTTAGGACGGATGCAACACTAAATATAAATTAAAAGAACTTTTAAAATCACGATTTTTACTCTGAGAAAAAATATTATTTATTTTGAAATGGGTCACGTGCTCTCTTCATATTATATGGGTGTAATTATTATTTTAATTTTTATTCAAAAAACTACCAAACATATTTTGCTGAAATTTTTTTATATATTTTATGGGATAATTTGAATATTTCTTAAAAGTTTAGAAGCAATTTGTGAATTCTAACTTCGCTTAAAAAATGTTTGAAAAATTAGGTCCCGTAGGGGTCAACGAATTTAATTTTTTTAACCCGGCTTCAATTCAAAACTAATTGGGTGATATTATTCATTTACATGCATTCTCATTCTGAATATAAAATGCATTTTTCATGTATTGATAATGTATAGTTTTCATTAAAAAATTCTGGAATGTTTAACTCATGTATGTATGTATAGTTTAGCTCGTGTCAAGGTCAATTAATTCCGGCTTGATTCCTGCCGAAATCATCATTAAGCCTTTATTAAGAATTGTGATATAATGGATTGTGATTGACATTGAGTACCACACAATCACCTATTTGCAAATTGTGTGTTTATATAATAATTTTAAACGTGTTTAACACTAAAATTGTAGGTGCTGTAAGTTATACTGGTTTTCTTTCTGTGCATAATATATACTGGTTTTCTTTCTGTGTATAATATATATTATCCTGATTTATGTTAATCAATTTTTATTTCATGGATTAGAGCGCCCAGTGGAAACTGAAAAAAAGGTCCCCTCCATTCTCTATATTATTTTCTACAAAAACGACTATTTTAAGACAGGCATTCAAGTTATCTTGCAACCAGTGTTCCAAGACTTTTTGGCACGGGGTGGGTGGGGGGTGGGGGGAGGCGAATGTAACTTTAAGGGGGGGGGGCAAGTTTTCTATTTGCCCTATATAAATATATCTCAATGCTGTCACATAAATAGAAACTTTAGTTAATATAAAATGTCTCCTGGGGGGATCACGGATGCTAACCTGAAAGAAACACTTTGCAACGACGGATCTGTCATAAACATGTTCTGTCTACTAATTAAGATTTGGTTTTTTCAAATTACATAATCAATTGACTGCTACTAAAGTCCAGGAGAGTTAGTTGTTTTTCATTCTCGGTTATCTATTTCTTTCTACTCTGGTTGACAACTGTAGGGAACAGAGACGTTTGTCAGTAAAACTATTGCTGAACACCGACCCAGGAGAAGAAACATCGACAATAAAAATAGATGAGATATAATCACTTTATTCACATAATATTGTATGAATACCCCCTCATGTAAAGAAACAGGACAATAAAAATAAAACCAGTGTCTACAGTACATCACGGTAAAAATGTATCCTCCCCTTTTACATTGATACCGACAATTCTGGTGAAATCAGTTAGGGTGGGTGTTTGTCCTTAAACACAAAAGCACGATTATTCGGCATACTTTCCACAAGGCAGTTCAGGATTGCGGTCTATTTTGTTATTTTCTTTTCTAAAGGCAGTTTAAAGGTCCTTGAAAGGGGTGTTTGTTCTTTTTGCAACACTTCTTCCGACAGTTTCCCAGACATGTTTTATTTGTTTAAGGTACGGAAATATGTTGGTCATTTCATGTTCTTGATACTATCCCTTTCCAGTACCACAGCAACTCGAGCTACCCTGTTTAGACGGGCATAATCGTCCATGAACTCAAAGTCTGGCTCCTTTTCTTCACGGAATAGATTAAATTTACTCTCCAGAAACTCACAACCTTCCTTTTCGTAAGTGACTGACCTTGCGAAGACATGCAGCAGTGTTTTCCATTATCCATGATACCCACCCATATCATAGCAACAGGACCACCAGAATTGTCAATTTCTCGGATGTTTTATTGTGGGTAATGTGCTTCTAGTCCTCTCCACATCACAGCGGATGTTCAGAATCTCTCGAAACACTTAACCAGAATTTTTCCGAGAATATCACCCCTCCTAGTGGTCCCAGCCTCGTTGTTCTTTATTATATTGTAATCTGTAACCTTACACGACAATGGCGGGGTAATTAACGGGATATACCTCCTGACGTAGGCTTTCGAACATGTAGCTCGACCCTATTCAGTGGACGATAATATAAAAATTGTTCGAAGGGAAGCATATGTGCCTGTAGCGCATGCAAGGTTAGCTACTAACTGCCAGCTGTTGTAAATCTGTTCTTGTGTGTCAAAAGGGCTACATACTGGTTGTCCGCGCGCAAACCGGCCTTGGCGTCGAATCTCTCTTGGCTGGTTTGTTTTACGCCTACCGTGCCAAAAATTAATCAGTTGTGATTTAGATATAGATTAAAGACTTCATACCAGCCTGGATAATATCATGAGACCTCAGATACCATTCATTTTGCATAAGTTGTAAATAGTGTATATAGTTTGTATATACTCTAATAAATCATATTAAAAAGTTTAATATGATTTATTATATATATTAAATTATTTTAATTTTTATATTTTAATATACAGTCCATTACTGAACTATCGTCGGACACTAGTCCTATTGTGCTATTGCCGACCTTTAACACCCTCCTCCGTATCCGGCCATCCAAATGGTTTCTCTAAGTCCTCGGACGAGACGGATGGTCTGTGCTTTCGACCCTCCTCCGTGTAAGGCCAACGTCTGTTTCTCTGGATTCGGGCAAATCCCACCTTTTAAAACATTCATTGCAGTCACTCAAACTTCAGTGACAGTTTGGCTAACCTCTAGCCGTCCAATTGCTCTTTCATGCTTATATGCATTCATATGATGACGTTGAGGCATATTGCATACGGAGATTTGTTTTTAAACAGAAATATTTCAGGTTAAATGTAGGGTAACGTCTTCGCACTTCTTCCTCGTTTTGGTGTTTCGGACTTACTGTGATATGTTTCCAATGAGTATTTAGTTAGTGGCTCAATTTCTTTTATACGTGTTGAAGACCCAGAGCGTCCGACTCATCCAGTGGACATGAGTAACTAATTGGACGGCCGGGTCTTTTATACGTGTCGTCAGATTATACCAAATGATATCAAACGATATCATTTGATGACAAATGATGAAACCGAAGGATATCAAACTATACGGTTGACGTGACTGGGAGTATGTTAATGTTTAACTATTTGCATAGATCGAATTTGATATGTAGCAATTGATTTTTTTTTTCTTTACCAGGTTGTTATTCCAAAGCTCGATAAAATCGTTGAAGCATGGGCTGTGACGTCGAAAGCCAAAATGTTACCTTCCTTCTGTACAGAAACATAAAAAACATGAAGCACATCAAGGACCTCTTGTTAAAGGACCAGTTGCAAGCTGCAGTTGTGAACCCCACCTACATTTACCACGCTGATCAGCTCCTCGTAGCAGCCCACAAAAGCCTCTACTGTGCGAAGAACCATCAACTGAAAACCAAGTCGATCTTTACAGAGGTTTTGTACAGCTTGTTTCCAAGCAAGAGCATCAGAGATTCATTGAAGATGATTGGAGCTCAAGACCAGGGAACTGATGCCGTGTTCGTGATTTTCAACGATTCGACAAAAGACATTGCTAAAGAGATAGGCACTTTGGTGGAGGGGGAGCTGGTGTCTTTTGAAAACATCGGAGAAGTCAATGATTTGAAATCCATTCGGAAGTTGTATAAGATTTCGGATGTAATTTCTGACGACGGGGATGTTCTGGACTGCATCATAACAAAAATTGCCTCGAAAGATCTACTTTTGTAAATAAAGATGCATTTTCTATGTTGCGAAAAATTCGTGTTTTGTATTCAAAAGGAAATCGACTCCGCATGTTTTAGTTTTCCTACGTTAATTCATGGAATATAGTGTCAATCTGGCTTGTTTGCTGTTTGAAATTTTGATGTGAATAACATCTGTACTTGGAGCTTCTGTGCCGAAACGAAAAATGCAAACACCTTTGACGCTTATGCCTCATCCGAACCTAAGAGATAAAAAAGTAAATGATTTTTCTTGTTTCTTAGAAAATAGGGTTCAGATTATCAATATAAAAATAATTTCAATAATTTGAACTTATTTTTTTTTTTTTCGAAAAAACTTAAAAATGTATCTAACCAAGCAAGTTTTTCCCCCTCTCCCCTTACTTTTACTCGAAATATCTTCGAAACTATAAAAATAAATATAAATAGTAAACGCTAAAAATATTAAAAAGTTGCATTTTAAAAAAAGCTGTTATGATTTTCAAGTAATCGTCTTGGCAAGTTGAAGAACATATTCCGTTTTTCAAGTTTATAATGCTTATGTCTTAAAAATTGAAAGTACTAGCTATGAACAATAAACAAAAATTTGTAGCTCTTTGAAATAGTGGTTATATAATTTTGATATTTTATGTATTTTAACCTGGGTTTGCAAATGGGTGGGAAAGCTGTAACACTTAAAATGTCAGGGTTGCTGCAGATTATAGTCTGTTTGCTTACTACTTCGAGAAATATGGGTGCATAAGCACGAGATATTTTATTTTGTTTAAAATAATTAGGAGCTTAAATGAGCTTATGGATTCTAAAGATGTTTAATGGTTGATGAGATTTCAGCAAAATAGATAAATACAGAAGGTCGTTTGCACTTTAAGGAAACGATTTTGATAATTAATTTCTATGCATATAAAGGGCGTATTTCTTGAAGCGATTTGCTTTTATCTGATAGCCTTGATTCTTGACTATAGCTTTAGCTTGATTTTCCATGAAAGTAAACTCTTTCTTAGCAACGTCATGTCAATTTTATCCCACTCCTCTTGGGTCGTTTTCCAAAGTCCGTTCAGTGTTCTTGGATGCCGTTTTCCTAAGGCTCGTTTTAACAAACCGAAAGCGCAACGTCCATAGGAGAAGCGTCAGGTGATTTTACAGGTATTTCATTAAATGGGATTCATTTTATTCCTGTTTCTGATTCTTTATTTGCTAAATATGCGGCAGTTGACTTGACGTGTGACTAGAGGCTTTGTCCATATGAAGCTCAACTTTGTTGATGCCCTTTCCATATAAGGTTGGAATTTCTTCTTCAAAAATTCGTTCTAAAATATTCTGCTGATAGTAGAGTGAATTAATTTTAGCTTTACTTGAGACTGTTTTGAGTTTTAATTTACCTTTGTAACAAAATCCTGCAACTATTACGAATCCCTTTTCTGTACATTGACGAAGCCATTTCGTACGGCCATTTCCGTCAGTTGAGCGATAGAAAATTGCTCTTTTTTATTACAGTCACTTAAATACACCCATGCCTCATCGAGTGTTATTACAAATTTCCATTTATCAGCAGCTAGGTATTTTTCATATAATTTTCTACAATTTGTTTTTCTTTCCGCAATATGCTTTGGCAAAAGCAGATGAACTTTAGATATATATATATATATATATAAACATCTCTTTTAACTTCAAATCTTTATGAATGATTTTACTTACAGTGCCAGAAGACATTCCCAGTTTCGATGCAATGGATCTTTTAGTCGGTGGATTTTCTTTTAGGATCAGAGACTTCACTTTCTTGATATTTACCCGCGTTCGAACAGTCTAAGGATGCGATTTTGCGGCCATTTTTTATTTTTACTTTCAGTTAGACGCTTTTTTCGTTTCAAATTTAATATATTAAAAAGACCTTTCTTTGAAATGCAATAACCTCGATTTTTACACCGCTTTACAATTTGTTGATACGAATATCTTTCCTCGGAAAGCGCATTTACGTAACCTTCCAGCCATCTATCAATTTTAGGAACCATTTTAAAAATAAATCTTTTACTCTACATTCCAATCAAAACAAAATAGTAGCAGACGATTATATTGAAAATGCCAAATCTTTATCTAAAAATTCTAACGAGAAACATAAATTCAAAATCGTTTCCATAAAGTGCGAACGACTTCTGTATATACGTATTCAAGTACATATAAATTTAATTAACTTGAATGCAAAATCTCATTAGATATATTGTATAAGTTTAATTTATAGACCGCCAAGCAAGTTAGTTAAATATTTTCATATTTTGGGGAACTGAGACGTTTTTACTGTAATGAAAAAACTTTTTGATGACATTTCTTAAAATTTAGTAGTTACGTCCATTTGGGGTTATTCTGATACTCATTAAATTCTTGTATGATTCGGAAAAATATAATCGACCTTTTCTTGCGACATGACCCTTATATATCGTGATAATATGAAATAAATGACTAAAATTACTGAAATATATTAATTAAATACTTGTTCTTTTGACACCACAGCGAATGAGACTATAACCCCGTGACTCTAGGATGCACCGTTCATTTGATATTTTAATTTTTGAAATTTTGAAAAGCTAAAGGCTTTAAAAAGTGCACTAAGTTGCCAAATAAAACGAACATGCAATAAAACTGCAAATTGGATATAATATCATAAAAGTCTTCATTTTGTTTTCTGCAATTAAACTGAATTTAATACATCATGAAATAAAAAAATCTTATGTGGGCAGCAGATGACTTTCTTTATATAATGCAACGAATTTGCTACTTTTACAGTAAAAAAAAAAAGGTTATTCTTATACACATACTTATATTCTTTTCAAGATATTGAATTTTCGTCAATGAGTCGTCATTTTCATTGATTTAGCGTCATTTTTATCTATTTGGCGAGATTTTCATTAATTTGGCAACATTTAAAAAAGCGCCAAGTTGGCGACATTCCGCCAAAATTTCGCCAAGCGTTATGAACGGAGAAATAAGTTATTCTTATAGCAGATAAATGAATATTAGCATTCAAATACAAAAGTATTACTCAAGATAACTTTTCTCATGAATGGAACGAGCTAAATCCACGAGAATGATGTCACCCAATTTATCGCATGACATTACATATGAAAAGTCAAATGTTTCTCAACGGTTAATATTTTTTTTTAATTTGTGGGATTTTTTGATAAATTTATTTGAAAAATGTGCAATATCTCGAGAACTGTTCATGCTAGCATTCTAAACTTTATGTCAATCGTTTTCTAAGGAACAATTACACAGGAAATGTCTATTTGCGTAATTTTATTAAAGGTTTTGATTTTTTGATGATTTCACTCGAAAATTTAGGAGGGTTCTGAACATTCGATTGTGTTTAAAAACAATAGGATTACAGTATTCACGGATTGTAATGTTTGTACCAAATTTCATTCGAATTGCTCCGTTCGTGAGATATCGTCTCCACAGACTCACTGACACACACAGACATCACCTCAAAAATGTTCGATTCGTGATCAGGGATGTTTGAAACGTGCTCTCCCGTCGAAAACTGAAATTCGATTTTTCGATCCCGTCACAATACTTCCCTTATACATTATACTACGTATATAAGGAAAGTAAAAATTTGAATTTCAATTTTGTAGGGAAAGTCATGTGCTGCTCACATCAGATTTTTTCTTTTGAAAATAATTACAATAATGGTCTATTACAATATCAAATGAAATTGAAAAGCGTAATTAAATGTTATCACAGTGAAATATTTGAAAATGCATCCTTACGCGAGGAGGAAGAAATAGAGATGGGTCCCTTTTCCCCTTCAGCTTTACATGTTTTGCGATCTCTGGGATCACCAGATTTACAACTTGGAACGAAGCAAATACTATTTCTAGTCATACTGAGTAGAAACAAAAGACCAGACAATAAAAACATTAATTAATACAAATGAAACGTAGCAATACACACTCTTAACACTAGCGTTATTGAATGGACTGTAATCGCTAACAGCGTAGGGTAAAAGAACAACTGCGCGACCAAGATGATTTTATTTTTTATTACCCAGACTGCCCACTTTACCCAAAGGGTGTCGAAAACCCAGACCACTGAACTCACTCTGAGGCATGAGCAGCAGTTTGAGTGGTTGGCACCCAAAGGGTGTTGAGACCCAGACCGTCCGACCTACCAGAAAGGTGTAAGGTAACTGTTTGGACGGCCGGGAAGTGCCACCCAATTTAGACCGGAACCCAGTGGGGGAGGCATCCACAGGGACCGTACCCTCCTTCCCCTACCACCAACCTCTCGGAAGGACTTACGGACCCACATGTTTAACGTGATCGTACTCCGCATGAACACGGCGGCAGTTCAGGCAGCGGCGAGAATCGCGCGCTAACCACTGGGCTGCCGCGCCCGAAAAGAGCCAACAACACGCGGTGTTCCCAGGTGGTCACCCACCCAAGTACTAACCGCGCCCGATGCTGCCTGACTTCGGTGATCTAACGAGAACCGGTGTTTTCAGCACGGTACGGTCGTTGGCCTGCACCCAAAGGGTGTGGAGAAGTTAAAAGCGACGGCCGTAAAAAACACAAAACAATACGCAAATCCGCAAATGACAATATACATATACAAACAATAAACAATATACAAAGACGATATTATACTATATAACAGGAGTACTCCTTATCAATGCTGGAAATTCGTCTAGTGTAGAGGAATCTGATTGGAGTTGGGAGAAGGAGATAAAACTCCTATGGATGGAACGCTTGAAAGTACCATAACAATTTCAGAATTATATTTAGGTATCGCTAATTTAGTAAAGTGCATTTTGTTTCCATTTGACACAATAGAGAGGCATAGTATTGGGTATATGCATTTTTGAATTTTTTAAAATTAAGATTCCCTAATTATCAGCATAATTAATCAGTATTTTTTCACAGTTGTAGGACAAAGTTCAAAACATAGAGAGATAAAAATAATTTGAAGGGTAAAATAATTTAGAATACGTAGGAATATTCCTTATTGTTTCGGTTCTAATTTGCATTGCTCTACTAATTTATTTCTACAAAATGGTCAGTTTAAATAAATATTTTAAGCCTTTCACTATAGAAATACATACAATGCAGGGACGCCAATTGTCTGAATGATTGTCTCGGATGATATTGACATTTTCTCAGTATGGAGTTTTAACTTCTTACTTTTACCTCCATGGGAATATAGTATAACTGCCATCTATTTCCGTGGCGCGGTGTTTGCGGGTGCCGTCTGTATTTTAGAAAACTACTTGGGACCACAGTAGCGATATCATGTGAAATGGTAGTTATATGTCTAAAGAACCATTTCTCATGGTTAATTTCATAATTAATACTACTGGATGCTAGTTAATAGACTTATAGTGCCTTATCAACAATCTTGCCTGGCAGTGGCTTCTGCTTATCGACTAGATTTGTAGAGAAAGTAATATAAGTGTATTGTAAAGGTAGGATTGCCATCTAATTCCGTGGCGCCGCTAGTTTACTGGTATCGCCTGTTTCTTGGAAAACAACTTTGGGTTATAGTAGTGATACTGTGTGTACTAGTAGTTATAGTTATATGTTTAAAGAACCATTTTCCATTGTTAATTGCTGTTATTTTGTCGGCTTGTGTATACTCTCTTGAACTCTTGCAAACTTTATGTTTTGCAAGCTGATTATGAATACTAATATAAACTAATTGGCTTATATGTTATTATAATATAGAATAATTGAAATTTGTTGTTACGATTGTTAAAATACTTATATTATTACATAAAACCTGCTATATATATATATATATATATATATTACATAAAACCATATATACTATTATTAATTGAAATTTTATTGTTATTGATATTATTCAAGATCTGCTGTATCGCGGCTCTGGCTGTGGCGCGAGAGATCTGGTTGGCTTCGGTGCGGGTGGGTGTCTGGCCTGCTGACTGGGGATTTCTTCCGTTTCCGTCGGTGTTCCTCGCGGCGATTGGTGACGTTTGGCCTCCCTCGGACGGGTGTGGGTCTGTCATCCTTGGTTGCACAACCAGTGGTTATCAGGATCAGCAGTTCCCTTTATCCGGAACGTTGGTCTTTTTTTTGTTGGGGAGTCATCCCTTTCCTGGTCGAGGAACCAGATACCTCCCCCCCCCCCCCGGTCGCGAAAATCTCCTCTAGTTGTGCTCCAAGACAATCTAACGACGTGGTTGTACGTCAACGATATTCTGCAGCCAATTGATTTGCATATGCTCTTAAGCGGCCAAGGTTCCATTTACAAACAAGACAACGCCGGACCACACACTGTACGACTTTCTCAATGATGTCTTCGAGGATTTAATATCCCCATGGCCATCCACGTTCCTTGACCTATCGCCAATAGATCACATCTGGGACATGCTGAGACGGCAATTGCAGCCTTCTCAAAATACCACTGAATTAGCTGACCAGTTACAACATTTGTGGCAGAATCTTCCGCAGAGGGATATAAGCAGCTCTATGCCGCATCAAATATATGGTTTATATAGTTGTAAGGGGAGGATATACCACTTACTAAAATGTCATATTTCTGCTGCCACCATTTTTTAATAAAACTTTCTTTTTTTTTTTTTTTTGCTCCACAAATCTAATCATTTGCACATTGCCTCAAACGAATACATACATGCCGAGTTTTGCTCAATATTTTATGGGTGTATATATTTTTTTGCTGCTGCCACCATTTCTTAATAAAACTTTCCTTTTTTGCTTCACAAATCTCATCATTTGCACATCGCATCAAACATACATGCCGAGTTTCGCTCAATATTTTATGGGTGTATATATTTTTTTGCAACAGAGTGTATATACGGGTGTATATAAACTGTTTTGACAAAATAAGAGGGGTGATAGTACCCATCAAGACGAACAATATTTACTATGGAACCTAGGATCGGATTCCACTCTGTGTATCAGAAAAGAGTAACTTCGAAACACGCCCAACAAGCAGAAGTCGCCACTTCGGACGACAAGGCTGTCGTGCCTGTGTGTCGTCGCGAGAATCTTTGTGGACAGGATAAACACGACACCAGGTATCTTCGAAAGAGTGTGCCAGTCGTTCATTCATCATTGTGAATTATGCAACGGCACCCTTAACCTTCATTTTGAGCATCTACTTTGAGTCTTTTTCTTGTGTAAATAAATAGGATTGTGCAACCTATGATTACGTTAACTCTCCTTATTTTCACTGTTGAAAGTTCAACTTTACACTTTTCTGACACTTAGAGTGGAATGCGACCCTAGGTTTCATTGTAAATATTGTTCGTCTTGATGGGTAATATCATCCCTCTTATTTAGTCAAAACAGTTTATATACACCCTGTATATATATATATATATATATATGTGTGTGTGAAATTACAACACCATGAAGGAATGCACGTAGCCATATGCAAATCACAGTACCGATAGAAGAGAGAATCATAGGCAAATGATTAAAACAACAAACAAAGATATGCAAAAGAAACCTGTTTATTCGGTAAAGAACGTGGCCTCACTGGCAGTTATACAAACCGCTAAACGGCGAGACACACTATCGATGAGACTATTAATGGTTGCCTGAGGCAATCCTTGCCCAGCAGCGTCCACTGCGGCACGATGTTTGTTTACGGTGTGTACCTGTGGTCCCTGGTGCACCTGACATCTTATGAGGGACCACACAGATCGCGATGACGACGACACCACGTCAGACGTGCATCCCTGTGTTGAGCGCTTAATGGCACCCCAGTGGCTGGCCGCCGAGCGCGCATCTGTACTCACGCAGGTGCAACCATTGATGGTGGCAAGCTGTTTCGGATGTAACTTGCCGTTACGAACGGGTCTCGACGAGTCGTTCGGCCAATCTGTGCGCTTTGTCGTGTGCCTGTTCGATCCATTCCCTCTTCGGCGTGTTCTCTGATGTTCCTGCGTACATCGTGTCACACATCCCTGGATGGTACTCACGTCGTGTCCAACACGCGTGGCAATTGCACGCATCGACAAACCCACATGAAGAAGTTCTAGGATACGTTCACGTTCCCCAGCCGTTAAATGCTGGTATGCAACTCGCTGACGTCTTCGAGGCATCGCATCTTCACTTTTTCGAAAGTTCGACTGCAGCAGATCGTCGCTGAAAGCAATTACGGGACAAGCTGTCTGCTGATCTTTATTACCCGAAACTGGGTGTCACGTGACCCGATACGTATGAAAACTTAATCATTTGCGCATGACTCTCTCTTCTACCATTAGTGTGATTTGCATATGGCTACGTTTAATCCTTCATATATATATATATATATATATATGAATAGTAATAATATTAAAAAAACTGTTATTGAGTGTTTTATATCTTAATTTTTGTTTAAAATTAAATAACATTTAGTAAACAAAACGTTAGCATGCTCAGTTCTCGAAATATTGCATGTTATTGATTTTAAATGTGAAAAAAAAAATCATAAAAAGAGTAAAGTAGCAATTCTAACCAGAAATAAGTGGACACCTAATATCTTGAAAAAATTAAGAGATTTCCAAGAAGTTGTATTACTTTTATTAAACCCAAAAGCCTATTGAATTGCAGTAGGATCAAGTTTTTTAAAAAACTAATTTGCGATTTTTACAATTTTTTTTTTTCATATTAGAAAGATTTTTACTCTGTTTAGAAAGTCGTATTGGAGAGCAGAATTTCTTTTTATTAGTTTTCAAATAGAACGTAAATTCTTATATAAAAACATTAATCGAAAAATATTGTATTACATTCATGCTAATATGACAGACGTAGTTCTTAAATTAAAGGTAAATGTATTTGAGGAAGTCACTGCATTCCTGTGTTGACAGAGGATTCAGGGCCGTAGTCAGACAGGGGCCAAAGGGGGCTCAGCCCCCAAGAGGTATACTCAGCCCCCCCCCCCCACACACAATAAAAATATTACATTTTTAGCAGTAATATGAAATTTCCTATAAAATGTCATTCAAATTTTGCATAAAACATTTCTTTCAGATTTTTTTTATAAATTACTTCGTTTTAAAGATTTTTTTTAATATAGCTGAATGTGTGATCATACTGATGATTAATTTATTTATATACTTAATTTAAAAACATTTGAAAATTATGACAATAGTATTTAGGATATATTTGTATTATTGTGGGGGTTCACTGTTATACATTATAGAGTTAAAATCAACTGATAAGTAGGTAAGAGTTGATATTAAGCATTAACTTGTATTCATTTTCAAAATGTTTCTACAGATTATTAACAGCTTTATTACTAGTTAATGCTTACATTGAAATCAATTGTAATTATATATTAATATTGATGGCTATATGGATATTAATAATGAACTCTTGACTTGCAAATATAAATATGCAATTATTTGTTAATAATTTACGTGAATTAAAATATAAAATAGTAACTATTATGGTTTATAAATGCTAATGATTAATTGTGCCCCCCCCCCCCCCCCCTTGAATATTCTTCCAGCTCCTCTTCAATTTCGTCTCTTGCCCTGCGGAGAAATAGTTTAGGAGTCTAAGACATATAGATTTCATTGTCTTTCCATTTGGTCCACATTGACTAAATCAGTAGTTAGATGGCAACCTTTAGTACTTGCGAACCAAACTCTAGGCCTGAGCGCTAAAAAATAGTAGTATGTGTAAAATAACCAAACAATTTACTATTAAAGAGGGGAAGTCTTTATAGACGTAACGAAATTATTTTAACATACACATTAATTCAATTTCAAACTCCTTTTCAAAGTATCCTTATACTTCTGAGAAATACCCAAGGCCGTCGTCAGGCAGGGGCTAGAGTGGGCTAAGCCCCCCCAAGAGGTATACTCAGCCCCCCTGATAAAAATATTAAATATTTAGTAATGATATGAAGTCTCATCCAACATGTCATCCACAATTTTGCAAAAAATTTCTTTATGATATTTCTTTTTTGATAATTACTCTGTTTAAAAGATTATTTAATTTGGCTGAATTTGTGATTATGCTATCAATTTATTTACATATTTAATTTAAAAAATAATTAAAAATTAAGACAATAGTATTTGGATACTTCTGTATTATTGCGGGGTTCACTGTTATACATTATAAAGTCAAAATCAACTGATAAGTAGTAAGAGTTAATATTAAGCGTTAACGTGTATTAACTTTCAGAAACTTTCTTTGATTAATTAACAGCTTTGCTACTAGTTGATGCTTATATTAAAATAATTGTAATTATTATATATCAATATTGATGTATAGTAGCTACATGGATTTTCCTAATCATCTCTTAGCTTACAAATATAAATATAAAATTATTTGTTAATAATTTATATGAATTGAAACATATAATAGTAACTATTATGGTTAATAAATGCTAATGGTTAACTGCGTTTTTTGGTGAGCCCCTCCTTCAAGATAATTGACCCCCCCCCCCCCCCCCCCCCCCCCCCCCCCGCCCTGAATTTCACTCCAGTCCCTCTTCGTTTCTGGCTACGATGCTGAAAATACCCTCTCCTCTTACAAAATTTATATCTTGGCTAATAAATATACTTTTCCGTCATGCCAAACACAGAATTAAAACTAATTCTGTAATGTGCGTTTGTAACAAAGCTGGTGGAATCCCATTATATTATGCCTTGAATTTCCATTTTACTAACTCCTCTCATTGTCTCACTTAAAAAGAAAACCAAGTTGTTGACAACTTGAATCATTGATTACTAGATGTTGTGAAAGATTATTAATAATAATGAAAATCAGTAAATTAATGCAGTACATCAAAATAACGTTTTTATTGCAGCCTTCCAAACAAAGAGGGGGGGTGGGGGGGATGTATTGTATTTGAGTCAAGGCTGCTTTAAAAATCTATGAAAAAGGTCAATGATTTGTAAAATACGGCGTAGCAGGAAGTGCGTTGTCGATATATATCTTATTAGATGTCAACCCGCTTATAAAAATAGCATAATAAATATTTGGTTGATCTGATTCCAAGTTGATCTAGATTGTGGCGCCATCTATTGTGGTTAGAGAGTATTAAACTCTCCTTTCTAAGAATTTGATAGTGTTTATGGATTCAAAGAAATTTGCAATATTTTAAAATTAACTTTACCTATATGCACCGAACATCAGCAGTGAATTTTCTGAGGAGAAAATAAGAAGTTTTGAAAGGACTCTCCAGCAGGGCCGTCTGTAAGGAGGGACGGACAGCAGAGGAGGGGAGGATCCCGGACTTTACAGGGGGCCCGGACTGCCAATATTTCCTTTTGGCGGCGGAGAAGATATGAAAAATTCATAAAAAAATGAGAAAATCCAATATAAAGGTGGGAGGGCTTGATAAATGCTTGTAGGGGAGGGGGCTGCCTCTAAATGCCCCCTGGTGACTTAGAAGACTGAATCTTTGCATATTTATAGTATCGACCACGGGACAGAACCTAACACAGCTGGGTTATGTATTTTTTTTTCGGGACGGACGGAATGGGGGGTGGGGTCAAACAATATTTTCAAGCCCTCTAGAACAGTGGTTTTTAGAACAACGTTCTGTTGGTTCGAACTTACTGAAGTGCTATTATTTTATTTAAGACTTTATGAGATCCCACGCCCCTGTGTAAATAAAATAAGGTGTTAAAATTATAATTAAATATACATTTTTGAAAACGCATTTATTTTATATTCGCCAATATTAGTGACATTTATCAACCAAAAATGTCAAAATATTTCATCTAGCTGGAAATGTAGTATGTAGGATATTTGTGAAAAAAACAAAAACAATATTAATAAAAATGATTACGCAAAATGTTTGAGAGTCCCAATGTTCAATTTTTTTTTAAATATATATACTAGGGTCACGCTGAAATTTTTTAGACAGGGGCAGACGATATGCGCTGGAATAAAAAATTGATCGGATATTTAAATTTGAACTCTTATGTCCGCAGACGATAATTTGTGGGAACAATTACAATTTAGCTATCGTAGAATAAATTTTGAAAGAAAAGGAGTTGACGCGAGAGCATTATCGAGTTATGATTTTCTAAGATTTTAAAATGGGCCTAAATCGAGAAGAATATCTTCAACGTCTACAATTAGCATATGGAAATTATGTTCCATCTGGTGCCACTGTATTCGGATGGTTTACAGAGTTTAGAAGAGGTCGAAATTCTCTCCTGGATGAAAAACACACAGAAAAACCTTTGTCAGCTGTAGTCCCAGAAAATGTATTGGCCATTCAAAAACGTTAATTGATGATAATCGCTGTACCTACCAAATGATACAGAAGGAACTTAACATTGGATCCGCAGCTATACATAAAATTATTCATGAGGAACTGCATATGAAAAAATTAGTTTGTCATTGGGTCACCCATAATTTAACAGAACACCAAAAAGCGGAGCGTTGTTGTTGTTGAGACCCAGACCTACCAGAAAGGTGTAAGGTAACTGTTTGGACGGCCGGGAAGTGACACCCAATTTAGACAGAAACCCAGTAGGGGAGGCATCCACAGGGACCGTACCCTCCTTCCCCTACCACCAACCTCTTGGAAGGACTTACGGACCCACATGTTTAACGTGATCGTATTCCGCATGAACACGGCGACAGTTGTGGCAGCGCGCAAATCCAGCGCGCAAACCACCGGGCTACCGCGCCCGAAATGTGCCAACAGCACGCGGTGTTACCAGGTGGTCACCCACCCAAGTACCAACCGCGCCCGATGCTGCTTGACTTTGGTGATCTAACGAGAACCGGTGTTATCAGCACGGTAGGGCCGTTGGCATAAAAAAGCGGAGCGTGTCAGAATCAGTAAAGAAACCCTAAAATTACTTACTGATGGTGGACACTGCATTATTTCTAAAATCATAACTGGTGATGAAACGTACATACCGTTTTCTGACGTTCCAACACGTCAAGAAAGTAAAGTATGGGTCTTTGAAGATGACCCCAAACCAACAATGGTAAAAGACAATGAGCAGTGAAAAAAGTAATGTATGCCGTGTTCTTCAGAAGTATAGGTCTTGTCAAAGCCTTAAAGCTACAGGGACCAGTTACAGCTAACTGGTACACTACTAAAGTGGGTCTAAATCAAGTGTCTTCCAAAAATTCTTCAGGAAGTGAATGTTAGGGGACTCATGCTTCACCAAAACAATGCATCTTCTCATTCAGCAAGAATGACAGTCGAATTTCTTGACCAAAAAACATCAAATTGATAGAACATCCACCCTATTCTCCTGATCTTGCTATGTGTGACTTTTAGCTATTTGTTAATTTAAAAAAAAAATTACGTGTGCGTCGTTTTCATTCCGAAGATGAGATTGATGAGTCTATAAAAAAATATTTTTCATCGATTCCAAGAAATGGATGGCTTGAAGCATTTAATTTTTGGAAAATTCGCCAACAAAAGTGCATTGATTTTGGAGGGGAGTACTTTGAACACTTTTAAGAGTTGGTAATTTTAACTTGTACCACTTAGCCGTATCTCAAAAATTTCAGTGCGACCCTCGTATATTGAATAAACAAAATAAACACCATCTTTTTCGTATTCTTTCTGTTATTAAAAATATATATATCGCCGACTCCTAACTAAACCCTTGGGACCCCAAATTGGGCCGCGACACAAGGGTTACGCACCACTGCTCTTGACACTGGTTCTCAATAAGGTCAAATGCAGCCCGTGAAGAGTGTCTGTCTGGCCCGCACGGTAAAAAAAAGGAAACTGAAAAGAAAAATGAATTGAAATCCACAGAGATGAAAAAAAAATGTTTATCAATATTTAAATGTTTATCAATTTTTAGTTTGATGAAGGACGGTTTTACCCAACAGAAATTTATTCATTTTAAGGCCTTTGTGGAATATCTGAAAAAAGAAGAAGATTCTTACAGGAAACAGTTTTTGTTTAAATTTGTGGAAATAACCAATTCAAATCAATATATTTATAAAAGATCTCTTGATCCCTGGCCAGATATATGAAATCTCTGGGAATGCCATATATCTGAAATATCTGAAAATACTAGAGTGTGAGATCTCTGGAAATGCTAGATGTGTGAGATCTCTGAGAATGTTAGATATGTGAGATCTCTGAGAATGTTAGATATGTGAGATCTCTGAAAATGTTAGATATATGAAAATACTAAATGTGTGAGATATCTGAAAATGTTAGATGTGTGAGATCTCAGAAAATGCTATATGTGTGAGATCTCTGAAAACACTAGATATGTGAGATCTTTGAAAATGCTAGATATCTGAGATATCTGAAAATACTAGATGTGTGAGATCTCTGGAAATGCTAGATGTGTGAGATCTCTGAAATTGCTAGGTATGTGAGATCTCTGAAAATGCTAGATATCAGATATCTGAAAATACCAGATGTGTGAGATTTCTAAAAATGCTAGATGTTGTTGTTGAAACCCAGACCGTCCGACCTACCAGAAAGGTGTAAGGTAACTGTTTGGACGGTCGGGAAGTGCCACCCAATTTAGACCGGAACCCAGTGGGGGAGGCATCCACAGGGACCGTACCCTCCTTCCCCTACCACCAACCTCTCGGAAGGACTTTCGGACCCACATGTTTAACGTGATCGTACTCCGCATGAACACGGCGGCAGTTTTGGCAGTGGCTGGATTCGAACCCGGGCCTACCGAGTGCAACTCCAGCGCGCTAACCAATGGGCTACCGCGCCCAAAAAAAAATGGGCTACCGCGCCCAAAAAATGCTAGATGTGTAAGATTTCTGAAAACGCTAGATATGTGAGATCTCTGAGAATGCTAGATGTGTGAGATCTCTGAAAATGCTATATATGTGAGATCTCTGAAAATGCTAGATATGTGAAATCCCTGAAATATGTAAAATCTCTCAAAATGTTAGATCTGTAAGACCAAGAAATTACCAGAGGACTGTTAACTGATATGGACGGAAATTTGAATTTATCAATATCAAGGTTCGGATGAACTGAACAATAATTTTAAGGGCCAGTCAATAAGCAATTTGTGAATTAAATTTACGAAAATCCAAATTGTAAATAATCAAATTATCCAAATTATCAAATTGTAATAATTATCCACATTGTATATAACTTGCCATTCTATTTTTACTATATTAGGTTTACATATAAATGTGAATCAGGCTTCTCTGAGATGAACATTGTAAAAAATAATTACAGCAGATGTTCATCTTAAAAATGACTTAAATAATAGTAATAATGATAGTAATAATAATAATAATAATAATTAATAAACTTTATTTTGTCTATAATTGAATGTAAGATTGGCAACCTGGAATCAATTGGTACATATGTTTAAATTACATATGTGCGATGCATACCTGTATTATCCCCATTCATATCTTGATGACTAAATTTAAATTTAATATGTTGTGTTTTCTAATATTTCTAATGCAAGTCACTAATTTCTAAAATGGGTTCTATTTTCTTCATTTTCCTGCTTTCAAAGGATTATTTTATATTTTTTTATATTATCTTTAATAAATCTTAAAATTAAAAAAAAATGTTCATAATAAATATGATTACTTATATTTACCAAATTAAATATTAACACCCTCTGGCCCTGTCCGATAACTATAGAAATTGTATTGGCACTTAAAATTTTTGTCCCTTATCTTTTACAGTTCAGAAGATATTTAGAGTGAAATTAAGCAGAATGAAGCAAAAACTCACTGGGATAAAAGTTAGAACAATTATGTAAATAAATAAAAGTTCAAAATATTATAATATTGAAATTATTTTTATACATTCATAAATAGAACCATAATTCCAACCAAACAAGTAACATTGTTTACATTTTTCGTAACGCTCCGATTTCAGTCAGAAATACCCACTTCGACGATGAGAACTTTAGATTTAATGGAATTAAGATAATTAAATTTATTTTTTATTGAGTTAAGAGCTTGAATGGAAGAGAGGCTATCGGAAAAAATATTAACAGGGGTATTAGAGGAAGACCATTCAATAGCAAAGGAAATAGCTGTAAGTTCGGCTTGAAATACTGTATTCCTGTTGTCAAGTTTATAGGAGAGAACCTTTTCCAGAACATCATGTTTAAAAATACAGACTGAAAAACCAGTGTTATTGCCAATATTTGAACCGTCAGTATATCTATATAAATAAAATTGAAAATCTGTCTGTCAGTTTGTCCCATCATCACGGGAGAACGGCTGAACCGACTTTGATGAAATTTTGTGGGTAGTCTAAAAATAGCCCCACTTAAAATTTAGTCCATGTTTTGAGTTTCTACGAGCAGTGGTTCTCGAGATATTAGTAAAAAACAAAATTTTCATTTGTCTCATCATCACTGGAAAACGGCTGAACCGAATTTAATGAAATTTTGTGGATAGCCTTGAAATATACCTCCATAAATTTAGTCCAAGTTTTGAGATTCTAAAACTAGAGGTTGTCGAGGTATTAATGAAAAACGGAACTTTTTCCTAGGAGTTCTACTCTCCAACTCCGTGGTTTATCCAAACGGAAAGGATGAAAATCGTTTGTTTTAAACGTCAAAATGAAATAAAATTTTATTTCCGAGTTTGTTGCAGGATTTTTGCATTAATTAGTCACTATAGGAAAACATGAATTGTTTGAAACATGAATTTAAATGGAAAAATCTACCTCCATGGTTCCTCTTTCACAAGCTTTTACTCAACGATGAAAAGTATAAAGAAATCAAAATGGCTATTTAATTTCGCATTTTACGAGGAAGATTCTATCTTATATCATGTTGCTCGGCAACGGAATGAAATTAAATGTGTTGTTAATATTTATTATTATTTTTTCTATTTGAATAATAAATAATTGAATGTAAAAATATATTTTATAAATTAACGGTTTGATTGTTCTTTTAATTATATAAATTGCGGACTGCGTACATCACTTTCATTTATTTTAGCAAAGCGGTTTCAAGCTCATATATTGTGTTTAGCTAATAAACTCATATATTGTGTTTACCCAATAAATTCATTTAGCCGATTGTTGAAGCAGAAAAAGAGTAGAACGGGTGTATGTATCTTCTAATACAATTTTAATGTTTTCATTTAGTATATACAAACGGGATATGGATATTTTATTCTTCAGATCTGCAAATTTAGAGCTACGAATTTAGCGGAATATCTCTAAATAACTTGGTAACTTATCTTAAACTTTACCAAATTAGCGGAAATGTCTCCAAATTGATAAAAATGAGCCAATCAATGAAATTAAATTTGTTTTTTTAGAATAGAGTACTGAAATGATGTTTCTGTAGCATTTGTCGCTCAGTCCATCCATCCCACTTAGTAACACATGCAACGAATTTTTTTAATATCACCAAATTGATAAAAATATTTGTAAATCCATAAAAATATCATGGAATAAAATCGTGCTTAATAAATGAAATTAATTGTGTTTTGTTAGGGGATAGTATTGTGATGATGTTTCGTCAATTTGTCTCAAAATGGGACTAATCAGTTCTACAGTCCCACTTGGCGATAAATTTGGCGATTTTTTAAGTTATCGCTAAATTGACGAAAATGTCGCCAAACCTTCCATGGAGATCGTATTATTCAGGCGATATGATTTCCCTCAATTTATTTGAAGCAAATGATATCATGTCGCTTAGCAACGGATCCAATGTGTTACGCGGCATACGATTTTTATTAAATCTTTTCCGATTTGAATAATAAAAATATGTATATAAAATAAATTTCATTGACATTGCATTTTTGATTGGATAATATTAATTACGGTCTTCAGGTTTAAACATCATTATTATTGATATTTTCGGGAACAGTTGATTCAGGGGTTATTGATATTTTCAAATTTTTATGCCATTGTTTCATTATGACGAAAATTGTTGAAACTCATATATAGTACGTTGTACGAGTAATCTTCTACAAATGCACGGGTATATCTTCTAATCTACGAGAATATAAGTAGTACAGGTATATTGGCATATGTTTTGATATATATTGGCATATATTGGAATCAATTACGACCTTCTGGTATTAAGATTACGGGTATTTTTGATACTTTCAATTTATTACGTCATCTCTTTCAGTTTGGCAAATATTTTTGAGACCCATATTGCAATATGAGTAAGCTTCTACAAACACACTGGCATATTTTCTAATCTGCGACAATATAAGTAGTACGTGGTTGCATATATTGATTCAATTCTTTTTTTTTTTTTTGTAAATTTGCTTACAAGCCAGGATGTTTTATTCTTCCCGTGAAGATAATTTTGCATAGTGAGAATAGATATTCTTAAACTTCTCTTTATCAGCAATAAATTTAATATTTTAACAGAATTTACACATGATTGCGAATTATAAGTTTTTTGATATTATATACTCCGTACGAAGAACGGGTATGCTGCTAGTCTATTATAAATGGCAGAGTCTTTATCCATTCTTCTAACTAAATTTACGGACTATTTAAAGGAGTGAAAGTTAGAGAAAGGAACAAGGAAATCAAAATCAGAGGGAGGCGGGAGGGAGGGAGAAGAAAAGGAATCAATTTTTTGTTTCGAAAAAATAAATTTATTATAGAGGGTAGAAATTGTAAAATGAATGGGGGAAAACCAGTGAGGGAAAATAAGGAGATATTAGATGTTGTACGGTAGCCTGGGCAGATTTTTAGAAGGAAGATCCTTTGGAGTTGAAAACCCAGACCACACGACCAACCCGAAGGCTTATGGTAGCAAGATGTGTGGCCGGAGATCCTTTGGAGTGAAAAAAGTTTTTAATTTGCATTTGTTTTTAGTTTTTTACTCCATATAGCAGAACCGTAAGTAATATCTTTTTCCACAACACATAGATACCAGTATTTTAGGAAACATTTTCTGACACCCCAATTTGTCCCTTTGAAATTTGGCCCAAAGTAGTACAAAATGTCGGAGGTCTTAAAGTGGCCCTGGCCAAATCGAAGATCCAGGGTTCGATTCCCAGTTGGGGCAGCACAATTATTTACAAGGTAAAGGGTAACTCTCTAACTCTATAGTATGTATTTTGTTTCGTTACGTTTACAGAGTTCACTTCGACGATAAGAGCTTGTAATTTCGTTCCAGTAGCTCAACGGTAGCGCTTCGGCTGGCCAGTTCGGAGATCCAGGGTTCGATTTCCGGTTCGGGCAACAAGGATCTTTGCAATGGCGTCCGAACCAATCAACCGTGTAGGTTAGTGCAAAGATGTCGGAGGTCTGAAGACCCCAGACAGTACTACTCACATAGTAGGTTTAGAGTTACTATCTGCACAGCCAGGAAAGGATACCTCTTGCACTCAGGAGGCACCCAAAGTCTACCATCCCGCCAAACGAACATTTATTAAACGAACATGATGTCGGAGGTCTGAAGACCCCAGACCGTGCCACTCACATATTGGGTTTAGAGTAGCTATCTACAAGGCCGGGAAAGGATACCTCCTGCATTCAGGAGGCACCCAAGGTCTACCATCCCACCAAACGAACTTTTATTTAGGTCTAAAAATATTACAATTTATAATAAATATTGCGATTAAACAGACAGTTTTACATTATATTTGAACTTGACAAGTACGTCCATTTTACAAAAATGGGAAAATGGTTATTGCGAATATAGATAAAAAGATCGTTGAAAACTAATATTTAGAGTGAGGTATAATAACATAATAAAATATAGATTAAAATGAAAGAAAATAATAAAATTTTAAAAGTAGAATTTAGAAAATATATAAAAAGAAAATATATGAAAAGGAAAAAAAATTTGGCGTATGAAAACAAAAACAGAAATTTAGAATAAAATTTAGAAAAGAAAAATAAGAAAAAATACAAATAAAAAGTGTCAAAAGAAAAAGAAAGATCCAAAAAAATAAGAACAGTTAAGCTAGCATAAGAACAGTTAACATTGCTTTTTTTTTTTTTTTTTTTTTTTTTTTTTTTTTTTTTTTTTTTTTTTTTTTAAAGAAAAAAATAGAGGGAACGCAATAAGTTCATATAAGTTAATAAGAATGAAATAAAGGGATTCATTGATCAAAATTAATTGAGAGCAGAATCTACTCATAAGCTTAGGTCACTTTATTAGAAATTTCCATGGCAAAAAGAATACAGTTTTTAATTTTATCTACTGAAGAGAAATTTGAACGAACTTTGGAGAACCAAATTGGTTTATTAGAGGGGGAAGGTTTGCAGAGATGAAATTTTTTAGAAAAAGGACAATCGAAAATGTAATGGTCAACGTCACCGAATTTATTGCAAATACAGTTAGAGGTGGATTTAATTTTGAAAAAGTATAAGTAATCAAGAAAGGGGCCATGACCAGTAAGAAAGTAAATGAGATATTTATTAAAAATTTGTAAATTAGGATTCACAATAGGGAGCTAAGACAGGATTCTAGCCGGATCACCAGTCCTGGTGGAAATGTAATCATTATCGGAGGTCTGAAAATGACCCTAGTATGACTGCTACAAATTCAGTGGACTCTGGGAGATTGAGCGTCGATTTCAAATTGAAAGGGTAAAGACCTTGCAGGAGACTAACCTGAGGTAAAAATAGCAGGAGGTGGTCAGCCAGATTGTCAGTTCCCGCCAACCTGACATTAGAGGATGGAGAATGCAGCGTCCACTTCACCGATAAGAGCTTGCAATGTCGCCCCAGTAGCTCAACGGTAGAGCGTCGGCTGACCCGTTCGGAGATCCAGGGTTGAGTTTCCGGTTGGGGCAGCAAGTCTCTTTATAATGTTCACACACACACACTCAAATCTTATGTGAGCAGCAGATGAATTCCCCATATAATGCAATGAATTTACATCTTTCACGGTGAGAAAATGATGTATAAGATCCATGGCACAATGTTTTTAATGTTGAATTGCACATTGGGCGCTTTTTCGAATGACAACATGTGAGACTATTTCGAAGTACCCAATTAAGGGGACGGTGGACGTTGAAATGAGTAAAAATCGACTAAAAAAAGTTTTAATATATAACATTATTTTACACATTTAATTTTTGCTTACGGGAGAGACAGCGTCCATCCCAAACGAAGAACTTCCCAAAAAGACAGGTATTTGACATACCCTATCCCAAACAATATTACTGAAGCATTGCACCTGCTGCAGCAGGTGCAATGATTCTGTCAGCGATTTTCATGGACGCCAATGCCTGCAAAGGGGATCGAACTATTTGGGATTGGGTATGTCAAATACCTGTCTTTTGGGGAGGTTCTTCGTTTGGGATGGACACTGTCCCACCCGTAAGCAAAAGGTTGAATGCATTTTTTTCGAAACGGAATTTTGAAAGGTTTTACATTTTTAAAATGCTCCATGCGTCTTAATTTTTGTCTGAGATGCATGAAATTGGGCAAGAAGACATCTCTCATACTTTCTAATGAAACTGAACTGGGTATGCATTTTATAATTGGACTTTATTAAGGTAATTAAAAGTGAATAAGAAACTAATTAAATGATGAAAATTAAGTTTTAATGCAGAAAAATATTTTTTAAAAATTAACTTTTTCAGGGATTTAAAAATGAATACCCAAATATGTTCATAATGTGTTTTTGAGTGATCATAATGTAAAATGAATCAAAAACGCGAACAAATGGCACGCAAGGGGCATTTTCAAATTTTCGTTAAAAAAAAATTAAATTAAAAAAAAAAAATACAAAATTATAACAAAATTGAAAAAACATTTAATGGTATTGTATATAGTAATGTTAAGAGAAATATTTATACATATTTTCACGTTTCTAATTCAATAAATAAATAAAAAAAAATTTCAACGTCCCCTTAAGTCACATTTCACTCAACTCCATATATTAAAACATTTCAATAATTAATTTAGCGATTTGGCGTAATTTTCGTTTATTCAGTGTTATGTTTGCAATTTTGATGATATTTTCGTCAATCTGGGATGAAATGCCGCCAAATTCGCTAAATTTATCACCAAGTGTGATAGTGACAGACAAACGGAGAGAATCTCATTTCTTATATATGAATGACTATTGGAGAATTGTTAGTCGTTAAAATACAAAACTACTACTCGAAGTACCATCTGTCGTGAATGGAACGAGCTAGATCTGTGAGAATGATGTTAACAAATTTATCGCATAATATTACATATGAAAAGTAAATATATTTTAAAATAGTTAAATACTTCTTTAATTTTATGTGATTTACACATTTATTTGAAAAACGTGCAATATCTCGGAAACTGTTCCCGCTAGCGTTCTAAAGTTTATGTCATTTGCTTTCTAACAAAACATTACATAAGAAATAATCATTTATGCAAAATTATTAAAGATTCTGACTTTTTAATGATTTTTTTAAAATTTCATTCGAAAATGTTTTCCGAACATTCTATTGCGTTTAAAATCAATAAGATTCCAGTTATTACTGATCATAATATTCGTACCCAAAATTCGTCCGAATCGCTGTATTCGTTCGTGAGATATTGCATTAACGGACACCCACACACAGGCACACACACACACACACACACACACACACACACACACACACACACACACACACACACACACACAAGCACCACACACACATACACATGTACATACACACACACATATATACACACTTGTCCATACATGCACACACACACATATACACAGACTCACATATGCACACATACACACATACATCACCTCAAAAACGTCCAATTCATATGCTTTCTCGTCAAAAACTCGAATTTAGATTTTCACCGCCGTCACAATACTTTCCTTACACATAAACTATGTATACATGGAAAGTAAAAATAAAAGTATTTTTGTAAACAATTGCTCGAATTCAAATTTTCACAGCTGTCACAATACCTTCCTTACTCATTATACTATGTATACATGGAAAGTAAAAATAAAAATGTTTTTAAAAAAAAATTGCTCGAATTCAAATTTTCACAGCTGTCACAATACTTTCCTTACTCATTATACTATGTATACATGGAAAGTAAAAATAAAAATGTTTTTAAAAAAAAATTGCTCGAATTCAAATTTTCACAGCTGTCACAATACTTTCCTTACTCATTATACTATGTATACATGGAAAGTAAAAATAAAAATGTTTTTAAAAAAAATTGCTCGAATTCAAATTTTCACAGCTGTCACAATACTTTCCTTACTCATTATACTATGTATACATGGAAAGTAAAAATAAAAGTGTTTTTAAAAAAAATTGCTCGAATTCAAATTTTCACCGCCGTTACAATACATTCCTTACACATTAACTATGTATACATGGAAAGTAAAAATAAAAGTATTTTTGTAAACAATTGCTCGAATTCAAATTTTCACAGCTGTCACAATACTTTCCTTACTCATTATACTATGTATACATGGAAAGTAAAAATAAAAATGTTTTTAAAAAAAATTGCTCGAATTCAAATTTTCACAGCTGTCACAATACTTTCCTTACTCATTATACTATGTATACATGGAAAGTAAAAATAAAAATGTTTTTAAAAAAAAATTGCTCGAATTCAAATTTTCACAGCTGTCACAATACTTTCCTTACTCATTATACTATGTATACATGGAAAGTAAAAATAAAAATGTTTTTAAAAAAAAATTGCTCGAATTCAAATTTTCACAGCTGTCACAATACTTTCCTTACTCATTATACTATGTATACATGGAAAGTAAAAATAAAAATGTTTTTAAAAAAAAATTGCTCGAATTCAAATTTTCACAGCTGTCACAATACTTTCCTTACTCATTATACTATGTATACATGGAAAGTAAAAATGAAAATGTTTTAAAAAAAAATTGCTCGAATTCAAATTTTCACAGCTGTCACAATACTTTCCTTACTCATTATACTATGTATACATGGAAAGTAAAAATAAGAATGTTTTTAAAAAAAAATTGCTCGAATTCAAATTTTCACAGCTGTCACAATACTTTCCTTACTCATTATACTATGTATACATGGAAAGTAAAAATAAAAATGTTTTTAAAAAAAAATTGCTCGAATTCAAATTTTCACAACTGTCACAATACTTTCCTTACTCATTATACTATGTATACATGGAAAGTAAAAATAAAAATGTTTTTTTAAAAAAATTGCTCGAATTCAAATTTTCACAGCTGTCACAATACTTTCCTTACTCATTATACTATGTATACATGGAAAGTAAAAATAAAAATGTTTTTAAAAAAAAATTGCTTGAATTCAAATTTTCACAGCTGTCACAATACTTTTCTTACGCATTATACTATCTATACAGGGAAAGTAAAAATAAAAGTATTTTTAAAAAAAAATGCTCGAATTCAAATTTTTACAGCCGTTACAATACTTTTCTTACACATTATAGTATGTATACATGGAAAATAAAATTAAAAATGTTTTAAAAAAAGTTGCAACTTAATTTTTTTTAAAGTGTTAAGCTTCCCTGTTTTCGACAATCTTTCGACTGTAGAGCTAAATTGTGTCTTGCTGGCAGTGTTTCCAAGTATTTCGTCAATCCGTCTGTGGAAATATCCATATTTAATGAATGACAGGGATAACCTCGGAAAACCACTGGGCCCGATCACTCCTGCAGATCGTTTGTATCCGATCTATATCTCTTTTTCATTCACTCAGCCTTGAAGTATACAAAGGGATCGTCCACATATTGTTATTGCTCTCCCTGCAATACATGCTGATGTATAGGGAAAGTATTGGAATTGTGTCGAAAATCGAAACTCGTGTTTTAGACGGAATTACTCGTTTGGGACCACTAGGACACGAAAAAACTATTTTTAGCGTGATGTCTGTGTGTATGTATCTGTCTCTCTTTGTGTGTGTGTGTGTGCAATGCATGTATCCACTCTAACTCAAAAGCTAATTGGCCAAATTTCGTAAAATTTGGTTGATAGGTCACTTGTAAGTTACCCTGGTGCTGATTAGAATTTAGTATTGCTCGATAAAAAAAAAAACCTGCCTTTTTTTTTTTTTTTTTCCCGAAATGGCTCTCAAAAAGTGTCAAATTCTAGAATAAAAGACTACGTATGCTCAAAGGCATCCATCAAATGCTTGTTTTATTCGTAACTTTTGATGAAGAAAAGAGTAAGACCAATCCGATGCTTTCTAGGACTAGCCGTTCTCGAGATAGTTTAGTATTTTCGCATTTTTGCTACGCCGCCTTTGAAAATACGTTCAGCTACCTAATGAAAATGAAAATCGAATTAAAAGTGCAAATTTCGTGTCATTTCAAATAATTATATGTGTTATTTTGTGCAACTTAAACTCAATATAATGAATAATATAAGAAATAAAAAGTAAATGAATATAAGTCTATGGAGATAAGTTCATGTATTGCCCTCATCAGATTTTTTTTTATCTCTTACTGACCCATATCGTCCAGGTTTCGCTGATTCTCACTAGCTATAGCGGTCACTAAATGTGACATCTAAACACTTAATGAAAGCTCTGAATATAAAATACCATTTCAAATTCGAGCATCTGATGTGGGTAGCACATAACTTTCCCTGCAAACATAAATTCATTTTCATAAATTCATTCAATTGCAGACATAAATTCATTAAATTGAGTTCAATTGCTTAAAAAAAACACGGATAATTATTTGAAATTACTCTTGAGTTTACATTTTTAAAATTTAATTTGCGTTTTCATTTGCAGACTGAACAATAATCATTGAACACTAATGCGAAAGAACTAAAATATCTCGAGAACGGTTAGTCCCAAGTGTTATGGGGTTGACACCATTCTTTTCATCGTCATAAATTTACTTATAAAACAAGCATTCAATAGATACATATGAGCAAGCGTATTCTTTTATTTTAAATTTTGATACTTTTTCGGGCCATTTCGCATAGAAAAAGTATGTTCTTTTTTTTTTAGTCGTACCAAAATCTAATAAGAACCAATGTAATCCATACGTGACTTATTTACCAAATTTTGTAAAATTGGGTCAATTAGTTTTCAGCTAGAGTGGATACATATGATTTTTGCGGGCCATTTAGTAAAAAAAAAATTGCAGGTTCTTCTTTTCCGAATCATACAAAAGTCTAATCAACATCAGAATAACCCACAAGTGATGTTTCTATCAAATTTTGTGAAATTTGGTCAATTAGTTTTTCATCTATTTTAACACACCCTAACACACACACACTAACACACACATACTAACACACTAACACACACACGCACGCACACACACACACACGCACACACACACTAACACGCACACACACACTAACACACACACACATACACACGTACACACACATACTAGCACGTACACACTAACACACACAAATACACACAGTAACATACGTACACACACACACTAACGTACACACATACTAGCACACACACATACACATGAACATACACACACATACACACGCACATACACACACATACACACGCACATACACACATGCACACACACAGACATCCCCTTTAAAACGTTCGATTTTAGTTCAGAGATTCTGAAAGCGTTCTGTTCCGACAAGAACTCGAATTCAAATTTTCGATCCCGTCTTTATACTATCTCTATACATTATGTATGAAGGGAAAGAAAAAAAATCCGCAGTTTTAAATTTGCGAACCACCCCCTTCCGACTTGGAAGCACGGATTTTCGTATTCCGAACGTCTTATTCGGATTTATTTCATTCGAATCATAAACGAACACATGTTTTACGAGATACTCCGTGCTCCTAATAACTCTGTAATCCATGCTCTTAATAACCTTCTTAATGTCACAGACTCTTTAATCTAAGTTGACTGTATAATTGGATGAATGGAAGGTATTTCCTATAATGCGAAACTGATTGCCATTACAAAGGTTTGTGTCTATATTTCGAAATTTGTCGGTTACAGTTAAATCCCGTTAAAAGAAAATCTGCGAAATTGATTGCCATCACAGAGGTTTGTGTCTATACTTCAAAATTTGTAGGTTGCAGTTAAATCTCGTTAAAAGAAAATCTATGGCTTTAATTCAGAAGTTCGAATAACAGAAGAAATTTATGATAAAAAGTTTTGAATTGCTCATTTGTTTAAATGAATTTGAATAAGATCCATTAGAGTTATATATAGTGCTAATACGTATCCTCTCAACTGATACATTATCTTCATCATGAAGTTGGGTCCTTGCCAATTGTGTTGTTGTTTCGGTAAAAATCCTTGTCGTTGCAGAGGGTTGAACAGCTGCACTTTGTAACCTTCTTGGAATCGCCATTTATTAGCTTGAACATCGTATCGGGTCTTCATTCTATCGGTAGCAATGTTGATCCTCTCACTAACTAAACCATGAACTTCTTTCAAACGTGCCTATTTTTCTTTCGACACAGACGGCCGACCTACCCGAAAGTTTGGACGGTCGGAACAATGCTACACAATTTAGACCAAAACCCTGTGAAGGAGAGAGACATCCACAGGGACAGTAGCATTGTTCGAAGTTCGATATCGAAGACAGACATGTCGTAGACACTAAAGTGGAAATAAATCTTGGCGAAACTTTAAACAACCCTAACCAGTTGATATTAATACCAAGGGGCGCAACGCAGTTTTTAATACCTTTTGACACTAGTTGAAATTTAAAAGGATATAATATTAAATTAAGAAATTAGTATAAAAAATTGTTAACATTTATTTATTTTGCTTTTATGCAATTGGCTACTGCCTTACTAGGCACAGCTTTCTAGAAGTGAAGAACTAATATTATAAATCAACATATTAAATTAAATGATTTACTATATAATATAAAATTTTTGAATATTATCGATGGATAATACGCAAAAAAAATTCACTTTTAATTTTTCTCAATTTTATCCTATGATAGAATAATTTTATCCGTTTGGGTATAAATGAGGAATTTCCAAATGACTGCCTTCAAAATAATTTACCTATGACTTGTCAAACCATAAATAAAATAAAATAAAATTTAAACTTCATATGGCAGAATAATTGGCAATATGAAATTTACACCGCAAAGTTAATTCAATTTTCTTATTTTTCCTTGATCTTTTTAGCAGTTGTGGAAAAAATGTTTTGGAGGGAAACCATGTACTCAAATTTTTTTTTTCTTTTTCATATTTATTGCAAATAAACAGCATATCAATGCCACAAGAAAACTGAAATATGAAAAATGGGAGTGGTCAAATGTGGGCGTGGCCACATACACTATTGGTTCATATTTCTGTTATTTACAATAGAATTTTGACCATATTTTCTAAAAAATACGTATTTTTAATTGAACACACATGTCAGGATCTTCAATGTACTTAATATCGTATGGTAAACAGGGTAACCTTGCAAGGGTTGATAGGCAAAGATAAAATGCAAAGCCCTTTTTACAATTGGAGGTGATACATAAAATAAGAATTTTCGAATTTTTTAACGACTTCTCCATTCAGTTGGCAAGCTAGATCTGAAGTATATATGCACGGAATACATTAAATGGGAGAGTCATACAGAGTTTTGAGCTGCTCATCTCCAAAAGTTATATCCATTACCCTTAGCAATGGATATGATTTTTGGCACAAGTTTCTCCTACCATTCTGCACTGTGCAAATATTCCATCTATCCTTTGACAGTTTTATTAGTGAACATGCGGATTTGGCGCTTTCTGAGCGGCACTCCAAATGCGCTTTAAAAATCGACATTTTACATCAGATGAATATACATTTTAATAATAGGGGAAAACTTGTAAGTTTATGGAGACATATTTTGCAATCGCATCATTAATTGTTGGGGGCGATATCGAAAGAAAAATCTATTTTGCCTAAGTGTGTTCCTCAATCCTTAAAAGAACAGGTATAACTTTTTACGGATGCTGATCGAAGTTTAATGAAGAGAGTGGTCGGCGTATTTTACGATTTATGCTGAAATTTAAACCGCAATTACTTTTCGATTGAAGCGAACGTATTGGCAGTGGCGTAAGACCCCGGTCCGCAACGCAGGGGGCTGCCATGTGTATGGAGGGGCCCGTAAATGGGAGTTGAAAATGTATCGACTGACTTCATTATTTTTTACCTGGCTCTGCGCATATGATGTCACGTGGATAGAAAACGCGAGTATTTTGTTCTCAAGAGGGACCGACCTTGTTAACAGAGATCCTACCCCATCGACATCGCTAAATCTTCTTGGACGTCCTGTGTGGCACAGTACAATTTAAAATCTCTATGAACACCATAACTTTCTCCGTAAACTCTGAGTTTTAGCAATTCCTCTAAACATTTACTCTAGGCTGTAACATCACGAATGACGAAATCCTATCCCCATATGGCGTCTAGTTGACAACTTTTAATTCGTTGCCGGGCTGACTGCCTAACCTTATATTACCAACGAGCTATACATGGAGACACTACTCTTATTCTGGCAACATTATCCGCAATAAGCCACCGTTCGCTAACGGTAGCTTATGGTGACGTCATCGGCCTATGACGTCACAACCAGTCAATTTATTTGTTATTGTGAAAATTGAAATCAAAATATATGAAATTATAACAAGATATACGAAATAAAATTAATACCGGATGATTCAAAAGTTCGGAGCAAAAGTTAAACGCTATGAAAAATATCTATGGGTCGGAGAGACATGCGGTTTGCAGATTAATATTCACCGTGGTGGGGAATTTTGTATGGCATAAAAAATAGTTCAAAGTCTCGACACTAGGGGAGCGCTGCTGCGAAGAAAACAATGCGAGGTAATAATTGTGAAATGAGATATTTTATTTCGGCATGATTTACAGCTGCAAGTGCTCAATGTGTCCACCACCACATTCTAGTACTGAGTGCAGTCGCGGTATTACGGCTGATACAGCATGAAACATCGTATTAACGGGAATGGCTGCTACCTCCTGCCGTAAGGCGTCTTTCAGTGCTGGTAAGGACTGGGGCCTTCCTCTATAGACCCGTGATTTTAGGTATCCCCACAACGAGAAATCACAGGGTGTGAGATCTGGGAATCTCGCAGGCCAGTCATTTGTGCAATCACCTCCATGGCTTTATCTGCCGCAGCCCCCCGAGTGTCGAGAGTTTGAACTAATTTTTTTTCATGCCACACAAAATCCCCCACCACGGTGAATATTAATCTACAAACCACATGTCTCTCCGACCCATAGATATTTTTTTATAGCGTTTTACTTTTGTTCCGAACTTTTGAATCACCCGGTATATCAATAAATTCATTCAATAGCAAATAGCAAGATTATAGAGTTGAGGTGGTAATGCTGATAGTTGACTCTTATTGTTGAGACCCAGACCGTTCGACCTACCAGAAAGGTGTTAGGTAACCGTTTGGACGGCCGGGAATGATAGTTGACTGTGTAAGTGAAGTCCCGTCCAGGACGAGCTTTAACTTATGGAGCCAGCGCCAGTAGTGTCTTCATGTATATAAGCTCGTCGAACCATATATTAAAGAATCTTGAGTAGGTCAGCTTTTTACATCAAATACGTGCACAGTTGTGCTTTCCGGTGTTCGTCTGTCTAGTTGTGGTTGCAATGACATGAACAAGGAGAACAACTTATTTCGGTTCGAGCGGTTGAACGGCAAATCACCAGTACCTACAAGTTTCAATTTAATTGCAAAGCATTACTTAACAAAATTATAACCATAACTTTGTTTTCGTAGAGTGTCAAATAATGCATTTTACTGGTAACAAACTTGTAAAATCTGAGTGGGGTAAGTTTTACTAATGAAGTAATTTTAAAATCAATCTCGTGTTCAAAGTGCACATTTTAGCGAATCTTTATAAAAGTGTGAAAAATCGGGGATTTTGCGTTATTCGTTCTGTTCAAAACTCGTTAGGAAAAGAGTTCTTCGACTTTTCTAATGGTGCTAAGACGAAAATTCTGCGATAATATTTTTTATCGCTAAACAACCGATTTACGTGAAAATTGCTTTTCAACATAAAATAACTAAAAAGTTAATTGTCATTTTTTTTTTCAAATGGCTCTGCGGTACCTCGGGATCTGACCTGAACAATCATCATACCGAAATTAGTAGTTGAGAATATGCTTAGATTTTCTTCTACGCCGCCAACAGGTGAGCTAACACACAGACATATTTTATTATTATGGATTTAAATATCTTTACAAAATTGCAAGGTAACGCTCAAACATCCTAAATTAATATTAGCGGAATTTTTGAGAAATCCTACTTTTACGATTTTCATGCGAAGGCGAGCATTACGTTCTCCCACGCCAAAGCTGGCTGGCGATGTCAGTTAAAGGTTATTTGTGTATCATTAGAATGTATCCAACACAAATAACATTATATTGAAAATCTATTTTTTTCCCCAGAATGATATTTCCTTATATGAGCATACATGTTCGTCCGTCGGGTAAACATTCACTCACAATAACTGCAAATGATGTTATTAACATCTTTCTTATCGTTTTCTGACATTATAATTTCAATAATTAACAGGAAAAGGCAATCATAACATTATGATTTCAATAATTATCAGGAAAAGGAAATTATAACAATTTAAAGATGCGATGTGAAAGATTAAAAGTAACGTGCACTATATTGGTATGGGCAATAGGCATAAACAACAAAGCTCCGTTCCAATGCCAATTTACAGCGGCCCAATACCCTAAAATATCGCCTATCACCTAATACGTTCATATGTACCGATAATATTTTAATGTTATATAATATATTAAAAAATTATTTTAATTGAACACAGTTAAGCTTTGTAGATTTAATATGAGTCCCGGGAAACTGTGTCTGATAAAGCCACAGCTAAATGGAATCTGTATAGTTAAGCACACTAGTGTCTGCTCCTTGCGCTGGAACCTGCAAAAGTTCTTTCCTTCCAACTCCATGAGCATGCGCAGTATGGGTTTTGAAATCGGCCAACGCAAGGAGCAGGCACTAGTCAGATAGAATAATGCTATCCTTCTCGGGTTTAAGAACTAAGAGTTGTATCAAATGGCTGCTTTATAAAAAATTTACTTATAACATGTCGGCCCATAATTAAAATAAAATAAAATTTACCCTCAAATAATTACTAAATAAAAAAAAAACACTCTGCTTAACACCCCCACCCCTCCCTCACTCTTTTATATTTTTTGAAAATTGTGGCGTTTACCTTCCACATTACCCGTAATCAGTGTTTCTCTCTCAGGAATTTCATCACACACGTGAATTCAATAGTTTTTCCAGGTTAAACTATAGCAATTTTACTTACATGTAAGAACATGTATAATCACACGAGTATATACAGTTATATACTCGTATATAATTGTATATACCTTTGGGCATTCTTGTCTTTGCAAATTTTATAGTGCTTCTTCCAGAAATATTGTAAAAAGTAATATGTTACTAATTAATATCAGTCAGATCGTCCAAAGGAGATAGACAGGATGCATTGCGAAGTATAAAAACAGATAACGAGGTGAGCTCGTTCACCAAATGTTTATCACACTCTGGGATCAGTATTGCGTATGTGGACGCATGCATCTTCTCCTGACATCGAAAAGTATTTTTTGTTGTTGTCTTTGTTTTGGACAATCGAAAATATTTGTTCAAGCACACATCTCTAAAGTCATTTTACAAGTGAAGTCGTTCTTGATGAAAAAGTATTTTGACACGTGTTGGGGTGATATCTTCGCTCTTTGGGTGATATCTTATTTTGACCCCTCATTTCTGGTTTGTTAGTTCATTTGGATGCCCACTGGTCAGCTTCGAGCTCTGGTAGCGAATTGGCTTTGGTTAATTCTACCTTATTTGCTTGAGGTTTAATTAGGGGGAGAAGTCCGGTATTACCTTCCACATTACCCGTAATCAGTGTTTCTCTCTCAGGACGTTTTGTCCGGGGGCGGAAGAAACTTTAGGGGGGGGGCGAGTTTTCTATTTGCCCAATATAAATACATCTAAATACTGTCACATAAATAGAAACTAGGTTACCATAAAATGTCTCCTCGGATGTATGCCTGAAAGAAACACTGACCGCAATAATTTTATCACAAAATTCTTTCTGTTTTCGAGATACGGGTATGTCATTTCTCCCGACTGACTGTTGCCATAGTTGGTGTCCCTGTCAATCCCTCCACGAAATCTCAGCGTTCTAAACTTAATGTCGCACAAATAATTACTACATTAATGTCCCAATTAAAACTCTGAGTGTGCAGAATAGGCGTGGTTTAATGTGGGCGTGTCGATATATACTCTATTGATACAATGCCACGGCTATTCACAATTAAATCTTGTCGATATCTTTTAATAATGCTTATTATGAATGAGTATAAGTGTTAGGATTTTCAATTTATTTAACTTCTTACAGGAGACGGAGTCGTTGTAACCCTTGCTTTAGCTCCTGAGCAAAAGTAAAATGTAAGGCTGCCTTTGCAATTATTAGAGGGGATACATAAATAAAAAAGGCATCAAGACGAAATCTTTCGAATCTTTTAGAAAAAAAATATAGAGGGTGACTAAAATTAGATGGGCCAAACTTTACGAGGTGGTAGTACACACCAATGAAACGTAAAGGCGTTACAGGGCGCTTACTCGTTGGGAAGCGCCCGCTCCACAAACTTAAAAGCGCCATTCTGGTTGTTATCTTCTGAAGAACAAAACCACGTATTCAAATTTCATCTAGGAAAGAAGAAGAACCACCATCCCTTTTTGGGTGAGAGGTAAAGAACTATTTGGGCGTCACTTTTCCGGGCCGATGGATTGGGCAAGGTGGTCCAATAGCTTGGCCCCCAAGATCGTCCGGTCTATAATGTCTTGACTTATTTTTGTGGGGATATCTCAATAGTCTCGTCTTTTGTGGGGATATCTCGACACTCTCCTTGAATCTGAAGAGGAACTCGTCAACAGAATTTCGCCGTTGCTGCCGAAGTACGCGACATGCCTGGTCTGTTCGAAAGAGTTCGCCAGTCCCTCCATCGCCGCGCTGTGAGACGTGCATTCAGGCTGGCGGTTGCTCTTTTGAGCCATCACTGTAATTATTGTTCATTAAATCTCATTTTATAACTTCAAAATCATTCTTGTGTTTTCGCCTCACCTCATTGGTTTCACCATTAACCCCCCACTGGCGCCTTTACGTTTCATTTCCGACCCGGTAAACTCCGACGGAAAATGCTTGATTTGGTGTGTACTACCACCTCGTAAAGTTTGGACCATCTTTTCTGAATCACCCTGTATATATACATATATGTAAATGCGTGTAACATTTTAATATACATATGATTCAAGCTGAACAGATTCACATTTTGAAAAAACTCTTTAGCACTGTTATAAACAATTATTGGCAGTTTTGAATAAGGCGTGAAAAAAGTCGCATAACCGACCTCTTCGTTGAGTTATTGAGTTAATGGAAAAGACGTAGTAGCGGGTTTCGAGTTTCCTATTCCTAAAGGAGATATTCGCAACTAACGTCAGCAACTAACGTCCTCAGCAACTAACGTCATGCCCACGTATCTCCAGAAATTATATTCTGTTAAAATATCACAACTTCCTTTAATAGCTCTATTACGGAGGTTATTAATGTGACGTTCTCTACGTAGAGCTTTAAAAACTTCATAAAAACAGACAAATCGCGCCAGCCAGATTAATATGCTTCAAGAGACGGAGTAAACCTGTAACTTCGTGGGGCAAATTTTATAATCGTATCCATCGGCTGTTTAGGCTATGAAGGAAAAATAAGAAAAAATTTGCTTATTTTGCTGGAAAAACAAGTGTTTTTTTTATTTTTCAAAAATGAAAAAGAAGCAGCCACTTAGCAAACTGAATGATAAGATGCACAACATCGAATAGCTTGATGCCACATTGCCTCTTGGTGTGATAATTGAGCAAAATTTCACTTCAGCATTACGTAAATAAAAGCCTAAATCGAAATGTCGTAATTGTGGCTCACTTGGTAATTTTACTACAGCACCAACACCATAGGGATCCATAGAACTTTTTCTAGTTAGATGGGAGGAGCAGCCACTGACGTCAGTGGGGCAAACTTGATAAGATATACAGCATTGCCTAGTCCAAGGTATTTAGAAAGATCAGGCCTAGCCTGATGTCCACCTTTGTGCCCCCTCAATTGCCCTCTCTTGCTCTCCCCAATGGACGCCCATATTAGAGCACCAGCACACACTTATAGACATTATATTTTTTTATTACAGATTGTACAAATAATCGGGTTACGTTATGACATTCGAATTAAATAATTTTATGTGTGTGCAAAATATCACGGAGATCGGATAAAAAAAGTAATTTCAAAACAGATATTATAGATGAATTTTTTTAAATTCGTTACGTTATCAGGGATATAAATACGATCAGGAGGCTTCACTAGAATATACAGGTAATATCTTTCTATCTCTCGATATTAAAAATAAAAACTTGCTACTCTCGCTGATAAAATCCTTCTAAAATAGAGAGATTTTCTGCCAAGACTAGCGCCGCACCTGTGGTACCAAACGATTTGCAATTGTGCATGATGATCAGGGTCTGATTAACGCACGGGCCTCCTGGGGCGCGGCCCTGGGCCCCCAAATTTTAGGGGCACCTAAATTTTGTATGTGTTAAAACATTTTAATCAGAAATAATTATTTATTTAATTACTTAAATAATATAAGCTGATAATGTTAGTCTTTATTTTAAATCTTGAAAACGTGTTAATAGTTTTAAATATTATACATCTTTTAAAGTTTTACTTTTAAATAAAAAAATTCTACATGTACAAAAGTACCTTCGGGACAGTGGTCCTAAACTTTCAAATTTGCTTAGTGATGTTTTTTTTTTGCACTTATTTGGTATACCGTGAGAGTATGGAGACCCCCCAATTAACACCAAGCTCTGGGCCCCACATTGGCTTAATCAGGCCCTCATGATGATTCAGAATACTTTACCTTGCTTCTCCTTTTATTTCGGTTGCAATCGGATAAAAATATATATTTTGATGTGAATAACATCTATACTGTGGCGTCAAGCGGAGCGTTACGAAAAACGGAAACACTTTGCAATAATAGATAAAAATGTAAATAGCTTTTATTGTTTTGTCTGAAATAGGATTCAGATTATGATTATATAAAAATGATATCCATATTTTGATATTTTAAACTCTTTTTCTTTCGAAGATGCTTCAAAAAGTATCTGTACGAGCGAGTGTCTTTTTTTATTATTATTTTGCTTACTTTCACTCGAAATATCTTCGAAACTATAAAATATAATATAAATAGCGAGTGACAAAAATATGTACTAGGAAATTTAAGATCAAAATCTATATTTATTTATAAAAAGTTCTTATAGGTTTCGAGTAATTGTCTTGTCAAGTTGAAGAAGATTGAAAACTGGGTTCTGGGTCGCTTAGATATTTTGCTACGCCAAAAGATTAATAAAAAATCTGATGTGGGCAACACATGACTTTCATTATATAATGCAATGAATTTACTACTTTTACAGTTAAAAAAATGTTATTCTTATAGTAGATACTTATATTCCTTCCAAGATATTGAATTTTCTTCAATTAGTCGTCATTTTCATTGATTTAGCGTCATTTTTATCTATTTGGCGAGATTTTAGTTAATTTGGCAACAATTTAAAATGTAGCCAAGTTGGCGACATTCCGCCAAATTCGTCGTCCAAATATCGCCAAGCCTTATGGACGGAGAAATAAGTTATTCTTATAGCAGATAAATGACTATTGGCGTTCTAATACAAAAGTATTGCTAAAAGTATCTTTTTTCATGTATGGAACGAGGTAGTTCCACGAGAATGATGTCACCCAATTTATCGAATGGTATTACATATGAAAAGTTAACATATTTCTCAATAGGAAATATATTTTTTTTATTTTATATGACTTTTTGATAATTTTTTGGGAAAATGTGCATTATCTCGAGAACAGTTCATGTTAGCGTTTTAAAATGTATGTCAATCGTTTTCTAATGAAAAATTACATAAGAAATGTCTATTTGCGTAACTTTATTAGTGAGTTTGATTTTTTGACGATTTTTGCAAAATTTCACTCAAAAATTTAGGAGGGGGGGGGGGGGGGTTCTGAACATTCGATTGCGTATAAAAACAATAGGCTTCAAGTGTTTACGGATTGTGATTTTTGTACCAAATTTCGTTCGAATCGGTCCATTCGTTCGTCAGTTATCGTCTCCACAGGCTCACTGACACACACACATACTTTCACACACACACACACACACAGACATCACTTCAAAAATGTTTGATTCGTGATCAGGGATGCTTGAAACGTGCTCTCCCGTCGAAAACTCGAATTCGAATTTTCGACCCCGTCACAATACTTTCCTTATGCATTATGTATATAACGAAAGTAACAAACAGACAGACAGGCATATTTTATTATTATGTTAGACTAGCAGTATATCCCGTTCTTCGTACGGAATATACAATATAAAGAAACTTAAAATTCACAATCATATGAAAATTCCCATAGTATTCTAAATGACATTGTTATTCAAAACATTCTATTAAAATATTTAATGTCCCTAAATAGGAATTTAAGAATATCTATTCTCGCTATACAAAAATACAAAATTATATGCACAGACAGATCTGAAGAATAAAACATTCTGATCTCGTTTGTAAACAAATTTACAGAAAATATGAAATTGAATCAATATATGCCAAAATGAAAGCTCTAAAACCGTACTATATACATTCTCGTGGATTAGAAGATATATCCGTGTATTGGAAAGTATACTCGTGTATTGGAAGGTACATCCGTGTATTGGAAAATATACCCGTACTATAATATATGGGTTTGAAAAATCGTTCATCAAAATAAAACAGATGATGTAAGAAATTGAAAATATCAATAATCTCCGTAATCTTAAAACCCAAAGGTCGTAATGGATATAATTCAGTCAAAAATGCAATCCCAATTAAATTTATTTATCTTTATTATTTAAATCGGAAAATACTTAATTAAAGTTGTCTGCGATATAAACTCATTGAGTTTAATTTCGTTGCTTAGAAATTTGATATTTACTGAAAAAAATTTGTGAAAAAAATGTCGTCTGCATAATACTAATTCCGTGGACGAGTCAATTGTGCGTTTTTTTTTTAACACTTTACAACATAGTTGAAAAGTGTTTATGACTTCGTTTATTCTGTCTGTCCGATCTCACGATAACTGCCGTAAAATTAACTTTATCAAAATGAAATTTTAGTATGTTGTTGGGACGGTCTGTGGGATACACGGAAATGTAAATGAATAATATCACCCAATTAGTTTTGGATTCAACCCTGGTTGTAAAAATGAAATACATTGAACCCTGGGATCTAATTTTTCAAACCTTTTTTAATCGTATGTAAAATTCACAAATTGCTTTGAAAACTTTAAGAAATTTTCAAACTATTCCATAAAATATATATAAAATAAATTTCCAAAATATGTTCGGTAGCTTTTTAAAATAGAAATTAAAATAATAATTACACCCATATTATATGAACAGATCACGTGACCCACTTAAATAAAATATGGCACCTATCTTTTTTCCAAGTGCCAAAATCGTCATTTTGAAAGTTATTTAGTTTATATTTAGTGTTGCATTCGTCCTAAAACCGCTTTATTTTTGCTTAATTTCTGTGCATCTATATTCTGCGCCAACGCAATTACAATATTTTTGAGTTTAAATGATCATCAAACTTGATTATTTCTACAACAAAGCCTAATTTTAACGTATGCAGAATGTAAACGCATCAAGCTATAAGATGAGTTGTATAAGAATTGCTGAATTGTTTGAACGCAAAATTATTTTTCTCTGGTGTCTGGAATATAGCTGATATGAATGAAATAGTTATTGATTTTGCATAGAGAAGCAAACGATTTTATAGCATTATCGTTTTCGATGAAGTTTTAAGCATGGCGTTAGAATGTGGTTCATGGTTTTAAGTTTTTAAGTAAAATAAATTGTTGTAGTATTGTGATAATTTTAAAAATATTACCGCTGAATTAAAGGAATGGAATAAAAGTGTATAAATGAAATATTCATTTCTTTTACATAGAGGCAGGCGATTTATATTTCGATGACGTCATTTGCATGAAGTTCATTTTTTTTTCGATGAAGTTTTAAGTTTTCAAATATAATAAATTATTGTAGTATTGTGATAATTTTAAAAATTTTACCGAGGAATGTATCGCATTTTAGAGACGTTTACATAAAATTGCATTGCAGTTGGAAAGTGCTTCACAATCAATGCTTTATGCATGATTGAACTTTCTTGTGTATTAATATTTCGATAAACCCTGGTCCTAGATATCCGAAACATGAACTTAATTTTAAGTGGGGGCTAATCCAAGTCTATCCTGAAAATTTCATCATATTCGGTGCAGCTTTTTCCCGCGGGGATGACACACACACACACACATACAGATAAATTTTCAATTTTGTTTATATAAATAAAAGAAATTATTACTTGCAAATGTTTGACAACATAAAAGCTTTAAAATAAACTGATTTTGGGAAAATTTTCACACTCTTGTGCTTGCGGATAGTACTTGGTGGATAGTACTTGGTGGGTGACCACCTTGGAACACCGCGTGCTGTTGGCCATCTCGGGTGCGGTATCCCCGTGGTTTGCGCGCTAGATTTGCACGCTACCACAAATGCCGCCGTGTTCATGCGGAGTACGATCACGTTAAACATGTGGGTCCGTAAGTCCTTCCGAGAGGTTGGTGGTAGGGGAAGGAGGGTACGGTCCCTGTGGATGCCTCCCCCACTGGGTTCCGGTCTAAATTGGGTGGCACTTCCCGGCCGTCCATACTGTTACCTTACACCTTTCTGGTAGGTCGGACGGTCTGGGTCTCAACAACAACACTCTTGTGCTTGGTATCAGATATGCCCTTCTGATACTCAGCCCATAATTTATGAATATCATATCATCTCATATCATATAAAGTTCCGCGTTTGTATCACAATGGGAAGGTTTTCCTTCTGTTTCAACTCATAAACACTTTCGGGGAAAATAAATGTCATTTTTCTGGATCAAAGCATGACTTTGGATACTATGTCAGCAGATTGCTACATTTTGACCTAGATATGCAGTAGCGAAGAAAGATAAAATAATTTTAAAAAGGACGTAAAATTGGGGACCAGATTTAGAAAATGAAAAATTGCATGCTGTTTTATTTTAAGAAGGTTGCAAATAAAATAATCTATTGTGGACAATACATGACTTTCCTTATATAATGCAATAAATTTACTCTTTTTACAGTCAAAAAATAATGTATAAGATCCACGGTACTGTATTGTATAGTTGGCGATTTTCAGGATGACAACATGTAAAACTATTTCAAAGTACCCAATTAACTTATATTTCGCGCAACTCTAAAAAATTATCAATATGGATAGCATCATCAATAAGTTATATAGTCCATATATTAACAGATTTTAATAATTAATTCATCAATTAGGCGACATTTTCATTAATTTAGCATTATTTTTGCAATTTTGACGATATTTTTGTCAATCTGGGACAAAACATCGCCAAGTAGGGCATACTTTGCTACAATATCCACCAAGTTTGCCAAATACATCACCAATTGTTACAGACAAATGGAGAGAGGAGCATTTCTTATATATTAGAATGTATGCCCGTCATATGACGGAAACCAGAATTTGCAGAACATTACTTCCCACATGGCGTTATTTCTATCAATTTGGCGACATTTTTGTCACTTTGGCAGCACTTAAAACAACAATTTAACAATTTAAAACAAACAACTAACACGCACACACACAAACAGACATCACCTCAAAAACGTTTTATTCGTGTTCAGGAATGCTTGAAGCGCTCTCTCCCGTAATACTTGAATTCGAATTTTCGATCCCGTCACAATACTTTCCTTATACACTATATTATGTATATAACGAAAGTAATAACTTAAAAAGATCATATAATTGGGGACCAAATTAGAAAATGAAAAATTTCATGCTGCTTTGTTTTACCAAGGTTGCAAATAAAATAACAGATAACATCTGAATTTCAAAGAAAATATAAATGAATGGCATTTTGCAGTTTTTACTTTCATATACTATGGAGGAAGTATTATTTTCGCGAAAATGTATCGATTTTGAAATTTTGATATATAAATTTTAGGACCTCCTGAAAACGTTTTGACTATTCTTAGCGTGATGTCCGTTTGTCTGTGGTCGATTTATTGTGTACACGTTAATTTGCCACCAATATTAATGAACATTATTTAATGAAACTGTACATTCGGCTCTGTTAACGAAAAATCTAGAAATAGAATTTTTTGAAATTCAAGCGAAAACTTCGAAATTGGTTCGAAATTTCATATTTTTACTTTCCTTATATACATAATGTATAAGGAAAGTATTGTGACGGGGTCGAAAATTCGAATTCGAGTTTTCGACGGGAGAGCACGTTTCAAGCATCCCTGATCACGAATCGAACATTTTTGAAGTGATGTCTGTGTGTGTGTGTATGTGTGTGTGTGTGTGTGTGTGCGTGTGAAAGTATGTGTGTGTGTGTGTGTGTGTGTCAGTGAGTCTGTGGAGACGATAACTGACGAACGAACGGACCGATTCGAACGAAATTTAGTACAAAAATCACAATCCATAAACACAGGAAGCCTATTGTTTTTCTACGCAATCAAATGTTCAGAACCCCCCTAAATTTTCGAGTGAAATTTTGAAAAAATCGTCAAAAAATCAAAACTGCTAATAAAGTTTCGCAAATAGATATCTCTTATGTAATTTTTCATTAGAAAACTATTGACATAAATTTTAGAACGCTTACTTAAACCGTTCTCGAGATATTTCACATTTTTCAAATAAATTATCAAAAACTCATATAAAATAAAAATAAAAATATTTCCTATTGAGAAACATGTTCACTTTTCATATGTAATACCATGCGATAAATTGGATGACATCATTCTCATGGAACTAGCTCGTTCCATTCAGGAAAAAAGATACTTTGAGTAATACTTTTATATTTGAACGCCAATGATTTTTAAATTTATCTGTTGTAAGATTAACTTATTTCTCCGTCCAAAACGCTTGGTGAGATTTTGACGACGAATTTGGCGGAATGTCTCCAACTTGGCGACATTTTTAATTGTTGCCAAATCAACAAAAATCTCGTCAAATGGATAAAAATGACGCTAAATCAATAAATATGACGACTAATTGAAGAAAATTCAATATCTTGGAAAGAATATAAGTATCTACTGTAAGAATAACATTTTTTTAAACTGTAAAAGTAGTAAATTCATTGCATTATATAAGGAAAGTCATGTGTTGCCCACATCACATTTTTTAACATGGAATCATAGAACAAATCTTGACATAATCATGCATAAAAGGTTTTTTTTTCCTTCTTTTTTTTCTTCTCCCCCCCCCCCCCCCCGTGGTTTAATGATCGCGAAACTTAGTAGCCCCAATCATTGAAGTGTTTTGTTTGTGAAATAAATCATTAGCTCCCCTTGGATGACGGGCAAGTTACCCCTTGAGGGGAGGAGGGGGCATTGTCAAATTTGACATTAATCGAAATATTTTAAGCCTTTTTTTATTTATTTATTTAAAACAATGCAAGCCACAGAACAAAATACGAGTAACAGCTTGCAAGATAAAATACAAAACAAAATATACAGATTAAAATACAATAAAATACATTAAAATGCAAACTATTGACAACAAATGATCTTTAAAAGCACTTGCATATGAATAAATACATTATAATATAAAATATTTACAACAAATGATTTTTAAAAGCAATGTCCGATGAATAAAAAATCTGATGTGGGCAGTACATGACTTTCCCTGCAGACTCATATTCACGTTCTCTTTAATTTTTTATAATACATTTCATTAAGTTTAATTGCACAAAGTATCACCCATAATTATTTAAAATGTCACTGAATTTGCACTTTTAATTCAATTTCCGTACTCATTTGGTAACTGGGCTTATTTTTAAAAGTGGTGTAGCGAAAGTGATAAAAAACAAAAGTATCTCTGGAACAGCTAGTCCTAGTGTAATGAGGTTGGTCTTATTCTTTTGATCGTTAAAAATTACGTATAAAACAAGTATTTAATTGATATATTTGAGCATATGTATTTGTATTTTAGATTTTGACGATTTTTGAAGGGCCATTTCGCAAAAAAAAGACAGGTTCTTTCTTTCCAAATCGTACCAAAATCTAATCAGCACCAGAGTAACCCATAAGTAACTTATCTACAAAATTTTGTAAAATTTGATCTATTAGTTTTTCAGCTAGAGTGGATACAGGTTTTTGCGGGCCATATCGCAAAAGCGGGCGGGTTCTTTTATCCCAAATTGTACCCAAAACTAATTATCACCAAAGTTGCCCACAAGTGACTTACCTGCCAAATTTTATGAAATTCGGTCAGTTAGTTTTTTAGTTAGAGTGGATACAAAATTAGCACAGACAGACAGACACCAGACACACACACAGACGTCATGCTAAAAATGATTTTATCGCATTCTAGAGGTGTCAAAACGTGTAGATCCGTGGAAAACTTGAGTTGCGATTTTCGGTATGATTCCACTACTTTCTCTATATATTGCATTAGTATTGTATTGGTATTGGCGTCCATGGACGCCAATGCCTGCAAAGGGGGATCAAACTGTTTGGGCTAGGATATGTCAAATACCTGTCTTTTTGAGAGTTCGGGGGTTTTGAGAGTTTCGGGTCTTCGTTTGGGATGGACGCTGTCCGACCCGTAAGCAAAAGGTTAATTATCGCAAGAAAATAAATAGACTACTCACCAAACTTTACTTTTCACTTCTTGAAAGTTTAATTTATGATTCCCATAGAAAAATTCAAAAGGTATCAAAAATGTCAAAATCCCTATTATTCAGCAGTTCTCTAAATCACATTTGTTATTCATTTTTAAAATGACACTTCAAACAATAAAAACAATGAGGAAACGAAACGATTAAAAAATAAGAAAATAAATAGAACCCTATCGTGGAGGGAGGGGGGAGGGAATGTTCATTATTTCAGTAAATCCCACAGCCTAGACTCGTCTACCCAGGCCTGCCAGTTAAATGATAGATGATTTTTTTTTCCTCCAATCTCAAAGTAGATGGTTTTCAGATAAGCATGATGAAACAAAATGCATACAATAATAAAATAGAAATCAATAGAAATACAAATTTAAATCGATTAATTGCATAACAAAATTCGCTCATTTCAAAAATGCAGTGCGACCCTGTAAAAAGCTTAAAATTTCAAAGATACCTTGTTCTCTCTTTATTATTTTACCTCTTTCAAACCTTCCTTCATTATAAATTGCATGCATTAATTAGTATTTTTTTCAAGAAAGATTTGCATTTTGCAGCATATGTAATAAAAGGTTCTTGTGCACGGCCTTATTGGGGGGCTGATTTAAGAGTTATTCTTCATTAATTAATAATTCAAAGATTATTATTTTTCAGTCATTTAAATAACAAAAAAATCTTTATTTAAGTTTTATTATTTTCAATTTCAGAAATTGGTTTTGTCTCAAAAAGTGGTCCGTTGGTTTATTTTCAAATATTTTAAATTGAAAAAACTGTGTTTACTTTTTAAAAAAACATTGCCTATTTACATTAAATTAAATTAAAAAAGAAATTTTTGCTTAGTTTCGATATTTAACATTTAAGAAAACTTTGATTTACTTTCACTAATTTGAATTTTTGAATCCTTTGCTTACTTTTCGATAATTTAAATTTTAAAACTTCTATTTTTTTAACATTTCAAAAGATTAAATTTAATAAACGTTTTTTTGTTTACTTTTGAATATTTAATTTCGAAAAACCCCTACTTAATTTTAATAATTCAAATTTAGAAACATTTGTCTTGCATTTCAAACCTTTAGTATGAAGAAAGTAACCTTTTTGATCCCCGGAACTTCACGTAGCGTATAATATGACATACTAAAAGTTCCATAAACTAGACAAGTACCCAGATTTTTATTCATGATGTGCAGATTACATAATTTTTAACCTATGACGGTCTAGATGTTATATTTTTCAAGAATAACAAAGTGAGAAACTTGTACACTACATCTTTTAACTCCATTTAAAATATTTGGGGGTCGGAAAGCTATAGGATCACCTACATTTTTTTTTTCAAGATATGCAGATTACATAATTTTTAACCTATCACGGTCTAGATGCTATTTTTATGAAGAATAAGTGTGATACTTGTACATTATACCGTATACCGACCTCCAAATATACATAGCCCAATATAAAGCTAATTATCCAATTATTATGTATGACATTTCTAGTATGTGACACGAAATTTTGCACAATCATGCTCTTGCAAATCATGTTCTTTCAGCATGCTTCGCAAACGTTTGCCTAGGCGAGAACTATTTTTAGTAATAAACAAAGTATCTTAAAACTAGAAATATAGATTATTAAAATACACTCTGTTGCAAAACAATACAAGAATATGCACCCATAAAAAATGGATCTACAGCAGCAAAACTCGGTATTCAAATGTCGTTTGAAGAATTATGCAAATGGTTAAACCGTCAGCGCCAATGACATTATAGGACTCATGCAACGCGCATGAGAACGACGCATCATGCAACATTCAAACCTACCGGTGTTCTCACTTACGGGATATTGGAACTAGATTTTCTGCTTTGATACTGCAAGTTGTGTGGCAAAGATGCTTTTGAGATATACTCGACGACGCAATGAACAATTTTCAGATTTAGAGATAGGCCGCATCATAGGGTTAGGGGGGGGGGGGGGGGCTGGTGGATCCAACAGATGTATCAGTCACCATCTTGGTTGGAGGGATATGGTAGTTTCTCTGTGTTGAAAACAGTGGATCAGAAAAGGCACATGTAACTGTCGCAGAGGCTCGGGACGCCCCAGACAGACAACTGCATAAGAGGATCGTGCAGTCAGGAGAGGAGCCACGTCCAGACCACTGGCGTTACTATCAGCTAATCGAAGGCATTTGTCATCTTCCATGTATCCTATATCAAGGGATACTATTAGGACACGACTGGCAGAAGGCGGGATTAGGTATCGGCGTCCATTAAGATGTCTGTCATTGACTCCTTAACATAGCAGAGCCGTCTGGATTGGTACCGAGCTCAGTCAGCCTGGACAGTGTTCGATTGGGGACATGTTGTACTTAGCGGCGAATCCTGCTTCTTTCTCAGTGCTGATGACCGCCGCATAGGTGAGTAGAGGAGGATTGGCCAGTGTTCCGATCTTGCATTTGTTGCCGAGCGTTATGCGGTCATCACACCCAGTGTGACAGTCTAGGGAGCCATCTCGTTCTACAGCCAATCTCCTCTAGTTATGATGTACGCCAATTTAACTAAGGCTCCTAAATCTACAGGCTGCCGCAAGAGCGGCCATCTTGTCTCCCAGTTGAAGCGTTGGCTGTACAAGGTGAAAAGAGGGATACTATCTCGTTCTTTTCTCGGGATCTCAATAAAATCAAAATCAAAACATTCTAGATTACTTTCTTGAATGATTGGTACATTTTTTTGAAAGCAGAAGCACCTATTTTACAGTTAAATTGCATATCAAATATAAGCCATATAGCATGTGTGCGCCATTGAAATAGCACAGACAGACGATAACTGACTTGATCGGTTGGAGTCAAAATGGCGGTTGCGTCACTCGTTTGTACGTTGACGATATTCTGTAGCAGATTATTCTGCCTATGTTGTCAATCCACCCAGGTTCCATTTACCAACAAACCAACACAACAGCACAATATTTACGATTGTGAACTCGGGAAAGAAATTCAGAAAGAATCCCCCCCCCCCCATTAATTATAAACAAGTTTAATTGATAAACTTGTGTAGAGGAAACAAAACACAGAATGGAATAAAAATTATCATGAGCTGTCTTCTTCAGAACGAAATAAACTAACGAATCTTGATTCGATTTTTAGCCATTTTGAACAATTTTCTGCTTTTAGACTCTTTAAACTCATTGTGTTTTTATATATACTTTTAAAATGTACTTTGAATTCAACTTACTTCTCTTGTTACTATTATACTTTTTACATCATGTCTTTGTTGGCTTCTAATGTTAAAATGATTTTTATATTATTATATGATGGATAAAATATGTTAGACTTTGACTTGTTATTTACACCACATTCTCATTATGGCTACCATTAATTATGTTAAGGTTTAGACAAGTTTGTCACTTGGATTATTGTTATGTCCTCTCTTGCTTTGTCTTAATGAACCAATTGAGGTTCTGCTTGTAAATGCAGGTTGCATGTAAAACTATTAAGAGCGTTGTTGTATTATTTTAAGTTATTACATCAGTGAGTACATCAGTTAGTACATAAGTGATTGTTCTTCTTTGTAATTACAGATCGCTTTGTAAAATTATTTATGTTTGTATGTTTTGCTATGTTATGTTAGTACAGTGATTGCACTCTTTTTTTGTAGCTTTCACTTCCAGTCAGGATGAGTTTCGACAGGGTGAGTCTGGTGGTTGATCGTTTCATTTGTTTGTTCTTTTAGACCTGGGACCTCCGCTGTCTGTCCTCTGCGTTGCATGGACTGACTTGGGGTATTGGGTCCTGATCTGGCGACCGGAGTTTCTCCCCTGGCGCTCTTTCGGGCGATGTGCTGAGTAGACCGAGATTGCTGTCCGGACGACTTGTTTTCCCCCGTATACCTTCTGGTGAGACGACCTTTTTCTAACTATTACCAACAAAACAACAAGATTTGTTTACCAACAAGACATCAAGAGAATTCCGTACAGACTATGCTATCCGGGAAAATTAATGGAGGATCAGAGCAAAAAGGTGAGAGAAACTGTTGACTGTAGTTGTTAATCTGCAGAAATGGATTGCAACCATTACATGCAAACTTGAGGTTATTAACGCCAAATCAACCTATCTTAACTTGGTTGTAAGGGCTGGTAGCAGCGGACCGATTGGTCCAAAGCTTAAAAATCGATCAACCAGTAGGAAGAGGACTTCTTACCTAATGGCCATTTACCCAAACCCTAAACAAAACCCTGATAAAATCAAACAGGAAATACAAAATTTGATTGATCCACATAAACTGGAAGTAGCCGTCAAAGGAGTTAGGAAGTTTAAGAAAGGTGGTATAATTGTGGAAACCACCCAATCTAGTGACTTAGATACACTAATTAATGGATTTGACACCCAGGCTGAGCTGAAGATTGAATTAACTATCGAGAAGCTATGGAAAAAATGCCCCAAATTATTATATACGGGGTAGAGATTGGATTCACTAATGCGGATATCAAGGAAATAGTATCACTTAAAACGATCTTGAAGTAGATGAAAACAGCTTAGAGGTTAGAACCTCGTTCAAAGGTAACCGCAGTGACAACTGAATAATATCAGTTGATCTAAGTACCTTCAGAAAACTAGTCGATAGGAAAAAGCTGAAACTAAGTTGGAGTATGCTAGATTGCTTAGAGTATATCAGACCTCACATAAATGCTGGAGATACGGACATATTAATACATATTGCCCAAATCCAGAATTTTGTTTTCACTATGACAGTAAAGACCATAAATCTAATCTCATAAGTTTTGCCATAACTGCTTGAACCACAATATTCGCTTCAAATCCAAATATAAGATCGGCCATAGTTGTAACGATCATACCTGTGAAGTACATAGAAGAGAAATCGCTTTTGCGTCCTCAACAAGTGACTATGGTGACTGCGAGTAGTATTGGGCTAATTGAAATTAACTTAACCATGCTCGAGCCGCAGATTTTGCCCTAGCACAGGAAATGATCTTTAATAACAGAGACATCGCTCTAATTAATGAACCCTACTATTCAGAGAATGGAATTGTGGGATTTCAATCCAACTATGAGGTACTTTGCCAAGAAGGTGATCCCAGAGCAGGTGTTATACTTGCAGAAAGATTTCAATACTCCAATTAATACCAGAGATCTCGTTGCTATCCTGATCAGTCTCACCAATGAAGACATAATTTTGGTATCGGCTTATTATCCGCCCTCAGAAGATATTCATAGTATGATTAATGCACTCGATGCATTCATTAGGGGTCATTACTTAAGGTAATGGTCATCTGTGGAGACTTTAATGTATAGTCGACCATTTGGAGTCCTCGTGGAGCGAATGCCAGAGGCAATGACATGCTTGAGTTTATCAAGGAGTTTGATATTGTTACGAAACGTATCCTCCAGAATCGTGGGTGTAGACTCAGGATACAAGAACTAGTCCAAGTTTCTGGATAACTTACGTTTATTCACAAGCACAAAGTAAACAGGAACAGTATAAAATCAAACAGCACTTAAATGCTCCACTCGTTTCACTGAATAAACGATGTTATTATCAAAATACTGACGACAATACTTTCACAAAACAGCAGCCACTATTCTCAAAACATTGACAAAAGTCACAGTTCACTGCAGCTGGTATATTGTCAACTCGTCAACTTAAATCTCCGATTCAGTGATGACTCCTATTTATACTCTTTCCATAGAAACATCTAGCAATTTCTATATCTCAAAGAATAATCGTTCTATCGAGAAATTTCTGGAACATTCCGGAAGTCGCCAAATGTCACCAAATTGGCTATAAATCGCCAAATATGGCAACCCTTCTTCTAACTGGAAAATTCTGGAAATCCTGGGCTCACGTCTTGCTAACGTCATGGACTATGTTTTCTTCGCCTGGCCTTTGAGACAGAGGAAAGAGGAGGCGCCAAAGGGAAAATTATGCGTTCGCAACAATATTGAAGTAATCAACGATCCTAATAACCTCCCTATGTAATCAAGTACGCTTGGGGAAAGCTGGACTGACCTACATCTGATTAGAAATCTGAAGAGAGGTAGAATTGAAAATTAGAGTATTCTAGACACAATAACTGTTAGTGATCACAACTGTGTGGTTTTTAATATTACCAATATACAGGTCTTGAAATGTACAGGTGAAAAACGGAAGATGACCAATTTAAATTGTATTGATGCTGAAATTGCCATCCATAGGTTAGCAATGGAACTGAATTCTAATTGGGATAATAATGTTGATATCAACAATTGTGTGGAAACAGTTGAGACCAGATTGACGGAAATTTATTGTAGGCATAGGCGTAAAATTACTAAATCTACATCCAATAACGCAGTTCGGTGCAATTCTAAATTGAGTATCATTCGAAGTAAAGTAATGGCATTGCGTAGAAGGAAAGAAGAAAGGAATCATAGAATTCTAGCCTATGAATGAGAAGCAGTAATATATAATATAAACTAATTATACAAAATAAACGTAAAAGATTCAAAGAATACTTGGATAATGTTCTTGTAAATAATTCATTTAGGGCACACTATGGAATTGCCAAAAACATTAAGAAACTTAATAAAATAAATAATTGTAAAGAAAAAATGATGGTACTGGTTCATATGTACAAGCCTTCGAAACGATTTTAACCCATCACTTTCCCACCATAACAGACGAAGTTGTTAGGATAGAGGGAATTCAAAACATTGATTTTGACCCTTTTACAATCCATGAAATGGAATATGTAATTAGGGTTATGAAATCTAATACAGTTTCTGGCCTAAATGGTTTCACCTTGGAGATTAACGCTCAATTATTTTATGTCCACAAAGAGTGGATGCTGAAGATTTTTAATCTTTGTGCAGTTAAAGACCTCTTTCCGTCTAGTTGGAAGGAAGCCAAATTGGTTTTATTCCTAAGGATGGGAAGGATCATCAATTGGCAATTTCCTACAGATCATATATCTTGTACCACTGCTTGATAAAATGATGACAAGGCGCATTTACTATTGCCTTGAATCCAACCATCATATCTCTATTAACCAATTAGAAGAGTCATTAGTATCCTTGCTGCGTTGAAAAGTACGTTAAAATTTATTGATTTACAGAGGAATAACCAAAAGATCTATGGTGTTATCTCCCTCGATACCAAGAATGCCTTTAATAGCGTAAGGTTAAGTGAAGTAGTTAAGTTACTCAAGTTTTACAAAGTTCCCTAAATATTATCATGTTGGCTTAAGATTTTCTGAAGAATCGGAAGGTATTTGTGGAGAAGTAGAATTCTTTCATAAAATACAATGTTGGAATTCTTCAGATTTCTAGTTCTGGGTCAGTTTTTTGGCTTCTAGTGGTCAATAAGGTACTGGAAACTAGTTTTGGCATGGAAAATTTTAAACTGCAAGCATTTGCAGATGATATTATTGCTATGGTAGGGGTTACAGCTTTCTACCGTTTAGGAACCATAGGAACCAATATGATCAATATTATTGAAAAGTGGGCTAATAAGTATAACCCAGTTATTAGTTATGAAAAGTCATGCTTTACTATAATCCATGCCAAAAAAGAATCACGAACATCCCTTCTATTAAATTAGGAGGGAAAAGGATAAATATGTTAAAGCTCTAAAGTACTTAAGCATTTTGATCGACATTAACCTTACGGTTATCCCTTACTTACGTGAGATCAAATATAAAAAAATCTGATGTGGGCAACACATAACTTTCCTTATATAATGCAATGAATTTACTACTTTTACAGTAAAAAAAATAGGTTTTTCTTATAGTAGATACTATATTCTTTCCAAGATATTGAATTTTCGACAATGAGTCGTCATTTTCATTAATTTAGCGTCATTTTAATCCATTTGGCGAGATTTTCGTTAATTTGACAGCATTTCAAAAAGTCACCAAGTTGGCGACATTCCGCCAAATTCGTCGCCAATATCTCGCCAAGTTTTACTGACGGAGAAATAAGTTATTCTTATAGCAGAAAAATGACTATTGGCGTTCAAATACAAAAGTATTACTCGAAGTATCTTTTCTCACGAATGGAACGAGCTAGATCCACGAGAATGATGTCACCCAATTTATCGCATGGTATTACATATGAAAAGTGAACATGTTTCTCAATAGGAAATATATATATTTTTTTATTTTATATGACTTTTTGATAATTTTTTTGAAAAATGTGCAATATTTCGAGAACGGTTCATGTTAGCGTTCTAAAATTTATGTTAATCGTTTTCTAATGAAACATTACATAAGAAATGTCTATTTGCGTAACTTTATTAGCGGTTTTGATTTTTTAACGATTTTTTCAAAATTTTACTCGAAAATTTAGGGGGGTTCTGAACACTCGATTACGTTTAAGAACAATAGGCTTCCAGTGTTTACGGATTGTGATTTTTGTACCAAATTTCGTTCGAATCGGTCCATTCGTTCGTCAATTATCGTCTCCACAGACTCACTGACACACACACACACACACACACAGACATCACTTCAAAAATGTTTGATTCGTGATCAGGGATGCTTGAAACGTGCTCTCCCGTCGAAAACTCGAATTCGAATTTTTTCGACCCCGTCACAATACTTTCCTTATATATTATGTATATAAGGAAAGTAATAAGGAATTTCCACCATGGTTTATAGAAATTTACCAGAGCTACTTGGGGCTTGGGAACACAAGTCATAAAGAAAATTTATTTGGGAGCAACAGAAAAGCTAATTAGCTCTGGAGCTCCAGTCTAGTTTATACTAACGAGAACCCAACTCAATACTATACAAAGAATGGCTTTTATTAGTATTGCCAAGAGTTATAGAACTACCACTGCTACTGAGTCAGTGCAGGTTTTTTCTGGATGTATTTATTCTCTTAGATATTCAACTTAAGCATGAAATCAAGATATACAGAGTGATTAAAAAAATATGTGCCAAACTTTACGAGGTAGTAATACACACAAAACCAATCATTTTCGTTATACAGGGTCGGAAATGAAACGTAAAGGCGCCAGTGGACGCTTAATGGTGAAGCCGATGAGGTGAGGCAAAAACGCAAGAATGACTTAGAAGTTATAAAATGGCATTTAGTAAGCAATAATTACAGTAATGGCTCAAAAGAGAGACCGCCATCCTGAATGCACGTCTCACAGCGAAGAGATTGGCGAACTCTCTCGAACAGACCAGGCATGTCGCGCACTTCGGCAGCAGCGGCAGGAATTCTGTTCCGGAACGAGTTCCTCTTCAGATTCAAGGGATGTGGCACAGACAATACTCTCCACGAAAAATATAAAAAACAGAAATTTTTAGAAGGTGTTTTAGAAATGTCTGCTCTCCCCTTTTTTTTTTTTTTTTTTTTTTTTAACGATTTTTCCTTGCAATGGGGATTTCAAATTATTTGAATTTACCTCGTTTTTTTTATATCAATCCCAACTATTTTCAAAGTGTTTTTTTCTTTGTATGTTTTCTTTTGTGTTGTTTTCTGACTGTATTATATTTCTATATATATTGTCTTTGTATGTTTGTGTATTGTTATTTCTGCGTTCTTCCCGACCGTCCCCTGTAGCTGCTTTGGGTGAGCTGGACGGCATGGATAATAAATAAAATAAAATAAATTAAACAATGATTTTAGATCTTGTTAGTACTGCCTAAATTTGTGGAAGTACTGCTTGTCCTTTATATTTATGTTGATTGGCATATTGGTGTCCTTTGTGTTTTATGGTACTTGGTGTTGACTTTGATGTCATGTGACCATAGTTTGGGAATCTCTGCTCTAAAATAAAAATTATTTCACTGGCAAAATCTGCCTGCTCTTCGATTGATGAAAAATATGCTTTAATGATCGTCTGACATATTAAAAACGGCGGACAGTATTTCTGATATATATATTTTGAGGGTTCAACAGCGCCCCTTAACTGATAAAAATCCCATTACTATTTCAATTTCTAGGTACTTTATATGATTTTAAAATTCATGTACGAGATTTTTTTTTATCACACTCTTTAATATATGTAGGAGTGACAACTTGAGTGTTATGAATGTTCTACTTATGTGCTATGTCATACGATATCAACATTTTATCCAACATTACTTACTCATTGTTTATTTTCCCTTTGTTCACTGCTTTAGTACTTACCTGCCGTCACAGATTAAGAAATTCATGTAATCAGTCGCAATAGCAAGGCCTTGAGGCTTACTTAAAAAAATTTGGATACTGGTTGCTTTTAACAGTTTTATATATTTTCTGTGAATAAAAAACATTCGAATAAACGCACAGCCAAAATGTGTGGATAAGTTATAAAAGAAATTAGACTTAGATAGAATGATAAAATATGTAAAATACTGCACCACTCATTTGGATGTTCAGGACTAGGCTTGTTCGCACTGAAGAAGGATGCCCAAAGGTTTCCGAAACCCACGTCTGCTTATTCAACTTCATTTACGCAGAATTTTACGTTGTGATCGTACGTAAAGTTACGTCTTGTACAAAATGTCTAGAAAGTTTCATAACTAGAACTAGAATGATGCGAAATTTCAAATTTTAGTATCTCTATTTCCTACGGAGTAAAAGAGCTGAAATAATGATGTTGAGAATTGTATAATCGATGAGGAAAATTATAGTATAATCAATGAGGGTAAATTATTGTATTGTAGATGAAAGAAAATGACGGGATAGTCGATAAGGCGAAATTATAGTATAATCGATGAACATGAAAGATTATACTATCAATGAAAGAAATTGATAGGATAGTCAAAGAGAGAAAATTATAGTATGGTCGATGAGGGAAAATTATAGTATAGTCGATGACAAAAAATGATAATATTGTCGATAATTCTAATATAATTGATGAGAGAAAATAATGATATATTCGATGAGAAAAAACGATAGTATAAAATGATAGTGTAGTCAATGAGAAAATATGATAGTCAGTGAGGGAAAATGATAATATTATCGATGAACGAAAATTATAATATAATTGACAAGACAAAATAATGGTATAGATAATATTGCCGATAAACGAAAATTATAATATAATCGATAAGAGAAAATAATGGCATAGATAAGAAACAATGATAGTACAATCGATAAAAAAAACGATAGTATAGTCGATGAAGAAAAATGATAGTATAATCGATGAGAGAATATGATAGTATAATCGATCAAGTAAGCTTTTGACATTACTATTGCCTTTTGAACAGCAGTTTAAGCGTATTTCGTAAATGCATGTTGTGTGCCTGTAGATAGATCTAAATGGTCTTGACAGAATCATTGCCCAGTATTGTAAAATAGAAAATGTCTTTCAATATTAATACTGTCTTTATTTTCAAAGTTATATGTTCAGATACACGTGATTGTGAAGGTTCCTTACTGTTGGTATAAATTAGTAAATTTTAAAACGTATATAACAAGAACAAATTAATTATTTATAACGTATTTGCATAAATTATATTGTTTGCAACAACTAAGCAAATTACTATAGTTACGCAGCGGTCTAGTTTCCAATAGAAATTTAAGAAAATCTGAAGTGAGCAGCACTACATGACTTTTCTTACTTAATGTAATGAATTTACTACTTTTACAGACAAAAAATAATGTATAAGATCTACGGTACTGTTTTTTTTTTATCGTTGAATTAATTATACATTTGTCGATTTTCCAGATGACAACTATTTCAAAATACCCAATTAATTTATATTTCGCTCAACTTTAAATAAATAATTATCAATATAGATAACATCCTCAATAAGCGATATAGTTCATATATTAAAATATTTTAATAATTAATTCATCAATTAGTCGGCATTTTTTCAATTTGGCGACATTTTCGTTAATTTGGCAACATTTAAAAAGTCGCCAGGTTGGCGACATTCTGCCAAAATTTCGCCAAGCGTTATGGACGGAGAAATAAGTTATTTATATAGAAGATAAATGACTATTGGCGTCCAAATACAAAAGTATTACCCAAAGTATCTTTTCTCATGAATGGAGCGAACTAGATCCACAAGAATGATGTCACCCAATTTATCGCATGATATTACTTATGAACAGTGAACATATTTCACAATAGTTAATATTTTTTTTTTATTTTATATGATTTTTTGATAATTTTTTTTAATGTACAATATCTCGAGAACGGTTCATGCTAGCGTTTCAAAGTTTGTGTCAAACGTTTTTTAATGAAAAATTACATAAGAAATTAATGACTATTTACGTAACCTTATTAAAAGTTTTGATTTTTGATGATTTTTTCGAAATTTCCCTCGAAAATTTGGGAGGGGGGGGGGGGGTTCTGGCCATTCGATTGCGTAAAAAAACAATAGTCTTCTAGGATTCATGGATTGTAAATTTTGTACCAAATATCGTTCGAATCGCTCCATTCGTTCGTGAGATTTCATCTCCACAAACTTACTGACACACACACACACACACAGACGTCATCCTAAAAGCGTTTGATTCGTGTTCAGGGATGCTTGAAACGTGCTCTCCCATCGAAAATTCGAATTCGAATTTTCAACCCCGTCACAATATTTTTCTTATACATTATACTATGTATTTAAGGAAAGTAGTAACAAGTTCCCACAGGTTAAATTCTCATACTACTGTATAGAAAAGTATTATTTACTTGAAAATTTTGATGGATAAATACATTTTAAGACTTCTTGAACCTATTTCGAACACTTTTGGAATAGTGCCCGTCTGTGTGTGTGTGTGTGTGTGTACCTGTGAAGTGGAGATGCGATAATTTCAGAATGAATGCACTTACCACTTATCAAATTCTACGTGTAGTAGGATCACCCATAAAAATTGTGTCGACTCCCCCTAAGAACATTTATCATGGTCCCACAGCTCCACATCTTTGATTTTCACCTCTGTATGAATATTTCATGTCTTCTCCCTAAAAATAAAAATTGGGGGGGCTGGACCTCTTCTGACATCCGGGCCCCTCACTCCAGTGGTATACGCTCCAGCCTCTTATGTACCCTGTTGATTGTTGTTGATTGTTGAAACCCAGACCGTCCGACCTACCTGAAAGGTGTAAGGTAACTATTTGGACGGTCGGGAAGTGCCACCCAATTTAGACCGGAACCCAGTGGGGGAGGCATCCACAGGGACCGTACCCTCCTTCCCCTACCACCAACCTCTCGGAAGGACTTTCGGACCCACATGTTTAACGTGATCGTACTCCGCATGAACACGGCGGCAGTTTTGGCAGTGGCTGGAATCGAACCCGGGCCAACCGAGTGCAACTCCAGCGCGCTAACCAATGGGCTACCGCGCCCCTTTGTACCCGCCCCTTATGTACCCTGTGTGTAGATACATTAAATTGGAATATTATACTTGCGTATGTGCGTCAATTTAAAAGTTGTGACCCCTAGCTCACGTGAACTCACATATTTCTTCATGGGCCCCCATAGAACTCAGGGGTGGGCAAAGCTCTGATGTCAGTAGGGCAAACCAGGATCGTAATCAGAAATGTAATCCAAGAGAAAAGAGCTGGAGTGAAATTCAAGGGGGGTTCAACAGCTTTGAAGGAGGAGCTCCCTAGAAAAGCATATGGGGGGGGGGACGAATTAAAATGTTAAATTTTAGTTTTTAATAAATTACTGCATTAAAAATATTTTAATTATAGTTAAATATATTATGTCATATAATATTAAATTGACTGTAATTACTTATCAGTTGATTATATATAACATGTCAATGTAGTACTCTATATGACTAATGACTCATCTGTATAACTGCTCATCAGTTGGCAATGTATAACGGTGAAACTCGCAATAGTACAAAAGTACCCTAAATACTATATTCTTGATTTAATTTTTAAAACTTTATTGAAATGTTTTTAATTAATTATGTAAATAAATTGATGATTATCAATATAACCACAAATTTAGCAACAAAATAAAATCTTAATTCTGTGTTATACAAACCGAAGTTTACAAAAAATTCTGAACATGTTGTATGAAATTTCATACCACTACAGAAGATTAAATACTTCCATCAGAGGGGGCTGAGTGTACCTCGTGGGCCCAGCCCCCTCTGATCCCTGCTTGGCTACGGCTCTGAGGCAAAATCAAAGATAATATGTGCAACATCAACTATCTTGATGCCCACCTTTGTGACCTTGAACATTAAAGGGGAGGGCAAGTGCTTCCTCCCTATGAGTCCATGTATTTCTTTTAAAATCCTGAGTTCGAAAATTCCGGAAATTATTTTAGGAAATTCTTTCAGTTATGTGATACTAAAAATACCTGATCGTAAAAATACATAAAAACAACGAACAATGGCCAAAAATACTACATATGGGTCAAACTGTTGTCTTCTAAAGTCACGTGTATGTTTTAGAAACAAATTCAAAACACGCAAGTGCTTTTCCTTATTGAAGGACATTATGAATAATTAATTAGACGTCGCCAAGCATTAGTTCAACAGGTTTTCCCCCTTAGTCTGATTCTCACACGCTAAGAGCGTTAAAACAATTTTTAATCTATGTAATCAGACAAAAAGTGCAAGTAACTTATTCATTTTACAAAATGCCCAAAGCAAAATATGTTCTTTCCAGTTACATCTGATCAATAGCCTGCGGAATAGCACCATAAGACCGTGTCACTTCGTCTCACTTCGCTGATGTAAATAGTTCTCTCAAAGTCGTGATCCGTTCGTTACCTAGGAGAGTTGGTTTTTGTTTTGCTCCTGTGTTATTATTCCATCCGGGATTATTGTGATTGTGTATACTTTGGATTGCAAGCTGTGTGTTAAAGTAAGTAAATGTTCGATTGATTTTCTGGTGGCGGGAAAATTACTATAAATAGAATGCAATGAATAGATGTAAAACCATTTGATTGATTGAACACAATGTTATTCCATTCCGTAGTAAAAATGATGTAAATAAAATTTATATGCATAAAATTAAAAAGCTGTAAATGTGTTTGTCTCATCATCACGGGAGAACGGTTGCACCGAATTTAATGAAATTTTCTGTGTAGACTTGGAATAGACCGCACTTAAAATTTAGTCCATGTTTTGAGTTTCTAGAACAATGGATTGTCGAGATATTAATAAAAAAAAGCATAATTAAATCTTCTATAGAGATAGCATTATGCAGACGATATTTTTCCCCCGTAAATTTGTTTGAAGAAAATTATATCAAGCAACGGCATTAAATTCAGTGTGTTTATACAGCAGACGATTTTTTTTATAAAATCTTTTCCGATTTAAATAATAAAGAAATGTATATAAAGTAAATTTTATCGGAATTGCATTTTGACCGGAGTATATCAATCATGACCTTCGGGTTTAAAGATTACGAGGATTCTTGAAATTTTCTTACGTCATCTGTTTTATTTTGGCAAAGATTTTTTGAACTCATGTATTGTAGTACGGGTACGTCTTCTAATCTACGAGAATATAAGTATTTCATGTACTAAATTCTAATACAATTTTAGCGCTTTCACTTTGATATATATTGATGCAACTTCATACTTTTTGTAAATTTTTTTACAAAAGAGTTTTATTTTTCAGATCTGCCAGTGAAGATAATTTTGTATAGCGAGAATAGATATCAGATATACTTATACTTTATTTTAGGAAAATTAAATTAAATATTTTAATAGAATGTTTTGAATAACAATGTCATTTAGAATACTATAGAAATTTGTACATGATTTCAAATTTAAAGTTTCTTTATATAGTATATTCCGTACGAAGAACGGGTATACTAGTTTTTAATAATAAATATTTTTTCATAATTAAGAAAAAACTATTTTATTTAATTTTTGAAATAACAGGGAGTAATGTCTGCAGTCCCATAAGGACAATAGCTGGAAGTGTACATAAACGTGTGCCAAAAGTTATATACATTGCTAAGGGAATGGATGACTTTTGGGGATGAGGAGCTTGAAAGTCTCTTGTATGGCTCTCCTATTTATTAATGTATTCCGTGCATATACACTTCAGATCTAGCTTTCCAACTGAATGTAGAAATCGTTAAAAGATTCGAAAATTATTATTTATGTATCACCTCCAATTGTAAAAAAAGGTCTTGTATTTTACCTTTGCCTATCAACCCTTGAAAGGTTACCCTGCCTATCATACGATATTAAGCAAACGGAAGATCCTGACATATGTGTTCAATTAAAAATACGTATTTTTTAGAAAATATGTACAAAATTCTATTGTTCGTTTCGTTACTAATTCTCCCGTAGTGGAGGAGCGCCTACGCACCGGGATTCGAACCCGGTAATCCAGCGATAAGTCGGAAACGCATGCCCCTGATCGCTCGACCACCGGATCGGCCTATTGTAAATAACCGGGATATGTATCAATCGTGCATGTGGTCAAGCCCACATTTGACCACTCCCTTTTCTCACATTTCATTTTTCTTCTGGCATTGATATGCTGTTTATTTGCAATAAATACGAAAGAGTGGAAAAATGCTGAAGTGGCTGTTTTTTACCAAAACACTATTTCCACAGTTGCTGAAATGATTAAGGAAAAATAAGGAAATTGAAATAACTTTACTGTGTGGATTTCATATTGCCAATTATTCTGCTATATTAAGTCTAAATTTCATTTTATTTTATTTATGGCCCGACAGGGCACAGGTATAAAAAAAATACTATTTTTTCAAAGCTATTTGGATATACCTCAAATATACCCAAAACGGATAACATTCTATCATAGGATGAGACTGAGAAAAATTAAAAGTGATATATTTTTTAGTATCGTTCACCGATAATATTTAGAAATTGTTTATAATATAATAAACCATTTCATTTCGCTGATTCATATGAAATGTGTGAGTTTTGTTTAATTCCCGAAAGGCTGTGCCTAGCAGCTGTGCCTGGCAGCTAATTGTAAAAGGTAAATGGAATAAATGTTAACAACTAATTTCTAGATTTAATATTATACCTTTTAAAATTTCAACTAGCTTCAACAGGTATAAAAAACCGCCCTGCGCCTCTTGGCATTAAAAAGAACTGGGTAGGGTTGCTTAAAGTTTCGCCAAGATTTATTTCCACTTGGTTGTCTTCGATATCAAACTTCGAACAATTCTACGATTGCTGTGTTACTTTAAACTGCGGAGCTTTCTAGCTACAGCCCACGAAAAAAAAAATTGTGGACCACGAAAACCGCACGACGTTAAATAAAATAACTTAAACAGAATTAATTATTTAACAGAAGTATTTTTCAGTTCTTGGGTGAATTTCTAGCACCAGAATAGGAAAACAGCCGATTTCTGAAGCAACATGAGCCAAATCATTAACTCACTTAAAAAAAATGCACGAAAATATTATTGGAATATCCCCGTGTTTCTTTCAGTCATACCTCGGGGGGAAGGGGGAGAGAAGCCCCCCGGAGAAGAGTATTCGCCACCTGGGAGACATTTTATATTAACCTAGTTTCTATTTATGCGACACAGCATTTAGATATATTTATATTGGGCAAATAGAAAACTTGCCCCCCCCCCCTAAAATTTCATTCGCCCCCCCCCCTCCGCGGCCAAAAAGTCCTGAAAGAAACGGGGGGGGGGGGGGTTGGATGGTCAGGAAAACAGTGTCGAATGCTACGGTATGGCGCCGCAAAAGCATCAGAATTGGAGGAATAAATAAAATAAAATCTACTGCATTTAAAAAAAAAATTGTCAAACTTTGCTTGGAAAATTGGAATTATATGCATTTATCTGTAACTTGAAAAAACAGTTTGTCAGTATCTTCTTTCACATCCTTCGACCTCTATCAGCTCTTTCAACGAAGCAGAGGAACGCGATATTTTAGGAATAAGACCATCGAGGAGGATTAGATAGATCCCTTCTCGATGGATGCGGTGCTTTCGCCGAACCTCGGCCCATATTAGTGCTTCTGCACAGTAGCGTCTCCAAAGACAAAATTTTGGGTGCAGTTTCGGTAGCCAAATAATAGTATTTTATTTCCCATTTACCCAAATATCATTACTCCGAACTTCAGTGGGTATCAAATGGGTTTTCAATTGAAATCGGAGCGGAAATTAAATGTGTTAGCTATAAATAGATTGAGAGTAATTTGCATCCTTTGAAATTCCTACAAAGATATATAACTGGAAAACCGGTTCTTAGTTTTCGAAATATAGTGGTTATAATTTCGATATTTTAGTATTTTGAACTATTTTGAAAAGGTTATTATAGTTTCGAAATTTAAATATTTTGTACCGGTTTTCATTTTATTTTTCCGCCAGACCATCCCAAAGGGTGTAGAGCAGTTACAACGGACGACCGAGAGAAACATTGATATAACAATAAAACATAACAACGAAGAGGAAACAATAAAACAGAAATAATAATAGAACATAATAACAACAAAGATAACAACGAGTAAAACATAGAAAAACTATGTTTGAATTGTTTCTGAATATGTCTAAAGAAGACAAACCACTCACAAAGAAAGTTATTATTCACTCAAAATTATTTCGGCTCCATCGGACTGGAGTCACCGCCGATTTTTTGTAATAGTAATAGTTTTTTATTTTGGCACCAAAGAATTTGTTAATATTTATTCCATGAGTCATTCTCTTTGAACCGATAAGATTCAAAAGAGCTCAATTTCAATTTACACAGTATTCATTCAAAAAATCAGTGTGTTATGGATCTTGCACTCGGTGTGAAAGTAAAGTTATTGCATTATGTAGGAAAAATTATTGAATTATGTAGGAAAAATTATTGTCTTATGAAGTGAAAGTTATTGCATTATATAGGGGGAGTTACTGTATTATGAAGTGAAAGTTATTGCATTATGAAGTGAATGTTATTGCATTATGAAGTGAAAGTTATTGCACTATGTAGGGAAAGTTATTGTATTATGACGTGAAAGTTATTGTATTATGAAGTGAAAGTTATTGCTTTCTGAAGTGAAAGTGTTTGTTATTTACAAATGCCGGTCGTTTGGCCGCTAGTCCATTAGACAACTAGCTAGCTCTCCAGTATTTTTCAATGACTGAGTTTAAAGTCAGAAGTGCAGGGCACTCTTCCGAATGTTTTCCAGGCATAGACTGTCCTAGGTTACATAAAATATAATCCAGGGAAGCAGCAAGTCCAATTCGATGGAGGTGAGCTCTGAGATATCCATGACCAGTCAGGAGCCTGAACCTGGCAACTACTTCTTGTCGGGGGAACCTCTGGAATGACTGAAATGTTCTTACTGAGGACGCTTCATGACTTTCCATTAGATTCCTCCAGAGATTCTTCCTCAATTTCTTTTTTGTGTAGCATTTTAATGCACAGTTTTGCTGAATGAAAAGTCATAAGCAAAAGTGAAGTGAAAGTTATTGCATTTTGAAATGAAAGTTATTGCATTATGTAGCGAAAGTTATTACATTATGAAGGGCAAGTTATTGTATTATGTAGGGAAAGACGTGTGCTATCTACATCAGTTTATTTTTATTTATTTATTTAAAAGCGGGTGACATTATTTACAGAATGTTAACACTCGCCGTTCACACTCAAAGATAATACTGATGTCTCTCTCAACAGTTTGCAGATGGCATGGTAAAATTTTGAATTTTATTTCTTGTATTTCTTTCACACATCAACATCTCCCTAATCTCTGGATTAGATCGGCTATTGATGGAGGTTCAGTTAATAGGCATTTATTAAATTTATCAAATAAACATGATTTTTATCTTAAAGTTTATTTGGGTATCAGTGAAAAGGGTTCTCAGAATCTTGTTGTCTCCTTACTAAGATGCGTCCCATAACAGTTTTTTTTTTCAATAATTAATTAATAATAAATAATAACGAAAGGAAAATAGAACAATATAAATAAAAAAGACTTAAGGATCCTATGGAAAAGTTCAATAATTAGAGCATTTATTAAATTCCTTGTCAATGTAGACTATCCAAATTAAACTCGTCTTAAAGTACAGCTTAGAAGGAAATCGAAATTGTGTAAAAAACAAAACAAGAAATCAATAAATTTTCTACTACTTATTATTTTTGGATGAATAGTCAGTCCATCTATTTGATTTGTCGTCTGCCTCCATTATTCAAAAGTGCTCTTCAGTTTTCGATTTGGATTTTTTTTTTAATATTTTTATATTGATAAAAAATTCAGTAATCTAGTTAATGATTTGTCACTGACACTATTTTTCTCCTAGGTATGAGATGACCATGTCTAATTTTTGTTTCTTTGAGTTCATATTCTCTGCCTTTTATTTATTTTTTATTTATTGCGTCTCATGCTCATATTTCCTTGTTTCCTATTTTTATTGTTTTATTTTCATTTCGTGCCACTAAGTGACGCCACTATATTGTGATGTCGTTTAGCAATTAAAGTTTGACAGATATAGCCTTGCGCTTATTTAGACGTTTAGGTCCAACCTTATTTCACTGAAGAAATGGACTTCCGTTGATTTCCGAAACGTACGCATTCTTATTTATCGTGATTCGCGCTGCATTTTATGTAAAGACTGTTCTTATAATGTAAATACTGTAACCATTGAGTATTGGCGCGGTCAGAATTGTAATAATGGTTATGCAAATGTGTCCAACTTTTGCACTCAGAATTATTGTACCTTTGGTTGCAAAGTCCGCTTTGAAGATAAAAGGTTGTAATTCCAGCCCAGTAGCTCATTGGTAGAGCGTCGCTCGGCCAGTTCGGAGAACCAGGGTTCGATTCCCGGTTGGGGCGGCAAGGCTCGTTACATGGTATTATATATAAATACTTACCTGTGCATATCTGAAATCAACAAAATAATTCATGTACTTTTACATTTAATTATACATTGGCCAAACATTGAGCATGTCTCTCCCGGTCTAATCTGATTTCTTTTTTTTAATATTTTCCAAAACCGGTCCAATCCGGCCCGAAGCTGTCTTAGAGAAATCATCATCTGACCCGGTTCCTAAGATCATATTGGTTTTGATTCATGTTAAATTCTATACTCCGATCAAAGTATTTCTTGGGTACATATAAATGTAGAGGGGAAAAAATTAATCAGAAAATAGTCCAATCAGAGAGCTGCAAGCACCGAACGAGGAAAGTTATCTTATTAAATTGTTTATATTACAAGGCAATTTTCTGCTTTCTCTGGCACAGCTGGGGGCATGCATTTTGTGTTGCGTTTGTAGAAAACCTAATAAGTGAAAAAGAAGTAAAAGAAGACAAAAACTAGGAACGGAAAAGAAAAACCGAAGCACCCAAAACAAGGAAACAATACACAACTGGTAACACAAGGATAATGATGATAATAATAATATAATAAGTGGTTTAACATCGATGAAATTAACTGAAGTGTGGTTTAACTCGCTATTCTCATATCAGAATCCATTTGTAAGTAGTTTTCATTTTTTACTTTTTTATTTATTTATTTTTATTTTATTTATTTTCCTTTTTTTTTGTTTTCAAATGTAAGAAAAAAAATTGAAAAATCTGCAGTGTTGCTCCAAATCATCGCAATTAAAGCATAGTAGTCTTCATTTTAAGGGCTGGAAAAAATATTTCGATTGATGCTCAGTTTGATAATGTGCTCCCCCTGGGGGAGCAATGTTAGGCCCCCCCTTTAGGACTAACCGTTCTCAAGATATTTGAGATTTCTTGCATTTTTGTTACCTCGCTATCGGAAAAATGTCCAATTACCAAATAAAAACAAAAATTGAATTAAAAATGCAAATTTATTGTTATTTGGTTCAATTAAACTCAATCGAATGAATTATTAAATAAATAAAGAAAATATGAATTTGAGTCTGCAGGGAAAGTCATGTGCTGCCACATCAGATTTTTACTTTCCCTGCAATACATGGTAATGTATAGGGAAAGTATTGGAATCACGCCGGAAATTACAACTCGAGTTTTCGACGGATATACAGATTTCGAGACATCTAGAATACGAAAACACTATTTTTAGCGTGACGTCTGTGTTTGTGTGTCTTTTCAATGTATGTATGTATCCACTCTAACTCAAAAACTAATGGGCCGAATTTCAAAAAATTTGCTAGGTAAGTCACTTGGGTGTGACCCTGGTGCTGAATAGTTTTTAGTACGATTCGAAATAAAAGAACCCGCCATTTTTTGCGAAATGGCCGGCAAAAATTGCCTGCATCCACTCTAGCTAAAAAATTAATGCACCGAATATCACAAAATTCGGGTGATAAGTCGCTTGTGGGTTACTCTAGTACTGATTAGATTTTAGTAAGATTCGGAAAAAAATAACCTGCTTTTTTTTGCAAAATGGCCCGCAAAAATCGTCAAGGTCTAAAATAAAAAACTACTTATGCTCAAATATATCCATTGAATGCCAGTTTTATACGTAATATTTAACGAAGAAAAGAATAAGACCAACCCCATTACACTAGGACTACCCGTTCTCGAGATATTTTAGCTTTTTCGGATTTTCTCTACGCCACCTCTGAAAATAAGTCCAGTTACCAAATGAGAACGAAAATTGAATTAAAAAGGAATTAAATTTAATTAAAATAAAGAGAACGTCGAGATAAGTCTGCAGAGAAAGTCATGTGCTGCCCACATCAGATTTTTTAATTTCAGACATGCGAAAATTCGCTAAATGAAAAGAATGTTATTTATAAACCGCAAGTTATACAAATAGATGTTATTTCATATAAATATCCCTTTCATGGGCCAACATACGTGATAAAACTCAACAATGTGTGTTGCGGAACAAATGAAAAAATAAATATGACTTTGAGAGGAAATCAACGTGTATATTTTTGTAAAATGTTTCATTCTGACAGTCATCTTCTCCTCATTGAGGAAGAAATCAAATATAAAATAAGTGAGGAAGAGTTTTTTTTTTTTTATTATTATTATTCGGAACTGCTCTGGAATTCCTCGCTGTTATTTCGATTGCATGAACGTGTTAGATTTATAGTTTGATAAGCGCGTAAGATTTATATGCTTTAAAAAGCATCGGCAAAGTCCGAGATTAATTTATGGGTGCGTTGGCATGAGTGCGTTATAAATATATCTAGAAAACGAGGAAATTTGAAAAGCAGAAGATGCTTTAAGTCTGAATTAGATCGCGAATCACAAAAGCAACCCAGAAAAGTATTTCCTATTGCTTTCCCTGGCACAATGTGAAGCGAAGGTATTGTAACGGGGTTGAAAATTCGAATTAGAAATTTTGACTGAAAAGTTCGTTTCAAGCATTCTTGAACTTAAATAGAATGTTTTGGAGGTGATGCCTGTGCGTGTATGTATTTATGTTTGTATCTGCGTTGTTAGTGTGTATTAATGTATGTTAGTGTGTATGTTTTAATGTATGTTAGTGTGTGTGTGTTATGTATGTTAGTGTGTGTGTATGTGTGTTATGTATGTTAGTGTGTGTGTGTATGTGTGTGTGTGTGTGTGTGTGTGTGTGTGTGTCAGTGAGACTGTGGAGACGATATCTCACGAACAAATAGAACAATTCGAACGAAATTTTGTGAAAAAATTGCAATCCGTAAATGCTGGAAGCCTATTGAATTTTAAAACGCAATCGAATGTTCAGAACCCCCCAAAATTTTTGAGAGAGATTTTGAAAAAATTAACAAAAATTCAAAACCTTTAATAAAGTGTTACACAAATCATCATTCCTTATATAATTTTTCGTTGGAAAACGATTGACATAAACTTTAGAACGCTAACACTAATCGTTCTCGAGATATTGCAAATTTTCCAAATAAATTTATCAAAAAATCATATAAAAAAAATTCTTAGCTATTGTGAAATATGTTCGCTTTTCATATGTAATATAATGCAATAAATATGTTGACATCATTCTCATGGATCTAGCGCGTTCCATTCATGAGAAAGACACATTGGGTAATAGTTTTGTATTTGGATGCCAATAGTCATTTATCTACTGTATAAGAATAACCTATTCGTCCATCCATAACGCTTGGCGAGATTTTGGCGACGAATTTCGCGAAATGTCGTGAACTTGGTGACTTTTTAAAATGGATCACATAATTTTGTAGTGGGTCACGTAATTTCTTCGTATTATATGGATGTAATTATTATTTCAATTTTTATTTAAAAAACTACCGAACATATTTTGCTGAAATTTTTTTTATATATTTTATGGGATAATTTAAATATTTTCTAACATTTTCGAAGCAATTTGCGAATTTTAACTTCGCTTAAAATTTTTTTGAAAAATTTGGTCCCATAGGGTTCAATGAATTTCATTTTTTCAACCCGGGTTCAATCCAAAACTATTTGGGTGATATTATTCATTTAAATTCCCATATGTCCCACAGACCGTCTCAATAACATACTAAAATTTCATTTTGATAAAATCATTTTTACGGCAGTTATCGTTCGTACGAACAGACAGACAGACAGACAGAATGAATGAACAAAGTCATAAACACTTTTCAACTACGTTGTAAAGTGTTCTAAGAAATAAAGTAAACAAGAAAGATCAATCATGCTTAAAGCATTGATTATGAAACACTTTCCAACTTCAATGCAATTTTATTTAAACAAGTCTAAAATGCAATACATTCCTCGGTAATATTTTGAAACTTATCACAATACTGCATTAATTTATTATATTTGAAAACTTAAACCTTCATCGAAAAAAATGAACTTCATTCAAATGACGGCATTGAAATATAAATTGCCTGGTTTAAACATCTCTAAGATGTTATACATTCCTCGGTAATAGTTTTAGAATTATCATAATACTACGATAATTTATATTTGAAAACTTCATCGAAAACTACTGAAATTAATTCAAATGACGTCATAGAAAAAATAACACGCCTGGATCTCTCTATAAAAACAGGATTTCATTCATAACTTTCTCCCATTCATTTCATTCATCACAATACAATAATAATTTATTTTATTTAAACATTTTGCTTAAGACCATGGAGCTACAAAAAATTAAACTCTATGCTTGAAACTTCATCGAAAAAAATCGTCCTTCTCTATATGAAATCAATTAATATTTCATTCATATCAGCCATGCAGACTCCATGGACTCAATTATTTTGTGTTAAAAAAATACTGGAATTCTAATACAACTCATTCTATATATTTTGCTGTTTACATTTTACATAGGTGAAAAATAGGCTTAGTTGTAGAAATAATCAAATTTAGATGAGCATTTAAACTCAAATATATTGTCATTGCGTTGTTTCAGTAAGTAGATGCACAGAATTTAAACAAAAATAAAGTAGTTTTAGGACGGATATAACACTCAATATGAATTAAAAAGATCTTTAAAAAATCACGATTTTGAAACAAGATGGATGCCATATATCATTTTGAAGTGGGTCATGTGATCGTTTCATATCATGTTCACGTGATCGTTTCATATAAGAGGTGTAATTATTATTTTAATTTTTATTTAAAAAACTACTGAATATATTTCGCTGAATTTCTTTTTATATATTTTATGGAACAATTTGAATATTACCTAAAATTTTCGAAGCAATTTGTGAATTTTAAATCCGCTTAAAAAATGTTTTAAAAATTAGGTCCCATAGGGCTCAATGTATTTCATTTTTTCGACCCGGGTTCAATCCAAAACTAATTCGGTGATATTATTCATTTATATTCCCATAGGTTCTACAGACCGTCTGAACAACATACTAAAATTTCATTTTGATTAAGTCATTTTTACGGCAGTTATCGTGCTAACGGACAGACAGACAGACAGACTGACAGGCAGAGAGACAGACAGACAGAATGAACAAAGTCATAAACACTTTTCAACTTTGTTGTAAATTGTTAAAAACGCAACATTAAATCTTTCATAGAAATAGCATTATGTAGACGATTTTTTCTGAAGCTTTAATTGAAGCAAATTATATCATATTGCTTAGCAACAAAATAAAATCCTATGGGTAAACGTTTTTTATTTTATTTATAACATTTGAATAATAAAGAAAAAAATTATATCATGTTGCTTAGCAACGGAATAAAGTCATATAGGTTTATACATCAGACGATTTTTATTTTATTTATACCATTTAAATATTAAAGAAAAACAAGAAAGATCAATCATGCTTAAAGCATTGATTATGAAACACTTTCCAACTTCAATGCAATTTTATTTAAAAAAGTCGAAAATGCAATACATTCCTCGATAATATTTTAAAACTTATCACAATACTACATTGATTTATTATATTTGAAAACTTAAACCTTCATTGAAAAAAATGAACTTCATTCAAATGACGGCATTGAAATATAAATTGCCTGGTTTAAATATCTCTAAAATGCAATACATTCCACGGTAATATTTTTAAAACTATCATAATACTACGATAATTTATTGCATTTGAAAACTTCATCAAAAACAACTGAAATAAATTCAAATGACGTCATAGAAAAAATAACACGCCTGGATCTCTCTATAAAAGCAGGATTTCATTCATTTCATTCATCACAATACTAATAATAATTTATTTTATTTAAAAATTAAGACCATGGAGCTACAATTCATAAACTCTATTCTTAAAACTTCATCGAAAAAAATCGTCCTTCTGTTTATAAAATCAATTAATATTTCATTCATATCAGCCATGCAGACTCCATGGACTGAATTATTTTGTGTTAAAGAAATACAGTAATTCTAATACAACTCATTCTACATATTTTGCTGTTTACATTTTACATAGGTGAAAAATAGGCTTAGTTGTAGAAATAATCAAATTTGAATGAGAATTTAAACTCAAATATATTGTCATTGTGTTGTTTTAGTATGTAGATGCACAGAATTTAAGCAAAAATAAAGTAGTTTTAGGACGGATGCAACACTCAATATGAATTAAAAAGAACTTTAAAAAATCACGATTTTGAAACAAGATGGATGCCATATATCATTTTGAAGTGGGTCACGTGATCGTTTCATATCATGGTCACGTGATCATTTCATATAAGATGTGTAATTATTATTTTAATTTTTATTTAAAAAACTACTGAATATATTTCGCTGAATTTTTTTTTATATATTTTATGGAACAATTTGACTATTACCTAAAATTTTCGAAGCAATTTGTGAATTTTAAATCCGCTTAAAAAATGTTTGAAAAATTAGGACCTATAGGGCTCAATGTATTTCATTTTTTCAACCCGGGTTCAATCCAAATCTAATTGGGTGATATTATTCATGTATATTCCCATAGGTCCTACAGACCGTCTGAACAACATACTAAAATTTCATTTTGATTAAGTCATTTTTACGGCAGTTATCGTGCTAACGGACAGACAGAATGAACAAAGTCATAAACACTTTTCAACTTTGTTGTAAAGTGTTAATAACGGACAGACAGAATGAACAAAGTCATAAACACTTTTCAACTTTGTTGTAAAGTGTTAAAAATGACTAGAATTGTTGATTAGTGTAGTGCACTTCCCTTTCTACCTGATAAGTTTCGCTTTCTTTGCAAAGGCAAACAATTGTTCAATTATTATTTGTTTTGCCGCATGAGTGCCACAGGCGTGAGAAACGGTGGGTCGGCGCTATTCTGTGGGTTGGCGCATGCGCGCAGTCGGTTGAACTGTTCAGATAAAAAGAAGGGAGAAAGTGTTCAGTCACTATTCGAAGTGGGTAATATCTGGTCATGTCGACACCCACAATTGTTTAAAATTGTTCAGCTGTCATGTAAATACTTGTCTTCGTTTGTTTAAATAAAATTTATAAAAGACAGCTGTGGTCCGTCGTTTCGTTATTTACATGTTCGTGAAAAGATCGAACATTTAATGGTCCAGTCTGAGACGGAGCCTGGATTCAGTGACTAATGGATACCATTGAAAAATTAGTCAAAGCGAAAGCTTCCTTGAAAAGAAGTATAACACGAATCGAAGTATTCGTTGACAAAGTGTCAGTAGACACGAATGAAACTGAGCTTGAAATTAAACTGAAGAAAATAGACCAGATACAACAAAAGGTAGATGAATTGAAACAGTGTTTGTTCAGCTTAGACAAAGCCCAAAGCCCCCCCAGCAGCTGAATCAACAGCATTAGAGAATGATATGGAACAATGTGAACAGCGCCTGGAAGAATTGGAGGTACGAATTAAACTTTTGACTAATTCTAATAAGAAAAACGGGTCTGTGACTGACGTTGACGAAAAAGAAACTGAAATTTTACCTATCAAAACAAAGATTCCTCCTGTTGTACTTCCCACATTCACGGGATAATATGAACATTTCAGTGCTTTCAAAAATCAATTTGATGATTTGATAACGTCGAACGATCAACTTAGTAAGTCTCAAAAATTATATTATTTAAATTCTTGTCTCGAGAAAGAAGTCAAGGAATTTGCTTCTACTTTTGATACATTTTCTTCCTTATATGAAGCTCTTGAATTGCGATATGATAACAAGCGGTTGATTGTTGATATTCACCTACAATCTATTTTAAACTTTAAGAAAATTGAACGTGAGAACTCACAAGAAATTCGTGCAATGATCGATTGTAGTAGAAAGAATTTACGCGCTTTGAAAATACTGAAATATGAGCCAAATAAGTTCTTTGACATTTTTTTGCTGAATGTTATGCTTAAAAAATTAGACAAAGAATCTAGAAAGAACTTTGAATTGATACAAAAAACCAAAGACGTCCCTTCCTTTGATCAATTCATAACTTTTTCAGAACAACGCGAAGCGGTTATATTATCTGTAGACAGAAATTGTATTCCCGAAGGAAAAATAATAAAAAAAACTCCTCCTAGTTTCACTTACAAGTCCAAAACGCTGATTGTAAACCAGAAAAACAAAAACTGCATAATTTGTTCTGCAACAAACCCTCATCCCATTTATAGATGTAGAAAATTTCTACAATTCTCTCTCGAAAAAAGATTTGAACTTGTTAAGTTGCATAAACTTTGCGAATTGTGTTTACGAAAAAACCACAAAAAAAATGAATGTACTTCAACTTTCGTATGTGCTTGTGGAGGTAAGCATTCTAAGTCAATTTGTTTCAGACACGCTGGCACTCAAGGAAGAGAGTCGCCTGGCTATAAACATCATGAAAACACGGCAGAGGTTGCGGATTCTGAAACAAAAATTCAAAATAAAGGCAGGTTTGACGAAATAAGTTCTAGTGCTCCCAGTCTCAATAGTACTTACTGTGTTAACGAGTATGTCTGAACAAAATAAAAAGAACATTTTATTAGCAACAGGGAATATTCTGTTGCAAAATAAACATGGAAAATTAGTAAGATGTAGATGCATTTTTGATAGCGCATCAAATGTCAACATATTGTCCAGGAAAATGAAGGACTTTCTTGGTATTAGATTGGAAAAAATACAAACTTCGGTTTCCGGCTTAAATTCAACAAAACAAAACTTAAAAGGAAAAGTTAGTACTTTTATTTCGAACGAAAGCGGAAGTTTTGTAGAGCCGATTGAATTTTTAGTTACTGACAGGATTACAGGATTGACTCCGAATGTTACCTTAGATATTTCGGATATTAAAATTCCGAAATTTCTAGAATTAGCGGATCCTAGTTTTTTCGAAGCCAAAGTGATTCATGCGTTAATAAATGCAGATATATTTTGTCGAATAACGAAGGATAATATTTACAAAATAAATGAGGAACTATTGTTCAGAGAAACTGAATTCGGTTGGGTCGCTGGCGGTAGGACTCGACGGAACAAAAGCTAACGATATAGGATCGTGCCTTTTTCTTAAAAGTGATAATTCTGTAGAGGACACCTTGAAACTGTTTTTTGATCTTGAATCCCTCGGAATAAAAGATGATCCTTGCTTTCGGGAAGACGATCGAGCCATGGCAATTTTTAAACGAACAGTCCGATACGATGACGGAAGATATACAGTTGAATTGCCATTTCGTAAAGACTGGAAACAACTATCGGATAATCTTGCGATAGCAAAACAGCGATTTCACAATTTGTGGAGAAGGTTTAAGAGAAATTCGGAACTTTATTCGCAGTACCTAGAAATTATCCAGGATTATTTAAATCAGGGAATAGTTGAGAAAGTCGAAATTTCAGAAATGAATAAAGATAAACCAATATATTATTTGCCACACCAAGCCATAAGGAAAGAAGGTCGTGTAGACACGTATAGTATTTGATGCAGCGTCTCACCAGACGAATGAGCTGTCCATAAATGACTGTTTATGGCAGGGTCCCAATTTGAATCCAAACCTTCTAGAAGCGCTTATCAATTTTAGGCTTAATCAGATCGCAATAACATCTGATATTCGACAAGCCTTCCTTCAAATTTCATTGGCAGATAACCATAAAGATGCTGTACGTTTTTTGTGGACGGGCAGTGATCCTCGTATTGACAAAAAGCCAAACCTACAAGTATACCGTTTCAACAGAGTTCTTTTTGGGGTTAACGCTAGCCCGTTCCTTTTAGCGGCCACCGTTAAACATCATATTGATAAGTACAGAGAAAAGTTTTGCACAACTGTGCAACATCTAGATTCCTTCATGTACGTTGATGATTGGATCACGGGCCAAGACACTGTTGAAGAGGCACTTCATATTTCACGATGTCCTAAGAATATCATTAAGGACGCAGGAATGGTGATGCGAAAATGGAACACCAATGACACTGCGTTGATGAGTCAGTGGATGGCAGAAGGTTTCGAAACTTACCCAGTTGAAAATTATGTCAGCCTGGGAATCAACAATACAAAAGTACTGGGTATGGCTTGGCAAACTCAGAACGATTGTTTGACCATGGACACAAAAGGTCTAATAAACTTCATTTCTGACGATGAAAACACTAAAAGATTTGTTTTACAAACCATTGGGAAAATCTATGATCCACTGGGTTTGCTTACCCCTTTTACAATACGAATGAAATGCCTCATCCAAGAACTTTGGGCGGAGAAAATCGCATGGGATGAAAATTTACCCCCAAAGATTAAAGAAAAGTGGTTGGAATGGTGCAAAGAACTACCTTTCTTAGATGAGCTAAAAATCCCAAGATTAGTTTTAGATTCAACTAATGAAGAGAATGACGTTATAGAAATCCACATCTTTTGTGATGCTTCCAAGCTTTCATATGGAGCTTCGGCTTATGTGAGAGTGAAAAAACGAAATAAAGTACTTACAAACCTGGTCACTTCCAAAAGCAGAGTGGCCCCACTGAAGAGTGTTATGTTGCCTCGTCTAGAGCTTCTGGGTGCCTTGATTGCGGCTCGTTTAAGTTCAAAGGTTTTGGAAATCATCAGTCGGAAAAGACATTGTACTGTGTTCCACTGGACGGATTCCAAAATTGTTTTGTTTTGGATCAAAGGTTCTTCAAAAAGGTGGAAACAATTTGTGGCGTATCGAGTAGAGGAAATCACGAGATTGACAGATGCCAATACATGGTGTCATTGTGCTGGAAAGGACAATCCCGCAGACCTCCTGTCTAGGGGTCTTAATGCTGAATCGCTTCTGCAAAACGAAAAACGGTTTAAGGGACCTTCCTTTCTGCAATCTGATGAACTCATAGAAACTGTTGACGAATGTCCACCGCCGATCAAAGAGGAATATTTGCCAGAACTGAAATCTAAAGACGCTAAAAATACTCTTTTGACTTTAAATTCGGAAAATACAATTTCTGAATATCTAGTTAACCGTAGTAACAAATTTTTAACTATAGTTCGAATTCTAAGTTTTCTTTTTAGGTTTGTGAATAATTGCAGGAACCCTAAAAAAAGAAGACAAGGCCCCCTGGGATCTGATGAAATTTCGAATGCAGATAAATTTCTGATTAAGCAAATACAAAAGGAAGAATTTGCTGCTGAAATTTCAGCCCTCAAATCCGGTGATAGTATTTCAAACAAAAGTAAGATTTTAAATTTATCACTATATTTAGACAGTGAGGGTATCATAAGGGTAGGAGGAAAACTAGAAAATTCTTGTCTATCATATTCGAGTAAACATCCTATGTTACTTCCCTCAAAGGGTAAATTGACTGAAATTATTGTAAGGTATTATCACGAAAAATATTTTCATCTCTGACCTCAAAATTTACTCTTTCGGGTTAGGAAAAAATATTGGCCCATTCATGGAAGGAATTTGTGTAAAAAAATCGTACACAATTGTGTAATTTGCTTTAAAGCCAATCCTAAGCAATGTTTCCAAAAAATGGGCAATTTACCTAAGCAGAGAATAACGCCCGATAATGTTTTCAATTCGGCTGGAATTGATTTATGCGGGCCATTCTTAATCAAAAATAGATACCAGAGAAAAGGTCCAGAAATCAAAGTTTATGTTTGTATATTCATTTGTCTAGCAACAAAAGCAATACACCTTGAACTAATAAGTGATTTGACTTCGCAAGCTCTAATAAATACGCTGAAAAGATTTACTTCGAGAAGGGGAAAATGGCCCAAAATAATTTCGGATAATGGGACGTATAATAGCCATATTTCCGGGACAGGATGGAAAAGTGAGAGTTGTTGACGTAAAAACAAGTAAAGGCATCTATAAAAGGTCTCCAGGCTTAGTATGCTGCCTGTTGAAAATGAAATGCATTAAATTCTTGAAATAGTAATAATATTGTTCCATCAGGTGTTATATTCTATTATAATTGTTGTGTTCATAATAATTAATTATTGTTAGACTGAAATATTGATGTTTAGAATTGTATTAACTTATGTTCACATATTATTGTAAATTTTGTTAAGTTCTTGCATGCGAACATGACATGGTCGGGCGGAATGTTGCCGTATGAGCGCAACAGGCGTGAGAAACGGTGGGTTGGCGCATGCGCGCAGTCAGTTGGACAGTTCAGATAAAATGAAGGGAGAAAGTGTTCAGTTAGTATTCGAAGTGGGTAATATCTGGTCATGTCGACACCCACAATTGTTTAAAACTGTTCAGCTGTCATGTAAATACTTGTCGTCATATACTTAAATAAAATTTATAAAAGACGGCTGTGGTCCGTCGTTTCGTTACATGTTCGTGAAAAGATCGAACATTGTTGCCGCATGAGCGCCAACCCACCGTTTCTCACGCCTGTGGCGCTCATGCGGCAACACTTTGTTTGGGGTAAAAAGTTCTGAAAATTTGAACCATTTAAGAATTTTTGCTCTGAAACTAATATCTCCAAATATAATTATTGGAACTAGAATTCCACAATGTTCCTCATTAGCCAAAATGATATTTTTATTACGAATAAATATTTTACTGCACGAAATAACTTTTCGGATAAGTGGTGGGCTTGTGCAATTCAATTTGCATCGTGAATGCGTTATTGAGAATCCAGAAGCATCTTTTTCCATCCATCTCCATCCTTTAATTATTGCACAGTAGGCAGACTAAACATGCTTATTTTCATATTTTGGTTAATTATAGAGAAATGTTGTGCATAATTAACCAAATATTGTGGGTTAATAATGTTGGAAGTAAGAGGATTCTTATAGTTAACATTCTCATACAATGCTTCGAATCTCAAGACTTTTTTTTTTTTTTTAAATATTTCAGGTTTTCAAATGATTATGCTGCGTATATTTTAAAACAGGTTTTCAAATGATTATTATACTGAGTATATTTTAAAACAGGTTTTCAAATAATTATTATACTGAGTATATTTTAAAACAGGTTTTCAAATAATTATTATACTGAGTATATTTTAAAACAGGTTTTCAAATGATTATTATGCTGAGTATATTTTAAAACAGGTCTTCAAATGATTATTATACTGAGTATATTTTAAAACTAGTATATTTTAAAACAGGTTTTCACATGATTATTATAATGAGTATATTTTAAAACTAGTATATTTTAAAACAGGTTTTCAAATGATTATTATGCTGAGTGTATTTTAAAACAGGTTTTCAAATGATTATTATACTGAGTATATTTTAAAATAGGTTTTCAAATAATTATTATACTGAGTATATTTTAAAACTAGTATATTTTAAAACAGATTTTCAAATGATTATTATGCTGACTATATTTTAAAACAGGTTTTCAAATGATTATTATGCTGAGTATATTTTAAAACAGGTTTTCAAATGATTATTATACTGAGTATATTTTAAAACTAGTATATTTTAAAACAGCATAATAATCATTTGAAAACCTGTTTTAAAATATACTAGTTTTAAAATATACTCAGTATAATAATCATTTGAAAACCTGTTTCAAAATATACTAGTTTTAAAATATACTTAGCATAATAATCATTTGAAAACCTAAGTATATTTTAAAACTAGTATATTTTGAAACAGGTTTTCAAATGATTATTATACTGAGTATATTTTAAAACAGGTTTTCAAATGATTATTATACTGAGTATATTTTAAAACAGGTTTTCAAATGATTATTATGCTGAGTATATTTTAAAACTAGTATATTTTGAAACAGGATTTCAAATGATTATTATGCTGAGTATATTTCATATATAGCCATTTCACCCGCGCTTCGCCCATTCTTAATGGCTAGTGGCCACTAAATATGAAATCTACACACTTAATTCAGAATAGTTCAGAATATCAAAAACTATTTCAATTTTAAGCAAAAAAATAACTAATTAGCGCACATTTTGAGAGCCGAAATTATGAAAGTTTAAAAAAAAAAAAAATCCCTTTGTATCGTCACACCTAATTGGAATTTTGATTTTTTTCATTGATCTGGAAACTGCGACGAATCGAATGAGACCAAAATGAAGAACCTCGCTCGAGTGAAAGTACTTGATCATTTTAAAAAGTTGTTTAGAATCGTTTAATTATTCCTTTGTCACCCCTAATTCGAATTTTTTCAAACATTAGATTGTTCCGTTGAGCTAAAAGATGAAACCAAAACAAAGATTCTAGCTAGAGTAGAAGCTCTCGATAATTAGGCCAAGAGGTTTTGCGTTTTTCTGTTATTCCATTGCACCACCACCACTCATTCAAAATTTTAGATTTATCCCTTAGACTTAAAGCTGAAACGGATTTGGATGACATCAAAACCAATATTCTAGCTATAGTGGAAGAGCTTGATAATTTTGTTACGTGATCCACTAACTCAGTCAGTTAGTTCAGCGCATATTATATAGATATATTTTTATTTTCCCTGCAGTACATGTTAATGTATAGGAAAAGTACTGAAATCGTGTCGAAAATCGCAATTCAAGTTTTCGATGGATCTACGCGTTTTGAGACCTCTAGAACACGAAAAAACTATTTTTAGCATGACGTCTGTGTGTGAGTGTATGTGACTGTCTGTGCAATGTATGTATCTACTCCAATTCAAAAACTAATCGACCATATTTCATAAAATTTGGTAGATAAGTCACTTGTGTGTGACCCTGGTGGTGATTAGATTTTGGTACGATTCGGGATAAAAGAGCCTGCCTTTTCTTGCAAAATAGCCCATCAAAAATTGCTTGTCTCCACTCTAGCTGAAAAACTGATAGACCAAATTTCACAAAATTTGGTAGATAGATGGTAGATTTTGGTCACTTGTAGGTTAACCTGGTGCTGATTAGATTTTGGTACGATTCGGAAGAACAGAACCTACTTTTTTTGCGAAATGACCCGCAAAAATCGTTTAATCTAAAAATAAAATACTACATATACTCAAATATATCCATTAAATGCTTATTTTATGCTTATTTTTAACGGTAAAAGGAATAAGACCAACCCCATTACTCTAGGAGTAACCAGGAGGAGTTACTCTAGGATTTTTTTCGCATTTTCGCTGCGCCACCTTTAAAAATAAGTCCAGTTACCAAATGACAACGAAAATCGGATTAAAAGTGCAAATTCAATGTAATTTAAAATAAGTATGGCTGTTATTCTTCGCGATTAAACTCAATTTAAAGAATTATTGAAGAAATAAAGAGAACGTGAATATGAGTCTGTAGGGAAAGTCATGTGCTGCTCACATCAGATTTTTTAAATTGATAACTTGTTAAACAATAAATAAGAAAGTAAAAAATTCGTTAATCAAATTTTTTGTGATCGTTTGTTTATTCTTGTACAGAATTGTTATATATGTAAATTTGTGATACGAAAGACTTTGAATAAATTTCTACTGCTACAAATCATTCATTGCATAGGTCAGCTATCGAACTGACACTAAACTTCGATTTACCTGCTACAAAACGGAGACGAATCTTAGCTTTACCCGATACTTATTTATGTTATCTACATATAGCGCTTGATTGTATATTGGAATTTGCCCATAAATCTTAGTTCTACCTGATACTTATTTATGGCATTAATATACAGGGTGTCCCAAAAAGTTTAAAATGCGCTTTAATTCTTTACCTGTTGGAGATAAGTAAGCAATGTAAATTGCACAAATGTTGAAAGTAAGGTAGGAAATAAGACTACGTTAATGAAATACCCCTCCCATTCATTTTCAAAAGGTTACACTTTTTAAATTTTTATACGACCCCCTTAGACAAATTGGGCCAATCAGAAATTTTTTATTTTTAATGCAACAAGATCATTAAAAATAACCTCATATCTGTATCTTTAAAATTGAACGAGTTATATTTAATTGAAAATTGAAATATTGTGAATGGGGACCATTTATCAAATTAGAAATGTAAATGTGTGACATATCACAAAAAAGATAAAACTGGATGATAATACATGGGATATCCAACCGCGTAGTGAGTACCACTGCCTTATATATGATCTCTGTCTGTGTAATGTTTTATTTAGATACATTTGTGATAAAAAATTTTGACACATGTTAACGTATTTTTGATCTAAACAATTCCTATCGTCAATTTGTGTATGATCCCTATTTTCACTGATGAAACAGCCTTTCACATGGTACGGAAAAGTGGTATAAGTCAGAATTTTCCCATTGTTATAATTCAATTGATTTTAAAGATACAGATATGCGGGTTTTTTTTTCAATAATCTTATTGCATTAAAAATAAAAAAATTCTGATTGACCACATTTGTCTAAGAGGGTAGTATAAAAAAAATTAAAAAGTGTAACTTTTTGAAAATGACTGGAGGGACTATTTCATTAACGTAGTCTTATTTCCCACTTTACTTTCAACATTGTTGCAATTTACATCGCCCACTTATCTCCAACAGGTAAAGAATTAAAGCGCGTTTCAATCTTTTTGGGACACCCTGTATAGCACTTGATTGTATATTGGAATTTGCTCATAAATCTTAGTTTTACCTGATATTTGTGTTATTAATATACAGTACTTGATTGTATATATGAATTAAATGAATGTATAGTACTTGATTGAATATTTAGTACGCATTGGAATTATTTAAAGAAATTTGTAATTTAAGCAGATGCACAGGTATTCATTGATTCTTTGGAGCACATTCTTTGTAAAATAATGCTGATATAAAGTTGAGGGATTTAATATGCCATTCTCCTTAATTTTTTTTTCAAAATTGAGTACTAACCCTGGTAAGGTAATTAGTAAAGTAATTAATGTCTCGTAAAGTAATTAAGTTGTAACGCCATTTTTAACAGAACGCCATTACTAACAGAAGGAACTGAAATTTTACATATAAACGAATATGAAACTACATGTGTGCAAGACGGGCTTCTAATTTTGATTTAAACCTTAATTAATTAAATATGAATTAATAATATTTTGTATATATCGTCAGTATGTCAGTATATATCAACATTATTAATTAATAATGTTTGTATGGTCAGTAATGTTTTGTATTGTCAGTATATTTTGTATTGTTAGATAGGGGTCGACTCGATTTTCAATTTCTTTGATTGACTGTTGGCAAAACTTCAATACTATGACAGAAAACTGTAGATTACAACATTAGTTAGTACAGGTAGTGTGGCCTTATTATTGATTTTTACAAAAAGAGAGTTTCACAACAATTAATGATATAAACACCGTGATTTATCTATCTAACTCTGTGTGACGCTGCTACAAAATGTTTTAAAACGTGTTTCAATCACGGATAAACATTCCATGAACTTTGGAGCTTTACGAGCGTATGGCACCAGATACTGAGAGTGAGTCCATGATGTGGGCGGCCCGTTCCCTACATAATGCAATGACTATACTTCTTTCAGAGCAAAAAGCTGCGAGAAACCATGAAGCTTTATGGACGTATGGACCATGGAGCTTTATGGGCGTATGGGCCATGGAGCTTTGTGGGCGTATATCAGATACTGAAAGTGAGAGCATGATGTTCTTTTATTTCTTACCATTTTATAAATTTTTATTTGAGATATACGACTCACCTCGGTAAACAAACTCGACAAAAGTAGGAAACTTTCTTGCGTGTTTTTTTGTTTATTACGTATAGGGCAGAATGCCCGTGAATCTCACTAATTGTTGTCATAAACAACTACGATTTAAACTTAACTTTGTTACGTGCTATAATAATTGTCTTATTGTTGATTCAAATATCAAAAGTCCAAATTCAAATTTATTAATACAACAAGCAAGACAATACATAAGCGAGCACAAAAACAGATTGAAAATCACAACATAAATACAGAGCAGAAAATTTTGTTACAATGCAGCGTAGGATTCTTATTGTTAAATCTTTTCGCAAGCTAACTGACTGTTTAATTGAAATCTTTTGATTTGTTTAAAAAGGTCCGGGACACAAAACGTTATTTTATTTTTTTATTTGTGGGAGTTTTGTAAGGAATTTTTTCTCCCTGAAATGTAGATCCATATAAAGATTACATAACATGTAAAAATTTTTTTAAGCAATTTGGAATTTTATTGAAAAAAATTTAAAAATTTAAACATGTTTGGTTTAGCAGTTATATCTAAAATTAATCTTTCAATGCGCATATTTTTTTTTTCAAAACTGTGAACAGAAAAGGTTTCATGTTAATTTGTTTTCAGAATTAAAAAAAATATATTATTTGCAAAATTTTTAATAATTTAAGAAGTAAAAGAAAAAATATATACTATTTTAAGAGTTATGTTTGTTTCAAAGCAAATATTTTCAAAATTTTTACTTAAAATCAAAAATTCTGAGGAGAATTTATTGAAAATGGATCAGAAGAACTCTGTACTAAATTTCATATATGTACCTTACAAGGAATTTTAGATATGTCCTTCTAAAGTTGACAAATCATGAAGAAATACATTCCAATGTAAATGGATTGAATGTACTCACTTCAACAGCAAGGATAGTACAACACAAAATTGTGTGAGTTATTTATTTGTAAAATCTTTAAAGAATTTTTTAAGTGAAGAAATTAAAAATGTGAATTTTTATAGATATTTGTGTCTCAAACCCCTTTAAATTTGAAACCGTTGACACGTTCGTGATTGTAAATATATAACTGAAAGTTTTAAAAAATTGCAGTTGGTTTTCTTACACTTTCATTGGCTTGCATTTATCCTCAGGTTAAAAAATTCAATCCAGCATTCTTATATGTATTGTATAGTTGAATAAATGTAATATAGATGGCAGCACCAGAACAAGAAAAAAGTGCTCAAAGGAAAAATTAATATATGTAATGCTATTAATAACAACATTTGGAGAAATTTTAGATTTTACTACTTTTATTAATTGGTAAAGGTTAGAAAATTAGAGTGTTTAGTGACAATTTATGAAAAGATTTAAACTTTCTTAAGTAATTCATATTTTATCTAATAGTTAAGTAAATACCCTATAGATGGCAGCACCAAAACAAAATTTGCACCTTTCTACTATAATATTCCTTGTGTAGTAAAGCAATTTTCAACATACTTGTACTTTACATACTCGTATGTAAAATACATACGAAAATGTTCAACCATAGCCTTAGCCAGGCAGGGACCAGATGGGGCTAAGCCCCCCCCCCCCATCCAAGAAGTTTACCCATTTGATAAAAATATTAAATTTTTAGTAGTGATATTATTATGATTTGTAGTGATATTATTATTATGATGATTTTTAGTAACGTATTTACTTTTTTCATATAAAATGTCATTCAAATTTTGCATAAAAAATTGAGATTTTTTTTTATAAATTACTTTGTTTTAAAGATTTTTTAATTTAGCTGAATTTCTGATTATATTGATGATCCATTTATTTACGTATTTCATTTAAAAATATTTGAAAATTCTAACAATATTTAGGATACATTTGTGTTATTGTGGGGTTCAATCTTATACATTATAGAGTCAAAATCAACTCATAAGTAGGTAAGAGTTAATATTAAGCGTTAACTTGTATTAATTTCAGAATGTTTCTACAAATTATTAACAGCTTTATTATTAGTTAATGCTTACATTAAAATAAATTGTAATTATTATTTATTAATATTGATGTATATTATCTATGTATATGAATATTAATAATTAGCTCTTAGCTTACAAATATAAATATGCAATTATTTGTTAATAATTTATATGAATTGAAATATATAATAGTAACTTATGGTTTTTAAATGCTATTGATTAACTGTGTTTTTGGTGAGCCTCTCCTTTAAGACTGTTAAGCCCCCCCCCCCTTGAATTTCCCTCCAGCCCCTTTCCAATGTCTTCTCTGGCTACAGCCCTGTGTTCAACTGGAATTGAATCCTCGCCCCTCAAACTCCCGTGGAGAAAAATAACGCCAGACTAAAACTAGTGATTCCTAAGCCTTTATCATTCACGTGGACTCATTTTTACTTTCCTTATATACATAATGTATAAGGAAAGTATTGTGACGGGGTCGGAAATTCGAATTCGAGTTTTCGACGGGAGAGCACGTTTCAAGCATCCCTGATCACGAATCAAACATTTTTGGAGTGATGTCTGTGTGTGTGTGTGTGTGTGTGTGTGTCAGTGGGTCTGTGGAGACGATAACTGACGAACGAATGGACCGATTTGAACCAAATTTGGTATAAAAATCACAATCCGTAAACACTGGAAGCCTATTGTTTTTATACGCAATCGAATGTTCAGAACCCCCCCTTAATTTTCGAATGAAATTTAAAAAAATCGTCAAAAAATCAAAACCACTAATAAAGTTACGCAAATAGACATTTCTTGTGTAATTTTTCATTAGAAAACGATTGACATAAATTTTAGAACGCTAACACGAGCCGTTTTTGAGATATTGTACATTTTTCAAAAAAAATATCAAAAAGTCATATAAAATAAAAAAAAAATTTCCTATTGATAAACATGTTCACTTTTCATATGTAATACCATGCGATAAAGTGGGTGACATCATTCTCGTGGATCTAGCTCGTTCCATTCATGAAAAAAGATACTCTGAGTAGCACTTTTGTATTTGGACGCCAATAGTCATTTATCGGCTGTAAGAATAACTTATTTTTTAGTGCATAACGCTTGGCGAGATTTTGCCGACGAATTTGGCGGAATGTCGCCAACTTGGCGACTTTTTGAAATGTTGCCAAATTAACGAAAATCTCGCCAAATGGATAAAAATGACGCTAAATCAATGAAAATGTCGACTAATTGTCGAAAATTCAATGTCTTGGAAAGAATATTCGTATCTACTATAAGAGAGAAAAACCTATTTTTTTACTGTAAAAGTAGTAAATTCATTACATTATATAAGGAAAGTCATGTGTTGCCCACATCAGATTTTTTTTTCTTTTTATTGACTGTAAAAAGCATGCAAAGAGCTCCACTACCGCAGTGAGTTAAAACAGAATCAAAACCGTGTTAGTGTGTTCTAAGAGATTACTACAAATGAGCAATAGGAAGCTAACAATGTACACAATATAAATGAAATTGGCTTGTCAGATCTGAACAAATGGAATATTTACATACAAAAAGTGAAATTTAGCTTTTTATACCAGATAGAAGGCCCCATAATCGATTTCCTAAAATTAAATTTTCCAACAAAGTTCTATCTTACGATGAGTGTTTTAATTTATTTTTTACTTTCTCTATTTCCAGATACTGGTGGCCTGTATGGACCAACCGCCGCTCAATGCCATCTGATAATTGACTTATAACACCATGGGGCAATCCAAGGAGTCTGAGGACTCCATGTCCGTCCCTACCACGTCTGAAGCAGACTGGGATTCTTCTGTTCCTGAGCAGCAAGTGGAGATCAGCGACATAATCGGAGGATACGGCAAGTGGCAACGAGATATCTTCGTACTTCTTTTCCTTGCCTCCATTCCATCAGCATGGCACAACCTTCAGATGACCTTCATGGCGCCGAAAGGTGTGGAATTCTGGTGTGCGAGGCCTGATCATCTTAATGTCAGTGTCGAGGAATGGCGAAATTTTAGTGTCCCACCTTCTCATTTGAATCTAGATAGTCGTTGCCACGTGGTTCCATTCTGGAGGTTGCCTGGTAACGAGTCCGTCCATGAAAGTGATATTGTCAAGTGCACTTCTTGGGAGTACAATACTTCTTTTTATCCATCCACTATCATTGACGAGGTAAAAATTTTTATTCTATTTTTTTAAACACTTACAATAAATTAGAATGTAAAGTGGGAAGCCCCATTATTGTTCACTAAGATTTGACATTTTTTTTTTATCGACAACAAAATATTTTTCTGAGAAATAAATAAGTTGTTCGTTTGAGGAGTTGAGTGGGCAACTAAGAGAAAAAGTATTTGATTTTTTTGACTATCATTTCAAGACTTCAATGAGCTGAAATATGAAAAGTGTTGTGGGTCATAGTGGGTGCTTCTGATACGGTCTACTTTGTAAATTATGGGAAGAAGAAGAAAAAAAAACCCTTCACGTAACACAAAAAATAACGAAAAAGATCTCTATTATTGTAACCAAAGCACACATTAGTTTAAAAATAAAATAATAAGAAATGTAAATTCCCGAATATTTTCTGATTAAAAAGTGATAACAAACTTTTAATTTTAAGACACACACATGTAGCATGGACCGTCAAAGTTTTAATAAATGAAAACTGTTTAATAACGTGAGATGCCACACCTGGGACAAGAAATTTGTATTTTGCTGTAAGTGACATCCTTTGAAGTTGATGGGATGGAAACCTGGTCATATTACTCACTTTTCACTTCTCTTGTTTTCACCCAATCATACGAGTAAAATAATCAAATATGTTAAAAATCATACAGCTAAAATAATCAGATATGTTAAAATTATACGGCTAAAATAATCAAATATGTTAAAAATTATACGGCTAAAATAATCAAATATGTTAAAAATTATACGGCTAAAATAATCAGATATGTTAAAAATTATACGGCTAAAATAATCAGCTAGGTTAAAAATACTTATTATATTTTATAATAAGCAGAGCTACAATATTCAGTTTCACATCAGAAGTATTAACAGAAGATAACGGTGCGATTTGTTACTCGCATTTAAAAAGAAGTAACTCTTAAAGCATAAGCGTAACAAAACATAACTCGAATTCAAGTGGCTTGCACACCCTTATTCTCTATTGTTATGAACGTCTAATTTAGGATGCAATCTAGTGGAGTTCATGGAAACTAACCGAAAGTATGGCGATGGGATGTATTGAGAATTTGGAAACAGGGCTATATATGGATAAAATAATAAGCCTTATATGGATAAAATAATAATAAGCCTTATATGGATAAAATAATAGTAAGCCTTATATGGATAAAATAATAATAAGACTTATATGGATAAAAGAATAATAAGCCTTATATAAATAAAAGAATAATAAGCCTTATATGGATAAAATAATAATAATAAGCCGTATATGGATGAAATAATAATAAGCCTTATATGGATAAGAGAATAATAATAAGCCGTATATGGATACAATAATAATAAGCCTTATATGGATAAGAGAATAATAAGCCTTATATGGATAAGAGAATAATAAGTCTTATATGGATAAGAGAATAATAAGCCTTATATGGATAAGAGAATAATAAGCCTTATATGGATAAGAGAATAATAAGCCTTATATGGATAAGAGAATAATAAGTCTTATATGGATAAAATAATAGCCTTATATGGATAAAAAAGGCCTTGTATGGATAAAAGAAAAACACACGATTTGAGAGGATATGTCGTAACGCTATTTTAACTATAGCATAGTTTCTTCGGACACATCAAAATTCACAGGGGGTAGTAGCGTCGCTAGAAAATAAATGGGGGGGGGGGGGTAATTAAATATGTTGTTTTTCACTTCTCCAAACTTGAATAGGTTCCAATGAGTTCCTGGGGGTGGGGGTTATGACATGAACATGACACACACACATTCTTGGCGAATCCACTACCAGCGGTATGTGCATTTCCTCCTGTGAGGAAAATAGCATATTTTATATCTCGAGAACGACTCCTGATGATTCTTTGAATTAGTTATAGTTCATTTCAGGTTATGCTCAAAGCATCTACTCATTAGATAATGATCCTATTTGAATTTTGTATGACTTTTTTTCGTTTCAGTGGGACCTTGTCTGCGACCGTGAATGGTTGATATCGTTTTCCATGTCAATATACAACATTGGGTACCTTGTTGCTGTGTTAGTCTTCGGCCAGCTGTCAGATAGGTGAGTTTTCTTTTGACTGAGGAAAATGTCTCAACATTCAAATGTAATTTTACCCTGCAAATTACAGGAATTTATTCTGGACTAGCAGTATATCCGTTCTTCGTACGGAATATACAATATAAGATATCTTGAAAATTCATAATCGTGTGCAATTTCCTATAGTATTCTAAATGACATTGTTATTCAAAACATTCTATTAAAGTATTTGATTTAATTCTCTTGAAAAGAAGTATAAGAATCTTTGTTCTCGCTATACAAAATTATTTCCCCAGCAGATCTGAAGAATAAAATATCCTAGTTCTGTTTGTAAACAAATTTACAAGAAATATGAAAATAAATCAGTATATTCCAAAATGAAAGCTCTAAAATGGTGTCAGAAGATGATATATTTTATTCTTTTACTACTTTTATTCTGTTTCAACAATTGACTAAATACAATATATGAGTTAATGGGTTAAACATAATATATGAGTTTGAAAAATATTTTTCAAAATAAAACAGTTGATGTATGAAATTGAAAAGAGCAATTATTACCGTAATCTTTACATACGACGGCCGTAATGGATGTATAATCCGGTCGAAAATACAATACCGTTCATTTATAAAATGTATTTTTATACCAATTTCTGTATTATTAAAATCCCCCCCAAAAAAACTAGCCGAATACCCGTTGAAAATCAACGGTCCCACAATAAGCAACCACCGAATAAGGTAATTTTTTAAATAATTCGCGTTTCTTATGTATTCGAAAAATCGAACATTTGGTTTTGGGGCACCCCCAAAAGTTGAAAATATCGGAAAACTGAAATTGCACATGTTCTTCCTTTCGAACTATCTACCCGTACACCAAATTTGAAGTCTCTATCGCATTCCGAAGCATGCTTTTTTTTTTATCAATTCATCTTTCGAACGTTTTCCTCTGGAGCACCCCCCTTAAACGAATATTCGTTTTGAGTGTTTTCATCAAATGATTTGTCCATATACCTAATTTCAAGCATCTATCTAATTTTAAAGGGGCCGTTTCTCATTTATTCGGAAAATTGAACAGTTTTGTCTGCGGCACCCCCTTAAGAAGAAAATATTGGAAATCTTAAATTGTATACTTTTTTCCTTCCAAGCTATCTAGCCGTACACCAAATTTAAAATCTCTATCTCATTCCGAAGCATATTTGTTTTTATCAATTCACTTTTCGAACGTTTCCCTCTGAAGCACCCCCTTAAATGAACATTTTTGAAAAACTATATTAGTCTTGGGTGTCTTCATCAAATGATTAGTCCATATATCAAATTTCAAGCCTCTATCAAATTTTAAAGGAGCCGTTTCTCATTTATTCGGAAAATCGAACATTTTGGTGTACGGCATTCCCTTAAGTAGAAAATATTGAAAATCTGAAATTGCACACTTTCTTCCTTTCGAACGGTTTACCCATATACCAAATTTGAAGTCCCTATCTTATCGCAAAGTATGCTTTCCTATCATTTCACTTTTCGAACGTTTTGGTGTGGAGCACCCCCTCTAGAGAACGTTTTCGAAAAATCTGATTTTTCCAGGGAGTTTTATTGAACGACCGAGCCGTGTGCCAAATTGCAATTCTCTATCTATTCGGGAACTGCCTAAAAATGTATGACAGACGGACACTTGGCAATTAGTATATATAGATCGTCTGCTGTATAAACACATTTGATTTAAATGAATTGCAAGAGCAATATTGTATTATTTTCTTCAACTACATTTTCGGAAAAAATATCGTCTGGATAATGCTATGTCTATGGATGGTTTAATTGTGCTTTTTTTTCTTAATATTTCAACAACCCCTGGTTCTAGAAACGCGAAACATGGTCTAAATTTTATGTGGGGCTATTCCAAGGCTATTCACAAAATTTCATGAAATTCCTTACAGCCGTTTACCTGTGATGATGAAACAAACACGCACACATACATACATACATACATACATACAAATAAAGAAACAGATTTCTAATTTTATTTATATACTAGCAGCATACCCGTTCTTCGTACGGAGTATATAATATAAATAAACTTAAAATTCACAATCATGTGCAAATTCCTATAGTATACTAAATGACATGTTTAATCAAAATATTCTGTTAAAATATTTAATACAATGCTCCTAAAAAGAAACCTAAGGATCTCTGTTCTCACTATACAAAATTATCTTCACGGGTAGATCTGAAGAATAAAATATTCTAGCCTTTTTTGTAAGCAAATTTATAAAAAGTATGGAATTGAATCAATATATGCAAAATAATAGCGTATCGTATGGGACCCGTACTACTTATATACGCGAATATTAGAAGATATAACCTGCATTAGTAGATTACATATATAAATTGAAAATATCAATAAATCCGTAATCTTTAAACCAGTAGGCAGTAATTAATTCGAATATGTGCCCAAATGAAAGTGCTAAAATTATATGGGAAGATAAACCCGTACTACTTATAATGCCATAGATTTGAAGATATGTCCTAGTGTTAGTAAAAGATTACCCGTATTATAATATTTAGTTTGAAAAATGTTTGCCAATATATAACAGATTACTTAATAAATTAAAAATATCAATAATCCCCGAATCTTCATACCGGAAGGCTTGATTCCAATATATGCCAATATACATGTACTACTTATATTCTCTTACATTAGAAGATATACCCGTGCATTTGTAGAAGATTACTCGTACAACGTACAATATATGAGTTTCAACAATTTTTGCCGCAATAAAACAATGCCATAAGAAATTGAAAATATCAATAATCTCTGAATCAATAATCCCCGAAAACATCAATAATAATAATGTTTAAACATGAAGATCGTAATTGATATTATCCAGTCAAAAATACGATGGCAATAAAATTTATTTTATATACATATCTTCATCATTAAAATCGGAAAAGATTTAATAAAAATCTTCTTCCTCATAAACACATTAAATTTAAATCCGTTGTTAAGCGACATCTTATGATTTGCTTCAAATAAATTGGTGGTCAAAATATCGTCTGAATATCTCTAATGAAGGTTTGGCGACATTTTAAAAAATCGCCAAATTTATCGCCAAGTAGGACTGTAGAACTGACAGTCCCACTTGACGATAAATTGACGAACCATCATCAAAATATTATCCCCTAAAAAAACACAATTTTGTTTATTTAGGGCAATTTAACAATTTCAAAATATTTTTATGGATTCATAAATATTTTTATCAATTTGGTGACATTCTAAAAATTTGCTAAATGGGTTACTAAGTAGGGCGGTTGGACTGACACACAAATGCTAACGAAACACCATTTCAGTACTTTCTTTTAACAAAACAAAATAAAATTAATTGATTTACGTCATTTTTATCAATTTGGGGACATTTCAATCAATTTGGCAACTTTTAAGAAATTTGCCAAGTTAGCGAGATTCGTAGCTCTAAATTCGCAGATCTGAATAAAATATCGTGATCCAGTTTGCATATACTAAATGAAAACACTAAAATATTATTAGAAGATATATCCATTCTACTCTTTTTCTGTTTAAACAATTGGATAAATGAATTTATTGGGTAAACAGAATATAAGTTTATTAGCTAAACACAATATATAAGCTTAAAACCTCTTTGCTAAAATACATGAAAGTGATGTATGCAGTTCGCAATTAATATAATTAAAAAAAATCAAACCGTTCATTTATAAGATATATTTTAATATCCATTTATTTATTATTCAAATCGAAAAAATAATAATAATCATTAACAAACACATTTAATTCCATTCCTTTGCCGAGCAACATGATATAAGATAGAATTTTCCTCATAAAATGCGAAATTGAATAACCATTTTAATTTCTTTATACTTATAATCGTTGAGTAAAAGCTTGTGAAATATAAAACATGGAGGTAGATTTTTCCTTTTAAATTCATGTTTCAAACAATTCATGCTTTCAGATAGTGACTATTTAATGCAAAAATCCTGCATCAAACTCAAAAATAAAGTTTTAATTCCCTTTGACGTTTTAAACAAACGATTTTTATCCTTTCCGTTTGGATAAACCACGGAGTTGGAGAGTAGAACTCCTATAAAAAAAGTTCCGTTTTTCATTAATATCTCGACAACCCCTGGTCTTAGAAACTCGAAACTTGGACAAAATTTATGGGGGGCTATTTCAAGGCCACCCACAAAATTTCATTAAATTCGGTTCAGCCGTTCTCTCGTGATGATGAGACAAACGAAAGTTTCGTTTTTTACTATTATCTCGAGAACCACTGGTCCTAGAAATTCCAACTATAGACTAAATTTTAAGTGGGGCTATTTCTAGGCTACCCACCAAATTTCATCAAATTCGGTTCAGCCGTTCTCCCGTGATGATGGGACAAACAGACAGACAGACAGACAGATTTTCATTTTTATTTATATAGATTTTTTATTTTACAAGTATAAAAAATCGTCTGTCTTTTAAAAAATTCTTTCAAAAGCTTTTTATCTTCTTGTTTCAAAATAAGAATTTATCACCAAAGATTGCCTATATGTGAAAAATATATATTTCGTCAGTCAACAGCATATATAATATAAACTAGATCACAAAGTAAAAAAATCTGATGTGGGCAACACATGACTTTCCTTATATAATGTAATGAATTTACTACTTTTACAGTAAAAAAAAACAGGTTTATCTTATAGTAGATACTAATATTCTTTCCAAGATATTGAATTTTCGACAATTAATCGTCATTTTCATTGATTTAGAGTCATTTTTATCCATTTGGCGAGATTTTCGTTAATTTGGCAACATTTCAAAAAAGTCGCCAAGTTGGCGACATTTCGCCAAATTCGTCGCCAAAATCTCGCCAAGCGTTATGCACTAAGAAATAAGTTATTCTTACAGCAGATAAATGACTATTGGCGTTCAAATACAAAAGTATTATTCAAAGTATCTTTTTTCATGAATGGAACGAGCTAGATCCACGAGAACGATGTCACCCAATTTATCGCATGGTATTACATATGAAAAGTGAACATGTTTCTCAATAGGAAATATTTTTTTTATTTTATATGACTTTTTGATAATTTTTTTGAAAAATGTGCAATATCTCGAGAACGGTTCATGTTAGCGTTCTAAAATTTATGTCAATCGTTTTCTAATGAAAAATTACATAAGAAATGTCTATTTGCGTAACTTTATTAGTGGTTTTAATTTTTTGACGATTTTTTCAAAATTTCATTCGAAAATTTAGGGGGGTTCTGAGCATTCGATTGCGCATAAAAACAATAGACTTCCAGTGTTTGCGGATTGTGATTTTTGTACCAAATTTGGTTCGAATCGGTCCATTCGTTCGTCAGTTATCGTCTCCACAGACTCACTGACACACACACACACAGACATCACTTCAAAAATGTTTGATTCGTGATCAGGGATGCTTGAAACGTGCTCTCCCGTCGAAAACTCGAATTCGAATTTTCGACCCCGTCACAATACTTTCCTTATACATTATGTATATAAGGAAAGTAATACATCCCAAACGAAGATGAGTAAGCCTACACCTACGTTTCAGAAATCAGATTCCCTTCATTGCAATAAACCTGGACTAGAACAGCTAAATGAGCGCAAAACTGACAATATCCAAACGACAGAATACAATGCAGTAGCCGTAAAGTAAACCTAGTGTGATAAAAGGGAAGTAAAACGAGTAAAACAAAGTCAGAGAATATATAAACTTGAGCACTGCACAACAATTTATAATCATTGTATCCTTTGAAAATATATGCAAGTAGAAAAAGCATACTCTAACATGATTAACATCAGGACTGACAGGAAGTAGATTTATCGGTTGGACGTCACATGCAAATGATCAATAATCTATCGAATTTCATTTATAAATTTTCTAAACATTGTTTTCCCCAAAATTGTTTCGAATATTTTAACTAAGGCCAACTCTAACCCGTCCCAGAACGGTGCAAAAGAAATCCGTCCTTACCCAAAATAGGCATGTTGGCCGCAAACTCCAGCATATTTAAAATTTCTACCTGCAGGCCCTGGCGATAAATTATAATTTCAAATCTACTGTCCGTTCAGTTACATATAAGCCTAAGCGTTATTTCGTTTTGAAGTTGTAGTAACTGTTGCTTAATGAAAAGTTTACTCATTCAATTGCTGCAATCGTTCTTTTGTAGCATTATTTCGTTTTGAAGTTATGGTAACTGTTACCTAATAAAATTAATTGTTGGAATCTTTGTTTCTTTTTCAGCGTTATTTCGTTTTGAAGTTATAGTTAATGTTGCCTAATGAAATGTTTACTCATTCAATTGTTATAATCATCTTTGTTTCTTTTCTAGCATTATTTCGTTTTGAAGTTATGGTAACTGTTACCTAATAAAATTAATTGTTGCAATCTTTGTTTCTTTTTCAACGTTATTTCGCTTTGAAGTTATGTAAATGTTGCCTAATGAAATGTTTACTCATTCAATTGTTGCAATCTGTTTCTTTTCTAGCATTATTTCATTTTGAAGTTATGGTAATTGTTACCTAATAAAATTAATTGTTGCAATCTTCTTTGTTTATTTTTCAGCGTTATTTCGTTTTGAAGTTATGGTAACTGTTACATAATGAAATGTCTACTTATTCAATTCTTTCAATCTTTTTTGTTTCTTTTCCAGCGTTGGTCGCCGCCCGACGTTATTGTTTTCCTACGTGCTGAATATTACTGCAGGATTTCTGTGTGCTTTTGCTCCTTCTTTCGCAATGTTTGCAATCCTCCGCTTCTTTACAGCTGTTGGAGGAGCAGGATTCTACACAGTTTCATTTGTCATCCGTAAGTATAAAATTATCCATATTAGTGTCATTGAACATTGTGTTTGTTCTTTTTAGAGTACAGTAAATGCCCCCCTCATTCGCCGGTAATATGTTCCAAAGCATACCACCATTGCGTGAATCTGCGGATAATACCGAACGATGTACGTAGCTGTCTCACCCCTGTGAATGAACCCTTGTCGAAAGTCATAATCATAGCTCGAAAATCCCTTCGATTTAAATCCGATTAAAATTGTATTTTCACTGCCTTATTAACTTCAGAACGACGCCGTAAAGATCATTTTATAGAATTTCTCGTTCTTTAATAGTCAATGTTCACGTAAAAGTACAAATTTAAAAAAAAATCGTCTGTTATTTTTGGTATTGCCACATTCTAGAAGCTTAAGTACTGGCCCGTTTATATATCGAGCAACATACATAAATACGGTAATGTTTTATTGATAAACTACGCACAGTTAGACATTACCAACACTAAAGTAATAATAAAATGTACATTATTTACACTACATTGTATATCTACAATGTGTAATTTTTCTCTTTCTCTCGAACGTATGAAAGTAAGGGATTCTGGCTTTCAAGTCTAATCCTAAAGAGATGAAAGAGCAATAAAAATACAGTAATAAGGCGATAAAAATACAGTAATACAGCAATAAAAAATACGGTAATAGAGCAGTAAAAAATACAGTAATAGAGCAACAAAAATACAGTAATAAAGAAATAAAAATACAGTAATAGAGCAATAAAAATACAGTAGAGCAATAAAAAATACAGTAAGAGAGTAGTAAAAATACAGTAATAGAGCAACAAAAATACAGTAATAGAGAGGTAAAAATACAGTAATAGAGCAACAAAAATACAGTATAGAGCAATAAAAATACTGAGTAGATATTGAATCTGTGGATACGGAGGCACAGCTGTATATAATATATATCGTCTTGGTGGAGAGATTGAAAAGGCAACCACACTTTAGGCAATTATTACATAGATGAGTAAACTGAAATAATTTTTCCTTTTCAGTTGTGGAGATGGTGAGTCCGAAGTACCGGTCCACAGTGGGTGTTGCTATAAACTTTGGCTGGTGCCTTGCTTTCATAAGTCTTCCGGGAGTCGCTTGGTTCATTAGAGATTGGTTCTGGCTGCAACTCGCACTGACACTGCCGAAATTGCTGTTCGTGTCCATTTTCTGGTAAGATAAGGATCGTTGATACTTCTGTTTTAATCCTGTCAAGAGTATCCTAACACACACACAACCATTTTTAATTACAAGGAAATTTCCCAATCTCTATCAGTCGATAAAGATTCCTTAACAAATTTAGATGGTGAATGTATTTGCAGTGGCGACTCGTTTATAGGCACTGCGGGAACGACAGTGCTCTCTCTCCCTCGCAGCCTCGCTTGCAGCTTCCTATGTGCGCATGCGCACATAGGAAGCTGCACGCGAGGCTGCGAGGGAGAGAGAGCGGTGTTTGACTGTTGAGCGCATGCGCACATAGGAAGCTGCAAGCGAGGCTGCGAGGGAGAGAGAGCACTGTCGTTCCCGCAGTGCCTATACACGAGTCGCCACTGCAAATACATTCACCATCTAAATTTGTTAAGGAATCTTTATCGACTGACAGTGCCTATACACGAGCCGCCACTGTGTATTTGTAGAGTTGATAATTATGCTAATTTTATAAATCCACACTTAGGGCATATAGTTACTGGAGACTTAGCTGTAGTTAAAGATAAATCTTTAAGAACTTTAATGTCATTTGGTACGAAATTCAGGTTATCTTCTTGTAATAATTCTAATAAAGTCTTAAAATTAATAAATCTTGACCTTGATAATTATATTTATGGATTAGCTTCTAAATATGCTCAGCTTTTAGAGGCATTTAATATGTGGAAATTTACTATTTTAAAGTCTATTGAAAATGCCATTTGGAGTATCAATTTATCTAGATCTATATATAATATGGGTAATATAAAACACTCTATAAATGATTTACATAAATCTTTTGTTATTACTTATGTTGATAAAGCCTCTAATAATTATGTTATTGTCTGTAAAAAATTATACAATATCTGTTAGATTATTTAAAAACTAATAGTCTATTTAAAATTGATTCACACTCTGTTAATACCTGCCACACACTTAGCTACAGTAAACCTTCGGGTCTGTCGTGTGGTCTGGGTTTTCAACACTCTGTTAATAGTATCAAATTGAAAATTATCAATATATATAGTGATTTAGATATTAATAATAACTTTTTGAAATTTCCATATATTGTACTTATTCCTAAATTTCATAAAAATCCTATTAAATTTAAAACTGTAACTAGTGGTCATAATTCATACTCTACTACTGCTAGTAAATTATTACTGAATATTATTTAAATGTACTAAATAGTAATTTACGTGATTCTAGTGATATAACTACATTATTCTAAATAATAGTAAAGAATTAAAAAATAAATTAACATCACTAGGTAAAATAATAGGATTTCAAACTTTTGATTTTAAAGATCTATTTAATAATATTAAGGTCACTGATCTTTATTATGTCATTTTAGCTTTATATAATGCCTATATTACTAATCATTCTCACCTTCCTAAATTTTCCAATTTTCTCAAACTTCTCCATTTTGTTCTTTTCAATAATTATATTTTTCAAGGTAATATATTATACTTACAAGTCTCAGGTGTTCCACAAGGTGGCTGTAGTAGCAGTATGTTAGCTAATTTATACTTATACCATTATGAAAAATTCTTTACTTCTACAGATTATAAAATTTATAGATATGTAGATGATCTGATTTGAATAGTATTTACTGATAATTATGTCATAGATATAGATTTCTATCCGGATAATTTGGAATTAATACCTAATGAAATTACTATTAGTAAAAATATTAATTATTTGGATTTAAATCTAATTATAGAACCTACTAATTCGATAGTTACTAATTTATATGATAAAAAAGATTTTTTTTAATTCAATATTAAAAAAATTTTACCTTTTAATTCCTGCAACTCGATTCAATTGTTTAGAAATATTATACTTAATTAACTTTTTAGAATTTATAGATTATCAGATAAAAAATTTCATACTTTGCACATAAATAACCTCATAATTACCAGTAAATTGTATGAATATCCAGCATATTTAGTAAATGGTATAGTTAATAAATTTCGATTAGCCTTAAATTCTTAATATTCTCTCCTTAGTATCTTATTTTATCCTTACTTCTGCATTCTCTTGTTTTTACATTACAATATATTTTCATATTTCTATTTTGCAGCTTCTACTGTAAAATATCACATTTTACTGCCATTACGCAGTACGGTTTTTATTACTCACTTTGGCAACAGTAAATCACTTCTTTACACTTTATCGAATGACAACATTGGTCTAGTCATTTTTTGCTCGTCACTATTGTACATTTGACGTGTATTTTAAGGTATTTATATTTCCTTTCAATTTTTGCAATATTTATAGTTGTCGTCCTAATAACACATGTTTATAGATAAAATCCATCTTGTGTTTCAGAAACAAGCATTTTTGTGTTCATTTCTTTTAAAATATTAGGACTTGATAAAGAATTTTATCGAAATGAACTATTCTTAAGCCTAGAGCTCTTCCACGTGCAAGCTTTAATGCTTGATTATTTTGGTATTCCTTTTTTTAATTCCTCTCCATTGTCATTTGTTGATTATCTTTAGCTTTCTGAACTGTAATATTTATTATAATTTCCTCTTTATTGTTGAATTTAATTTTATTTCATTGTATTCTGTAGGCTTTAAAAAACTTTTTTTAAGATAATGTATTATGAGTTACTTCTTCCATTCTACCATTGGATTTACTATTTTAATATTTTTTATATTATATATATACTTATCATATAACGCAGAAAATGAAAATTTCGATGCATTTAAAAAAATAAATAAAAATGAAGGAATTATCCTCCGAATTCGGTTCAGACATCGTTGGAAATAAAGTTCTTCGATCTTTCCGATGGTGTCAAGGATGGAAACTTGGGAATAATATTTTCGTTCGCTATTTTCGGAATTTGACCCAATTTGTATGAAAATGCTAAAGTATAAAGTAATTAAAAAATTTATTCGAAATAAAAAAAAATAACCCTGACGCTTGGATTTCTGGCTACAGACGGCACAGTAAGACATACACATAGACAGATTCCTTTATTAAGTAAGATGACATGAGAAAGTCGAGTAGAGCGTGTCACTCCTCATATTTGCATTGTGTCACTCCTCAAATTGATTGTTGCATGCCACTCCCCATATTAATTGTCATATGTCACTCCTCATACTGATTGTGATTTCAGGTTGATTCCTGAATCCCCACGGTGGCTCATGATCCGGTCGGATCGTGAGGCCCTGAGGAACGTCGTCTTGAAGGCCTGCAAGAAGAATGGCGTCTGTCAATCTTTTGCACAGTCTGAAGTAGATAAACTTTTACTAAGAAGCGAAGACTTCAAAACCTCGCCATCCACCACCGTTTTCGATCTCTTTAAGACACCCAGACTCAGGAAATACACGCTCATTCTTTTTTATAACTGGTGAGCATAATTATACTTAAGTACTTATTTTAATTTCTGACATGTTTCATCATACATTTTTCCCTGAAAAGTCCTGAAGCACCCCCAATACTTTTGAATAGATGTGTCTGCGAGTGTACACGTTAGGTGTACTATAGTAAAGTGACCTTCCCTGAATGAATAAAAGTCATCGCAGCCGCATTGATTGCATAAAGTATTCCACATCACATGCCCCCCTCCTCCCTGGGGCGCGGTAGCCCAGTAGTTAGCGCGCGGGAGTTGCACTCGGTAGACCCGGGTTCGATTCCTTCCGCTGCCAAAACTGCCTCCCTGTTCACGCGGAGTACGATCACGTTAAACATGTGGATCCGTAAGTTCTTCTGAGAGATTGGTGGTAGGGGAAGGAGGGTACGGTTCCTGTGGATGCCTGCCCCACTGGGTTCCGGTCTAAATTGGATGGCACTTCCCGGCCGGAGTTACCTTACACCTTTCTGGTAGGTTGGACGGTCTGGATCTCAACAACAACATCACATGGTCCCAGCCCTAACAACAACATAGCAACCGGGAATGTAGGATAGACAGTTAAGACTTAATCTTTGTGTTAACATGCATTTTGCAGTAGCAGAGCGTTATCAAAATAAAATTTCCATAATTGGCATTGACCCATATATTTTAGATTAAAAGAATGGATTAACATTTTCTCGAGCTACATTATTGCCGATTACGCGCGCGGCCATTATTATGCTCGATATGTTAGAAACATTTCAAACTTAATACTTTATGATTAAATAAGTAGTTTTACATTAATAGAAAAAAATTATTTCAATTTTTTCAAATTGTCAATATTATCAAATCCGTCGTGAAATCCCCTTTTCACGTCTTCCCGATTTTAATTTAATATTACCGGGTTTTTCTGTTTTGGGAATACAGGGGATTCTAAAAGAATAAACAGAATCTTTATCACCTCGACTACCACATTCCAAACAGCACAAAAGTTCAACATATTTATAAACTTTTCCTTCATATATCACGCTTTTCTTACAAAATCAAATGAGCCAAATTAAAGAATGATCACGTGGTGTCCTACAAACGCTTTTGAAGTAGACGATACAGAACGTGTGACGTCATGTTGAAAAGCTCTATTGAAAAAGTAATGATTCCGTTACGGGGTGGCTCCTCGGAATTAGTTTCCATCTTAAAAATCCTGAATACAAAATTTTACTGAATCATCTTAAACACTCATTAAAATGTAGTCGGTCCAAATTTATTTATTTAGTGTATGACAAGGTGCCATCTTCTTTAAGTTATAGAAGATTAAAATGTGTTTTACAATTTTTCATAAAAGTTCCATCCAACCCACATTTACTTCCTACGTTTTTCAAGTCCCCAATGGAGTTAAGTAACAATCTTCAATTTTCATGTTCTGTTCATTTTTGTAAGTAAAAATATCCATAACAATGAACCCCGCAATAATACAAAAGTATCCTAAATACTATTGTCATAATTTTTAAATATTTTTAAATTAAACATGTAAATAAATTGAACTTGATATAGGTTATTGTATATATATATATATATATTATATATATATATATTATATATATATATATATATATATTATATATATATATATATAACCTATATCCTATAACCTATAACCTATAGAATAAATTGAAATTTAAAATCATGACGTCTTTAAAATTGCGATCCTGAAGGCAATTTTCATTATTTCTGGACCAGATTAGACTTGTAAGAATGCCAGATATTTCAGCTTTCTAAAAATGTAAATTATTAGTCGAAATTATGAGTACTTTTTACTATGCGAGAATTTAAAAACCAAAAATCGTTTTTTTGAGCCAAAAATGACTTTTGTTTTAAAATCTTTAAAAAATATTAGAAATCGAAATGGAGATTTGAAATTGATATATTTTTACTCGCAATTGTCTGCTCTTTCCGATGGTGTGAGTTGTTTTTTTCTACGACGTCTGGATCGTGGAGAAAAAAGGGCAAAAAAAGGTCGAAATCGCATAAAATATTAAATAAATAAAAAAATAATTAGAATTTTGAAAATCGGTTTTCACGTGTCCCCTTCCCTCCCCCCCGGGTCTCCGATTGCCAAATTTCGTAGCTCTCCGACGCGCGGTCGCGAAACGTATAGTGTATAAGACAGACACACACACACACAGACATTGCCTTTTATTATTTACTAGCCGCCTTTGGCGACCAGCCTGTTCGCTACCCTTGAAAATTCTGACCGTGGCAAATTCTAACCGTGGCACACTCGCTGGCGCGACCTACCAGAAGGAACGACCTACCAGGAAGTGCCACCCAATTTAGACAGGAACTCAGTGGGGGAGGCATCCACAGGGACCGTACCCTCCTTCCCCTACCACCAACCTCTCGGAAGGACTTACGGTCCCGCATGTTTAACGTGATCGTACTCCGCCTGAACACGGCGGCAGTTTTGGCAGTGGCGGGAATCGAACCCGGACCTACCTAGTGCAAATCCCGCGCGCTAACCACTGGGCTACCGCGCCCTCCGCGACAATCTCTATAACCTTCTTTTTATTCACCCAATTTAGACCGGAACCCAGTAGGGGAGGCATCCACAGGGTCCGTACCCTCCTTCCTCTACCAACAACCTCTCGGAAGGACTTACGGATCCACATGTTTAACGTGATCGTACTCCGCGTGAAAATGGCAGCAGTTTTGGCAGTGGCGGCAATCGAACCCTAGCCTACCGAGTGCAATTCCCGCGCGCCAACCACTGGGCTACCGCGCCCTCCGCGACAATCTCCATAACCTTCTTTTTATTCACCCAATTTAGACCGGAACCCAGTGGGAAAGTCATCCACAGGGTGCGTACCCTCCTTCCTCTACCACCAACCTCTCGGAAGGACTTACGGACCCACATGTTTAACGTGATCGTACTCCGCGTGAACACGGCAGCAGTTTTGTCAGTGGAGGGAATCGAACCCGGGCCTACCGAGTGAAATTCCCGCACGTTAACCACTGGGCTACCGCGCCCTTCGCGACAATCTCCATAACTTTCTTTTTATTCACCCAATTTGGACCAGGACCCAGTGGGGGAGGCATCCACAGAGACCGTACCCTCCTTTCCCTGCCACCAACCTCTCGGAAGGAATTATCGACCCATATGTTTAAGGTGATCGTACTCCGCATCAGTGGCGGGAATCGAACCCAGGCCTACCGAGTGCAATTCTCGCGCGCTAATTTAAATTTATAACGACCATATGCTAGGCTCTTAATTCCACCATCCTCGTTCCATCGTTCCATCATTTAAAATAGCCATAAAATTAAAATATCCATTTAAAATATCTATAAATTAAAATATCCATAAATTAAAATATCCATTTAAAATAAAAAAATCAACCATATCGTTCCACCAATCCATAAATATAATAATTTCAAATACATCACCACAATTCAAACCACCATAATTCAATCATTTAAATTATTTAAAATATCCATTTAAAAATATCCATTTAAAATATCATATAAATATAATAATTTCGCCCGATGTATACAACACTTATGCTCGTAATTCAGTTAAAACCGAAAGCGCGGTCTCCATGGAGACGGGGAAGAAACTAATGCGGATGGGGGGAAATGCCTTGAGGAACTGAGCCGGTAGCCGACAAATTTAAAATCATGGCGTCTTTAAAATTGCCATCCTGAAGGCAATTTTCATTATTTCTGGACCAGATTGGACTTGTAAGAATGCCAGATGTTTGACCTTTCTGAAAATGTAAATTATTAGTCGAAATTATGAGTACTTTTCACGATGCGAGAATTTAAAAACCAAAAATCGTTTTCTTGAGCAAAAAGTGACTTTTGTTTTAAAATCTTTAAAAAATATTAGAAATCGAAATTCAGATTTGAAATTGATATATTTTTACTCGTAATTGTCTGCTCTTTCCGATGGTGTGAGTTGTTTTTTTCTACGACGTCTGGATCGTGGAGAAAAAAAAGCAAAAAAAGGTCGAAATCGCATAAAACATTAAATAAATAAAAAAATAATTAAAATTTTCAAAATCGGTTTTCACGTGTCCCCTTCCCTCCCCCCCGGGTCTCCGATTGCCAAATTTCGTAGCTCTCCGACGCGCGGTCGCGAAACGTATAGTGTATAAGACAGACACACACACAGACAGACACACACACAGACATTGCCTTTTATTATTTAAGACTAGCCGCCTTTGGCGACCAGCCTGTCCGCTACCCTTGAAAATTCTGACCGTGGCAAACTCGTTGGCGCGACCTACCAGAAAGGTGTAAGGTAACTGCTTGGAAGGCCAGGAAGTGCCACACAATTTAGACCGGAACCCAATGGGGGAGGCATCCAAAGAGACCGTACCCTCCTTCCCCTAACACAAACCTCTCGGAAGGACTTGCAGTCCCACACGTTTAACGTGATCGTACTCCGCGTGAACACGGCTGCAGTTTTGGCAATGGCGGGAATCGAACCCGGGCCTACCGAGTGAAATTCCCGCGCGCTAACCACTGGGCTACCGTGCCATCCGCGACAATCTCCATAACTTTATTTTTATTCGGCAATTTTGGGAATCGAACCCGGGCCTACCAAGTGCAAATCCCGCGCACTAACCACTGGGGTACTTCACCCTCCGCGATATTCTTCATAACTTTCTTTTTATTCACCCAATTTAGACCGGAACCAAGTGGGAGAAGCATCCACAGGGACCGTACCCTTCTTCCCCTACCACCAACCTCTCGGAAGGACTTACAGACCCACATGTTTAACGTGATCGTACTCCGCGTAAACACGGCGGCAATTTTGGGAATCGAACCCGGGCCTACCGAGTGCAATTTCCGCGCGCTAACCATTGGGCTACTTTGCCCTACGCGACAATCTCCATAACTTTCTTTTTATTCATCCAATTTAGACCGTACCCTCCTTCTCCTACCACCAACTTCTCGGAAGGACTCACGGACCCACATGTTTAACGTGATCGTACTCCGCGTAAACACGGCGGCAATTTTGGGAATCGAACCCGGGCCTACTGAGTGCAATTCCCGCGCGCTAACCACTGGGCTTCTTCGCCCCCAGCGACTATCTCCATAACATTCTTTTTATTTACCCAATTTAGAACGGAACCCAGTGGGAGAGGCATCCACAGGGACCGTACCCTCCTTCCCCTACCACCAACCTCTCGGAAGGACTTCCGGACCCACATGTTTATCGTGATCGTACTCCGCGTGAACACGGCGGCAATTTTGGAAGTGGCGGGAATCGAACCCGGGCCTACCGAGTGCAATTCCTGAGCGCTAACCACTGGGCTGCCTCGCCCTCCGCAACTTTCTTTATATTCACCCAATTTAGACGGGAACCCTGTGAGGGAGGCATCCACAGGGACCGTACCCTCCTTCCCCTACCACCAACCTCTCGGAAGGACTTCCGGACCCACATGTTTATCGTGATCGTACTCCGCGTGAACACGGCGGCAGTTTTGGAAGTGGCGGGAATCGAACCCGGGCCTACCGAGTGCAATTGCTGAGCGCTAACCACTGGGCTGCCTCGCCCTCCGCAACTTTCTTTATATTCACCCAATTTAGACGGGAACCCTGTGAAGGAGGCATCCACAGGGACCGTAACCTCCTTCCCCTACCACCAACCTCTCGGAAGGACTTACGGGCCCACATGTTTAACGTGATCGTATTCCGCGTGAACACTTCGGCAGTTTTGGCAGTGGCGGGAATCGTACCCGGGCCTACCGCTAACTTCCCGCGCGCTAATTTACAATTTAAAATGACCATATGCTCTCTAAGCTCTTAATTCCATCATCCTCATTCCATTGTTCCATCATTTAAAATATCCATAAAATTTAAATATCCATCGTTCCATCATTTAAAATATCCATAAAATTAAAATATCCATCGTTCCATCATTTAAAATATCCATTTAAAAAATCCATATCGTTCCATCATTTAAAATATAAATATAATAATTTCTACAGTGCATATGTTAAGCTCTTATTTCATTTAAAATCGGAAGCGCGGGAAACGGAAAGTAAAAACTAATTCGGTTTCTTATTGTCCCACCCATCGCTATGCATATACAGAACCGTGACGTCACCTCCACCTTGACGTCCCCACCCACCACCTTCCCTGCTTCAGCGGGGGAGAAACGAAGCGTCACGCCGAGCGGAACGGCGAGAAATTTAAAATCATGGCGTCTTTAAAATTGCGATCCTGAAGGCAATTTTCATTATTTCTGGACCAGATTAGACTTGTAAGAATGCCAGATGTTTGACCTTTCTGAAAATGTAAATTATTAGTCGAAATTATGAGTACTTTTCACGATGCGAGAATTTAAAAACCAAAAATCGTTTTCTTGAGCAAAAAGTGACTTTTGTTTTAAAATCTTTAAAAAATATTAGAAATCGAAATTCAGATTTGAAATTGATATATTTACTCGAAATTCTCTGCTCTTTCCGATGGTGTAATTTGTTTTTTTCTACGATGTCTGGATCGTGGAGAAAAAAGGGCAAAAAGGGCAAAAAACGGTCGAAATCGCATAAAACATTAAATAAATAAAAAAATAATTAAAATTTTAAAAATCGGTTTTCACGTGTCCCCTTCCCTCCCCCCCGGGTCTCCGATTGCCAAATTTCGTAGCTCTCCGACGCGCGGTCGCGAAACGTATATTGTATAAGACAGACACACAGACATTGCCTTTTATTATATAGACTAGCCGCCTTTGGCGACCAGCCTGTTCGCTACCCTTGAAAATTCTGACCGTGGCAAACTCGTTGGCGCGACCTACCAGAAAGGTGTAAGGTAACTGCTTGGAAGGCCAGGAAGTGCCACACAATTTAGACCGGAACCCAATGGGGGAGGCATCCAAAGAGACCGTACCCTCCTTCCCCTACCACAAACCTCTCGGAAGGACTTGCAGTCCCACACGTTTAACGTGATCGTACTCCGCGTGAACACGGCTGCAGTTTTGGCAATGGCGGGAATCGAACCCGGGCCTACCGAGTGCAAATCCCGCGCACTAACCACTGGGGTACTTCACCCTCCGCGATATTCTTCATAACTTTCTTTTTATTCACCCAATTTAGACCGGAACCAAGTGGGAGAAGCATCCACAGGGACCGTACCCTTCTTCCCCTACCACCAACCTCTCGGAAGGACTTACAGACCCACATGTTTAACGTGATCGTACTCCGCGTAAACACGGCGGCAATTTTGGGAATCGAACCCGGGCCTACCGAGTGCAATTTCCGCGCGCTAACCATTGGGCTACTTTGTCCTACGCGACAATCTCCATAACTTTCTTTTTATTCATCCAATTTAGACCGTACCCTCCTTCCCCTACCACCAACTTCTCGGAAGGACTCACGGACCCACATGTTTAACGTGCTCGTACTCCGCGTAAACACGGCGGCAATTTTGGGAATCGAACCCGGGCCTGGTAACTGGTTGGACGGCCAGGATGTGCCACCCAATTTAGACCGGAACCCAGTGGGGGAGGCATCCACAGGGAACATACCCTCCTTCCCCTACCACCAACCTCTCGGAAAAACATACGGACCCATATGTTTAACGTGATCGTACTCCATGTCAGTGGCGGAAATCGAACCCGGGCCTACCGCGTGCAATTCCCGCGCGCTAACCACTGGGCTACTTCGCCCTCCGCGACAATCTCCATAACTTTCTTTTTATTCACCCAATTTAGACCGTACCCTCCTTCCCCTACCACCAACCTCTCGGAAGGACTCACGAACCCACATGTTTAACGTGATCGTACTCTGCGTGAACGTGGCGTAAGTTTTGGCAGTGGCGGGAATCGAACCCGGGCCTACTGAGTGCAATTCCCGCGCGCTAACCACTGGGCTGCCGCGCCCTCCGCGACAATCTCCATAACTTTCTACATATTCACCCAATTTAGACGGGAACCCAGTGGGGGAGGCATCCACAGGGGCCGTATCCTCCTTCCCCTACCACCAACCTCTCGGAAGGACTTACGGACCCACATATTTAACGTGATCGTATTCCACGTAAACACGGCGGCAGTTTTGGCAGTGGCGGGAATCGAACCCGGGCCAACCGCTAACTTCCCGCGCGCTAATTTGCAATTTAAAATGACCATATGCTTAATTCCATCATCCTCATTCCATTGTTTCATTGTTCCATCATTTAAAATATCCATAAAATTAAAATATCCAAAAGTTAAAATATACATTTAAAAAATCCAGATCGTCCCATCATTTAAAATATAAATATAATAATTTATATAGAGCAAAGGCGCTCTATTCAGAACCGTGACGTCACCTCCACCTTGACGTCCCCACCCACCACCTTCCCTGCTTCAGCGGGGGAGAAACGAACGGAACGCCGAGAAATTTAAAATCATGACGTCTTTAAAATTGCGATCCTGAAGGCAATTTTCATTATTTCTGGACCAGATTAGACTTGTAAGAATGCCAGATATTTCAGCTTTCTAAAAATGTAAATTATTAGTCGAAATTATGAGTACTTTTTACTATGCGAGAATTTAAAAACCAAAAATCGTTTTTTTGAGCCAAAAGTGACTTTTGTTTTAAAAATCTTTAAAAAATATTAGAAATCGAAATGGAGATTTGAAATTGATATATTTTTACTCGTAATTGTCTGCTCTTTCCGATGGTGTGAGTTGTTTTTTTCTATGACGTCTGGATCGTGGAGAAAAAAGGGCAAAAAAAGGTCGAAATCGCATAAAACATTAAATAAATAAAAAAATAATTAGAATTTTGAAAATCGGTTTTCACGTGTCCCCTTCCCTCCCCCCCGGGTCTCCGATTGCCAAATTTCGTAGCTCTCCGACGCGCGGTCGCGAAACGTATAGTGTATAAGACAGACAGACACACACACACACACAGACATTGCCTTTTATTATTTACTAGCCGCCTTTGGCGACCAGCCTGTTCGCTACCCTTGAAAATTCTGACCGTGGCAAACTCGTTGGCGCGACCTACCAGAAAGGTGTAAGGTAACTGCTTGGAAGGCCAGGAAGTGCCACACAATTTAGACCGGAACCCAATGGGGGAGGCATCCAAAGAGACCGTACCCTCCTTCCCCTACCACAAACCTCTTGGAAGGACTTGCAGTCCCACACGTTTAACGTGATCGTACTCCGCGTGAACACGGCTGCAGTTTTGGCAATGGCGGGAATCGAACCCGGGCCTACCGAGTGAAATTCCCGCGCGCTAACCACTGGGCTACCGTGCCATCCGCGACAATGTCCATAACTTTATTTTTATTCGGCAATTTTGGGAATCGAACCCGGGCCTACCAAGTGCAAATCCCGCGCACTAACCACTGGGGTACTTCACCCTCCGCGATATTCTTCATAACTTATTTTTTATTCACCCAATTTAGACCGGAACCAAGTGGGAGAAGCATCCACAGGGACCGTACCCTTCTTCCCCTACCACCAACCTCTCGGAAGGACTTACAGACCCACATGTTTAACGTGATCGTACTCCGCGTAAACACGGCGGCAATTTTGGGAATCGAACCCGGGCCTACCGAGTGCAATTTCCGCGCGCTAACCATTGGGCTACTTTGCCCTACGCGACAATCTCCATAACTTTCTTTTTATTCATCCAATTTAGACCGTACCCTCCTTCCCCTACCACCAACTTCTCGGAAGGACTCACGGACCCACATGTTTAACGTGCTCGTACTCCGCGTAAACACGGCGGCAATTTTGGGAATCGAACCCGGGCCTGGTAACTGGTTGGACGGCCAGGATGTGCCACCCAATTTAGACCAGAACCTAGTGGGGGAGGCATCCACAGGGAACGTACCCTCCTTCCCCTACCACCAACCTCTCGGAAAAACATACGGACCCATATGTTTAACGTGATCGTACTCCATGTCAGTGGCGGAAATCGAACCCGGGCCTACCGCGTGCAATTCCCGCGCGCTAACCACTGGGCTACTTCGCCCTCCGCGACAATCTCCATAACTTTCTTTTTATTCACCCAATTTAGACCGTACCCTCCTTCCCCTACCACCAACCTCTCGGAAGGACTCACGAACCCACATGTTTAACGTGATCGTACTCTGCGTGAACGTGGCGTAAGTTTTGGCAGTGGCGGGAATCGAACCCGGGCCCACTGAGTGCAATTCCCGCGCGCTAACCACTGGGCTGCCGCGCCCTCCGCGACAATCTCCATAACTTTCTACATATTCACCCAATTTAGACGGGAACCCAGTGGGGGAGGCATCCACAGGGGCCGTATCCTCCTTCCCCTACCACCAACCTCTCGGAAGGACTTACGGACCCACATATTTAACGTGATCGTATTCCACGTAAACACGGCGGCAGTTTTGGCAGTGGCGGGAATCGAACCCGGGCCTACCGCTAACTTCCCGCGCGCTAATTTGCAATTTAAAATGACCATATGCTTAATTCCATCATCCTCATTCCATTGTTTCATTGTTCTATCATTTAAAATATCCATAAAATTAAAATATCCATTTAAAATATCCAAAAGTTAAAATATACATTTAAAAAATCCAGATCGTCCCATCATTTAAAATATAAATATAATAATTTATATAGAGCAAAGGCGCTCTATTCAGAACCGTGACGTCACCTCCACCTTGACGTCCCCATCCACCACCTTCCCTGCTTCAGCGGGGGAGAAACGAACGGAACGCCGAGAAATTTAAAATCATGGCGTCTTTAAAATTGCCATCCTGAAGGCAATTTTCATTATTTCTGGACCACATTAAACTTGTAAGAATGCCAGATATTTCAGCTTTCTAAAAATGTAAATTATTAGTCGAAATTATGAGTACTTTTCACGATGCGAGAATTTAAAAACAAAAAATTGATTTTTTGAGCCAAAAGTGAGTTTTGTTTTAAAATCTTTAAAAAATATTAGAAATCGAAATTCAGATTTGAAATTGATATATTTTTACTCGAAATTCTCTGCTCTTTCCGATGGTGTAATTTGTTTTTTTCTACGATGTCTGGATCGTGGAGAAAAAATGGCAAAAAGGGCAAAAAACGGTCGAAATCGCATAAAACATTAAATAAATAAAAAAATAATTAAAATTTTAAAAATCAGTTTTAACGTGTCCCCTTCCCTCCCCCCCGGGTCTCCGATTGCCAAATTTCGTAGCTCTCCGACGCGCGGTCGCGAAACGTATAGTGTATAAGGCAGACACACAGACACACAGACATTGCCTTTTATTATATAGAAGAAGATTCGTCTTTCCCCTCCAATTGCACGTGTAGCGAGAATAAACCAGAACTGGCGATAAAGCGACGTTTGGCGTGTGGCATGAAAGATTACTTCTGAAATTGTTGAATCGGTATACACTCTGGCTTATCGCGTCTACGGCCCTGCGGGGCATTTTGCATTGCATGTTATGTGGGTCCGAATGTTACTCCACTACTTGAAAGTGTAAAAATATCCGGTGCTCTTTTTGCATTTTTGATTTGCATACTTGGATACATCTAAAAGCTTAACTGAGTTACCTGTTACTGTAAGTACCTAGTTTGCTTCTATGATATTTTTTAATTCCCTGAGAAGAGATGGAACCTTTAAATATCTTGAATAATTTTAACCTATTCCTAATACTGTACAGGAACTTTATGTATAATCTTTTTATCAGTGGCGGCTCGTCTATAGGCACTGCGGGAACGACAGTGCTCTCTCTCCCTCGCAGCCTCGCTTGCAGCTTCCTATGTGCGCATGCGCTCAACAGTCAAACACCGCTCTCTCTACCTCGCGTGCAGCTTCCTATGGGAAGAGAGAGCGATGTTTGACTGTTGAGCGCATGCGCACATAAGAAGCTGCAAGCGAGGCTGCGAGGGAGAGAGAGCACTGTCGTTCCCGCAGTACCACAGTGCCTATAGACGAGCCGCCACTGCATTATAAGACCGCCCCTTTTAAAAGTTACTTATATGTGCAATCAAATGCAGTTCTTGTTAAGGAGATTGTATGATACTTCCTTGAGTAGTTGTCCCGTTTTTAACTTACTCCTTGTACAATAACTTTATTATACACTGGCGGAAAATAAAATCCCAACACCAAGAAGGAGTTGTGCTAGATAAACAAAATTTGGGAGGCTCGTTTGTACATATGAAAGATGACTCCTATTCAAATTTCGAGCTAGACGAATAAGAGTGGCGCTAGTAACGCCACTATGATCATGCAAATCACGTTTGCTTTAAATACTCGGTGTAAACTTCGTGAGCTTATCTTCCAGACTGGGCGTTGTGAGGTAGGTTTGAGTTAAGAATGCCTTTAAGAAGACGAAGAAGGCAGTATCAGCAGCTTAGTGACTTTGAACGAGGCCGTATAATAGGGCTACGAGAAGGTGGATGAAAACCGGGGTCCGGCCGCACACGTGCTACTACTGAGAGGGAAGGCCGTCGTATTCGCCTCATGGCTGTGGCGGATCGTACTGCATCTGCAGCAGCAATTAGTACTTCTGTTGGCCCTAGACCCTAACAGCATTTTTTTCACAGTGACGTAAGATTTACGTCACACTGTGACTTTGGGACGTCGCAGTACGTCTCGGCAATGTCATCTTGAGGTCACAGCGAAGTCATTTTGGTCATTTTCATGGTCGTTTGTGGCGTCGTATATTAACTTGTTCGTGACGTCACATCGTAATTGCCATTATAATGTCGTCACATTATTACGTGTTATTTAAATTGTGGAAACGTCACAGAATATAGTCACAATGAAGTTACAAAGTTACTAATACGTAACGTCGCATAGAAGTCACAAATATGATGTCACATTGTGACCCAGGTGTCACGTGACTACAACGTCACTGTCACACATGTGCTGTGAGGGGAGTGGCACAGCGAACTGTAGGAAATCGACTACTTGAGGGTCAGCTTCGAGCCAGCTGGCCTGTAGCGTTCTAACTCCACTAACTCCGAATCACTGCCATCTGCGACGTCAGTGGTGTCAAGCTAGAGCTCATTAGAGGACGGAGTGGAGATCTGTTGTATTCTCAGATGAGAGCCGTTACTGTCTAGGTGCCAGTGATGGTCGTATGCTGGTAAGAAGGAGGCCAGGTGAGCGCTTTGGAGCAAGTTGTCTGCGACGTAGACACACTGGACCTACACCAGGAGTTATGGTCTGGGGAGCCATTTCCTATGACAGCAGGAGCATTCTTGTCATTATTCCAAGCACCTTGATAGCAAATTTGTGCATCAGACTGGTGATTGAACCGATTGTGCTGCCATTCATGAGCAGTATTCAAGAGGGTGTTTCCAACAGGTTCACGCTCGTCCTCATACCGCTACTGTCACCCAACGTGCTCTACAGAGTGTCGACATGTTGCCTTGGCCTGCGAGATAAACAGATCTTTCTCCCGTCGAGCACTTATGGGACATTATTGGAAGACAAATTCAGCGTCATCCACAACCAGCATTAGCCGTTGCTGATTTGACTGACCAAGTGCAACAGACATGGAATTACATTCCACAAAATGACATGCGACACTTGTACGACACAATGCATGCACGTTTGCATGCTTGCATTCAAAATCGTGGCGACTACAGCGGTTATTAATGTACCACCATTTCACATTTGAAATGGCTCTTCTCGCGCATACTTTAACCTGTGATCTTGAAACTTTAATCAAATAAATATGTTACCTACACAATTGCTTTTTAAATTTCATTCCTCTAAACTAATTTCTTCTTGGTGTTGGGATTTTATTTTCCGCCAGTGTATGATCTTTTTATCATAAAACCGCTTTCTCCTAAAAAGTTACCTGTAAGTTATTAATCAAATGCAATTCTTGTTAGAGAGATTGTCTAATATGTCACTTCCTTGAGCAGTTGGATGGTTCCCTATTTTGTCATAACTCTACCACCCAGAGCCAGAAAGCTGTCTCTGTAAACAAAGCAAGGCAGTATTATTTTCATACTGTTCGCTTAAAGATTATATAGGGATGAGAAAGTTGCGTAAATCAATTCTCCAGAGAAACATGCGCATTTCGACTACGTGGCGTCGTTAGGTTTCTGACCACAATCTAACCAAGACGTTAAAATGATGAAAAAAGAAAACGTCCCAAACACCAGACCTTTATGTATGCCAAGTTTACCCTGTTGTTACTAAGCCCTTTGACCTAGAAAATGCTAGGTCGAGTTTAAAAGATCATGCCGCCCATAAAGCAATGAAGCTACCCTTTCCTGTTCTTCTAGTAGAAGATCTAAAGAAGCTCCCATGCAGTTTACCCATGTGTACACCAAGTTTACCATTGTGCATTTTTTATATTTTCCTTCATAGATATAGTCTAGACCTTTGAATTGTTCTTGTATACTTTTCAGGCTAGTCAACTCGTTCATCTACTTCGGACTGTCATACAATACTGGAAACTTGTCGCCAGACCCCTACCTCAGCTTTTTCCTCTCCGGGGCAGTTGAATTTCCAGCTTATCTCATCACCATGAAGGTAATCGGATACGCAGGCCGGAGAAAACCCTTAGCGATTGCTATGATGGTTGCAGGAGTTGCATGTGCACTTGCTATACCAATCCCGAAAGGTAACGTTTCATACTCTTGGTAGGGTGTGTATTGACTTAGATCAGCTTTCACAGTATCATATATATATATAGTGTTTGTGGATCAATCTCATGTGGTGAAGTACCTACCCTCTACCTGGATCTATCTTTCCCAAAAAAACGTTAATACTCCACGAATATTTTTTGCAGTACATCTCGCCTTAGGAATGTACTAGTTTTGGGGGAAATAACAAGAGAATCGGAGTAGCTAGATCCAAATTTGGTTTGTCATTGTCTTTTATTACATATTGCCATTCATTGGATTTTGAAACTTAATGGGCAAGCCCGTCCTGGTCCCACCCTAGGAATGTACTCGTATTTTTTAATTAATTAATTAATTTATTTATTTTTTAGGGAGGGGGGAAATAACTCGAGAACCGGATCAGCCAAAAATCCAAATTTGGTATGTCAATGTACACTGCGTGACAGTGAAAATGAGACACCAAGAAGGAGTGGGCAGAAAAATATGCAAATTACAGGGTAGACGTAGCTCACCGAGTTATGCAATGATGCGAAATGCGCAACTGTCCTGCGGACGTTGAAAGAGATATAAGGGAAGGTAGCCTGCAGAATTGGCAATAGTCGGGCCGCTCTTTCTACCAAGGAAATCATTTAACAATTTTTTTTGTCTCAGAGGAAACGTGTAGTAGCAGATAAAGCCAGGCCTCCGCCAACCGAGGCAGTTCCAGCAGACAGACGATTTCACGAGGGGTATGGTGATATGGTGATCACAGACTCAGAAGGACAGGATGGTCCATTCGTCAAATCTCTGCAGACAGCCACCTACACGAGTTCACGGTGCACTGGCTGTGACGAAGATGGTTGGGACAAGGGAATGTGGCACGTTTGAGGGGTACCGGTACGGCCAGAGCGACGTCAGCATGCGTGGACTGACACATCCGCCGGCGCCGACAAGCGTTGGCGGTCCGCAGGTCACTTCCATCGCCTCTTTTGCAACATGTACAGGACACCCTTGATGCTTCCATATCGACCAGGCTCATTATCCGCCGGTTGGTCGCCAGTGACCTGCACTCATGGCGTCCGTAAAGAAGACTGCCATTGACCCAGCAGCATAGACGCTTCCGTTTACAATGGTGTCGGGGTGGAGACATGTGGACGGCGGAATGGCACAGGGCCGTGTTCTCAGACGAGTCAGGCTTCTGTTTTAGCAATGGCAGTCGCCGTTTACGAGTATGGCGCCAAACTGGTGACAGGTCCTATCCGGCCGCATCTGTGGGACGCCACATCGAACGACAACACTTCATCATGGTTTGGGGCGCCTTCGCCTACGGTAGTAGGTCACCTCTAGTCCGTATTGAGGGCACTATGATGGCCCAACGATACGTGGATGACGTGCTGCGACCGGTGACACTACCTTTTCTTCAGGGGGTGCCTAATGCCATTTACCAACAGGATAACGCCCGACCACACACCGCAATCATCAGCCAACATGCCCTGCAAGGTACTCAGGTTCTTTCCTGGCCACAAGTCTCCCCTGATCTCTCACCAATCGAGCACGTATGGTACGTAATTGGACGTCGCTTGCTTGCGCTGCCACCGCCGCGTTTAGAAGACGAACTCTGGCAAATGGTTGACAGGAAATGGGCAACCATCTCTCAGGACACTATCTCCATGCTCATTGACTCTATACCTAGCCGTGTTGCTGCCTATATCGCCGACCTCGGTGGTCCTTCAACCTACTGGTCAGACGGTGTTATCGCTCAATGTATAGGTGTATCATGTTGCAATAAACATCACTGATTGTTCGTTGCTGTCTCTCTCTGTTTGCCGATTTTCATCACTTTCTGCCCACTCCTTGTTGATGTCTCATTTCCACTGTCACGTAGTGTATTTTGTTTCATATTCTAATTCTTTAGATTATGAACCTAATCGGGCTAGCCTGTCCTGAGCCCCCCCCCCCCCCCCCATAGGAATATATTAATTTTTCGGGAATAACTCATAATTAGGAGTAGCTAGAAAACTCATATTTGGAATATCTTTTCCTTTCGGGCTATGTTTTAATTTTTCGGATTTCAAACCTTGTGGGCTCAGCCAGTCCTGGGCCCACTATAGAAATGTACTCATATTTTTAAGAATAACTCTAAGAACTTAAGAACCGGAGCAGCTAGAAAGTCCATATTTGGTATGTCGTTGTCTTTCACACATTTAAGTTACATGCATTTTAATCAATACATTCTTCATGCGTTTAAGTTGCATTCTAATAAAATACAGTTTTGATACATTTAAGTTGTATACAAGTAATAAAAGTGGAGCGCTTTAAAAAGCTGAATTATTTTGTAATTGGGTAAAAATTAACATTATTAAAGCTTTAATAAAACAATCTATTAATAAATCTATTAATAAAACAATCTATTAATGAAACAATGAAGCAATTTGAAAGTTTAACATGGTTAGATATTCATGTAAAAGTCTATATTTTAGCAGCAAGAGTTTCACTTGTGAAGAGAAATTTTGTTGAAGTGAGAAATATTTGTAAATTTAACGAATTCAATTAGCAATAATGAACATTTCCAGTTCTCCCACCAACTTGTCATAGAGTTTCCGATAGAAATTTTAAAAAAAATGAAGCCAAACAATAGGAAAAAAAATTCCAAACCAGTTAAAATATATTTTTCATAATCACATTACATAGAAATGTAAATGTATCATAAGGCAAAGAAAAATTAACTCTTCTATTTTTTGTTGTTAATTTTATAAGAAACAAATATATTAACTTAAAATCATTGTATATACACTGTTTGTAACTAAGTAAGCGAGATAAAATAAAAAGAAAATGGTTTTATTAACAGTAATTAATAAAAAGAAAATGACAAAAAAATACACTTGAAATATTGTATTTAAAAGTATGCCAGTTGTTATTTATTAATTGTCTATTTGTAATTCACCTCTACCGATATAAATATGTGTTTGTCAAGTAATGATTCTGTGAGATTGTGCGAAATATTTCAAGGGTTTTCTAAGAGAAACGAGGGAATCACTGTGGTAGGACATCACTAATCAAATCGACTGTGGTACTCTGTTTTCGTTTGAAATTGCAGTTTTGTAACAAGTTCAACAACTTTTTTTATTTATTTTACAATACGAATGTGTTTTATTAAAATATTTGTAACAAATATTGAACACTAAGGTTATTTTGACTTTCTCATTCTATGTGATATAGTCAACCATGTTAAAGTATAGCGCCTGATGGTCCAGAACCACCATCATCTCCCTACTATTGTCTAATTTGTACTATAATTTTTGTTTCTGCTGAATACGTTTTGACTATTTTGGAGTGATATCCGTCTGTCTGTCTGTATGTATGTCTGTGGTCGATTTATTGTGTACATGATAGCTACCTCAAATATTATTGGATTTTTACGAAACTTTATATCCATCTTTTTTAACAAAAAATCTAGAACTAAATAGAATTTTTTTTTAATTCGAGCGAAAACTTCAAAATTCATTCGAAATTATATATTTATTTTAACATGGCAGCATAGGACAAAATTTAACACAATCAGGCATAAAATTGGTTATTTATGGCTCTATGATCGCGAGACTTAATAGTTTCAATCATTGTTGCGAAAAATAGCCGTGATACAACTTTTGTGTTCGTGACGTCAATAGCCCCCTCGGGGGGAGTGGGGGGGAAGAGAACAAGTCACCACCCAGATGGTTACATTGTCTGGTATGGTATCAATTGAAATATTTTTTCAATCTCTTTAAAGTGAAGGGTAACACGTTATAACCGCAATCATTTGGACCCACAATACCGATTTTTTAAAATTTTCCTTGCACGAGAAAGTTAAGCCCCACTCCAATTAATTTTTATACTATTAACATCTGTTTTCAGTTTAAACAAAGCATTTACTTATAATGGGGCATTTGTAGGGCAAGTAAAAGTATGTTTTAACGTCTTATACGTCAGTGTGTTGTTGTCTTTCAGATATGGTACTTTTGAAAGCATTTTTCCCCCTGGTTGGCAAGTTCTGCATTACGGCCACCTTCGCCACCGCATACATCTACTCTGCAGAAATATTCCCGACAGTCGTCCGCAACGTCGGACTGGGCACTGGTTCCACGGTTGCCCGGGTGGGATCCACTGTCGCACCATTCGTCAGGGAGCTGGTTTGCAGACTATTTTTTCTTACTTTGAATTTTCTCTTACTTATTTTCCTAAAATATAAAACTTTGTTAATTTATAGAAGTGGTTCTCAAACATTTTTTCTTGTCGTACCCTATAAGAGAAATAAGTAAGTTATTTGACATTAATAGAAAATAATGCACTTACCTGTTATAAGACGTTTATCACATATTGAGTTTTCTAGGATATGAGAACTTCAATTTTGAAATTGTTAAAATTAGCATATTCTTCCTATTAAGAGCTGAAACTCCTTTTTCACGTTTTTCCGATTGAAGAGTCCACTTCGACGATAAGACCTTGCACTTTCGACCCTGTAGCTCAACGGTAGAGCGTCGGCTAGCTCGGAGATCCAGGGTTCGATTCCCAGTTGGGGTAGCAAGGCTCTTTACAGGATCTGCGGAGGAAATGCAGAGATCGAGAACTGTCTCACTAGTTAGCCTTTCACGGGAGAACAGATTCAAGGAAAGTATCCTTTACGACAACCATGTTAAAGTATAGCGCCGGATGGTCCAGAACCATCACCACCACCATCTCTCCTTGTATTAAAATTTTTGTTTCGCGACGCAAAACTGCACAGTTTTTTTTCCGCGAATATTAAATATATTAAGTTTTTGGACGTTTTAGAAAACGAAAAAATTGTTTGCTTTTTCATTCATATAAAGCGAGTGTATCCACAAGACAAATGGTTGCATGTTTATACCGATGGCTCTTTACTTGACGGAGCTGGGGTCTCTTGCACACTGTTTAATTTTTACTTACCTATTAGAGCTTCTACAACACACTTTGATCCGAAGATCTAAGCAATTTTTGTTGCATTGCAAGAACTCGCTCTTCGTCTTTTTCATTCAACAGAGCTGTCATCCTCTGAGATTCTAGTTCGGCTCTCCAGAAACTATCCGACAACCAAAGAAGCAATGGTACCCGTATTCAAGAGATCAGGGCGCCTGCAATGGGTGGTTGCACATTGCACTTTATAATGTGTGGCTGCACATTGCACTTTACAATGGGTGGCTGCATATTGCACTTTACAATGGGTGCCTACACATTGCGGAGTACCAGGAAATGAAAAAGCGAACTGTTTGGCTAAAAAAGATGCTATGGTGGAGCAGACATTCTCAAAGCCTATGACTTTTCATTCAGCACAACTTTAGATTAAAATGCTGCATAAGAAAGAAATTGAGGCCGAATCTCTGGAGGCAACTAAAGGAAAGTCATGGACCGCCCTCAGCAGGAACATTTCAGTCATTCTAGAGGCTCTTCGACGAGAAGCAGTTGCCAAGTTCAACCTGTCTCAGAGCTCATCTCCATCGAATTGGACTTGCTGCTTCCCCGAATTGTACTTTCTGGGATAGCCTACGTCTAGAAAACATTGGTATAAGTGCCATACACTAGTGACGTTTAGTTCATCAATAGAGAAATACTGGAAAGCTCGGTGTCTAATGCCCTAGCAGCCAAACGACCGGCATTTGTCAACAACAACATAAAGCGAGCGTAAAGCAACTTCATGTCAGCAAACGTTTGATAGATTTCTGGAAGGCAGAAACGAAATTTGTTTTCCTAGCTACATAAAGTCGCCTCTGGCAGTACCCACAAACAGCTAATGCTAAACGATTCCCTGTATTCATAGTATAATGCCATGTTTTTAAGGGGACGGTGGACGTTGAAGTTTTTTTTATTTATTTATTGATTTAGAAACGTGAAAATTTGTGTAAATATTCCTCTTAACATTATTATATACAATAACATTAAATTTTATTTCAATTTTGTTATAATTTTGTATTTTTTTTTTAATTTAATTTTTTTTAACGAAAATTTAAAAATGCTCTTTGCGTGCCATTTGTTTTACATTTTTGATTAATTTTACATTATGATCACTCAAAAATACATTATGAACAAATTTGGGTGTTCATTTTTAAATCTCTTAAAAAGTTAATTTTTTTAAAAATATTTTTCTGCATTAAAACTTAATTTTCATCATTTAATTAGGTTCTTATAAACTTTTAATTACCTTAATAAAGTCCTATAAAGTGCATACCCAGTTTCATTAAAAAGTATGCGAGATATTTTCTTCCCAAATTTCATACATCTCAGACAAAAATTAAAACGCATGGAGCATTTTAAAAATGTAAAACCTTTGAAAATTCCGTTTCGAAAAAAATGCATTCAACCTTTTGCTTACGAAGAACCTACCAAAAAGACAGGTATTTGACATCCCTATCCCAAACAGTTCGTACCCACTTTGCAGGCATTGACGTCCATGGAAATCGCCGATAGAAACATTGCACCTGCTGCAGCAGGTGAAATGAGCAAAAATCGACTAAAAAAAGTTTTAATATATAACACTATTTTACACATTTAACATTTGCTTACGGGTGGGACAGCGTCCATCCCCAACGAAGAACCTCCCAAAAAGATAGGTATTTGCCATACCCAATCCCAAACAGTTCGATCCCCCTTTGCAGGCATTGGCGTCCACGGAAATCGCCGACAGAAACATTGCACCTCTGCAATGTTTCTGTCGGCGATTTCCGTGACGATTTCTGTCCGATTCATTGCACCTGCTGCAGCAGGTGCAATGTTTCTGTCGGTGATTTCCGTGGACGCCAATGCCTGCAGAGGGGGATCGAACTGTTTGGGATAGGGTATGTCAAATACCTGTCTTTTTGGGAGGTTCTTCGTTTGGGGTGGACGCTGTCCCACCAGTAAGTAAATGTGAAATGTGTGAAATAATGTTATATATTAAAACCTTTTTAGTCGATTTTTGCCCATTTCGACGTCCACCGTCCCCTTAAGCTTTTTTGGTCACGGAACCCTTTTGAAATTTAATTTGCAAGTCGTAAGTCATAAAAGTCCCAGTCGTTAGATGACTGAACAGCGCGGCTACAGAACCGGAATTTCAGGGAATATCAGCATTCTGAAAAAATCAGGGAAATATCAAGGAATTACTAAAAAACTGTAAAATCAATCAGGGAAATTGGAATTTTTTTGGTAATCACAGCTTTCTCCCGGCTCACGAGATACACACGCATAGAATTCCTTATTTGCGTTTCCTGTGACGGGAAACAGTCTAACACCTTACTAAAAAGAGAGTTTCAAAATTTCAACGTTTCTCAGTGATTCCTCTCATCTTAATTGTTTTGCAAGTTGTCAAGAGATTTCACATGACAGGAAAAGCAGATTAACAAAATACTGTTTCTTATACATAATTTTATTGCAATAAGTGATATTTAACTGTATAAATTCTTGACTGGATTTTACGGAACACTGCAGAGTTTATAGCTGAGTTTTATAGCTTACTAGCAGCGATTACCCGGCGTTGCTCGGGATTTACTATGCAAAACTCTGATAAAAATTACACCGGAACATAAGACCGTGAATCTTATACATTGTTTTTTTTTACTGTGTAAGAAGTAAATTCATTGAATTATGTAAGACAAAAAATGGATCTGATTGTCCACTCTTTGGCCAATCAGATCGATTGTATCATACATACATACTTTTCTTCTTTATATATATAGATAGATAGATCGATACTTTTATATTCATATATTTATTATTCAAATTAATAAAATTTGTTGAGTAAGCCTGTGAAAAATAAACCATGGTGATAGAGTTTCCATTTAAATTCATATTTCAAACCTGCGATTTTTGAAAGTGACTAATACGTTCAATAAACTCCCACAAAACTCAGATTTAATTGACTTTCACGTTTTAAACCTACGATTTCCAACCTGTTTCGTTATGGGTCATGGAGTTAGAGAGTAGAACTCCTAGGAAAAAGTTTCGTTTTCCATTTTTATATCGACAACCCTTGGTTTTAGAAACTCGAAACTTGGACTAAATTTATGGGAGCTATTTTAAAGCTACCCACAAAATTTCATTAAATTAGGTGAAGCTGTTCTCCCGTGATGATGAGACAAACGAAAGTTTCGTTTTTCATTAATATCGCGACAATCCCTGGCGTTAGAAACTCGAAACATGGACTAAATTTTAAGTGGAACTATTTTAAGACTACCCACCAAATTTCATCAAATTCGGTTCAGTCGTTCTCCCGTGATGTTGGATCATACATATATACTTTTCTTCTTTATAGATCTAGAATTGTAATGCTTGAAATATTAATATTTTTGTAATAATACTGTTCTTATATATTTCTCTTGCATAAATACTATATTTTGATTATTATACTTTTCAATGCTGAAAGTTTGTAATTGTATTTATTTATTTTTAATTACCGCTTTCAATTTTATTAATTAACTATTTTAAGCTTGTTAAATTGATATTCAGTAAAAGTAGATAGTGATACATATAGGGGATTTTTTTTTTAATATATTATCTAGAAATCGGAAAAATATCAGGAAATGTCTCATCTCAGATCTTGTTGCCACCCTGCTGGAAAATATTCTGCGACAGTGGGTGACAGCTGTATAAGATGTTCAAAAATTGTTTTCTGTAAATCTGAATCAGCAGATTTTTTAAAAATTCAAATAATAATATTTGTTACATAGGTAATAAAGACTTGATCCAATTCAGGAAACATAATAGGAACGATTTTTCTCTTCAGAATACATTTATAACTCGATAGAGAGATTCTACTATTTCTTTGCCAGCGCAGAGGGATGTAGTAGGTAGCATGTCTGGGCGCATTCCTGGAAGCCCAGACAGTGTTCATTTAAGAATTTTTTGGCTGGGGGGCGAATAAAAATTTAGGGGGAGGGCAAGTTTTCTATTTGCCCAATATAAATATATCTAAATGCTGTCCCATAAATAGAAACCAGATTAACATAAAATATCTCCAGGGGGGGGGGGGAATAATCGTCTCCAGTCTTAGAAAGGGTTGGGAATGCCTGAAAAAAACACTGAGCCCCGGTTCGACCTTCATTCTGGTCAATTTCTTTCCTCGGTTTAAATCAAGTCAAATCCCAATTGTACATGAAATGTTTTTTATTTAAGATTATAAGATATGCAAGTTTTTATTTAAAGTACCCGAAACAGATTATGAAGTCACTCTCAATTTTCAACTGATGCTAAAAATTTTCAACAACAAGTGCCCCTTTACGTTAAATTATAAATTCTAATTTCACATTAGATTCTAAATGCTGATGTTCACAATTCTTCATTTTTAGGGAGCCGGAACTTTCACTAGCCTGCCCGATCTCCTGTACGCAGCGTTCTCGGTTACCAGTGGATTCTTGATCTTCCTGTTGCCAGAAACCAAAAACGAACCCTTCACGGACACGCTCAAGCAAGCTGAAAATCTTGGAAGGTAACTAATTAGCCCATAACCGACGACTGAACCCATTTACAAAGTTGTAGACAGAGGCGAACTTCTGATATGGGTGGCAAAGCAATAATTTATTATTTCAGGATATCAATAAGGAGTGCCTAAGTTAGCAAGGTGCTGCCTTTAAACTCCAGTCTTAAAAATCTGATGTGGGCAGCACATGACTTTCCCTGCAAACTTATATCCACGTTCTATTTATTTCAATTAAATTTAATTCACTTTTAATTCAATTTTTGTTTTCATTTGATAACTGGACTTATTTTCAAAGGTGGCGTGGAAAAATACGAAAAAAACTAATATATCTTGAGAACGGCTAGTCCTAATGTAATGGGGTTGGTCTTATTCTTTTCTTCGTTAAAAATTACGCATTAAACAAGCATTTAATGGATATATTTGAGCATACGTAGCTTTTTAGTTTAGATTTTGATCATTTTTGCGGGCCATTCTGCAAAAAAGGGCAGGTTATTTTTTTCTGAATCGTACCAAAATCTAATCAGCACCAGGGTGACCTATACGTGACTCATCTACCGAATTTTGTGAAATTCGGTCCATTAGTTTTTCAGCTACAGTGGATACAAGCTTTTGCGGGCTATTTCCCAAAAAAGGCGGGTTCTTTTATTCCGAATCGTACCCAAAACTAATCAGCACCAGCCCCGGCCACAAGTGACTTACCTACAATATTTTGTGAAATTCGGTCCATTAGTTTTTTAGTTAGAGTGGATACAAAATCTGCACAGACAGACAGACAGACAGACACACACACAGACGTCACGCTAAAAATGGTTTTTTCGTATTCTAGAGGTCTCGAAACGTGTAGATCCGTCGAAAAGTCGAGTTGCGATTTTCGGCATAATTCCAATACTTTCCCTATACATTACCATGTATTGCAGGGAAAGTAAAAAAATCTGATGTAGGCAGCACGTGACTTTCCCTGCAGACTCATATTCACGTTCTCTTTATTTCTTCAATAATTCATTGAGTTTAATTTCACAAAATAACAGCCATCATTATTTTAAATGACACTGAATTTGCACTTTTAATTCAATTTTCGTTTCCATTGGGTAACTGGACTTATTTTCAAATGTGGAGTAGCGAAAATGCAAAAAAAAAACTAAAATATCTCGGGAACGGCTAGTCCTAGAGCAATGCGGCTGGTCTTATTCTTTTCACCGTAAAAAATTACGTATGAAAACAGCATATAATGGATATATTTGAACATACGTAGTCTTTAATTTTTAAATTTAACGATTTTGCGGGCTATTTCGCAAAAAAAGGCAGGTTCTTTTTTCCAAATCGTACCCAAATCTAATCAGCACCAGGGTAACCCACAAGCGACTTATCTACCAAATTGGTGAAATTTGGTCTATTAGCTTTTCAGCTAGAGTGGATATAGGCAATTTTTGCGGGCCATTTCGCAAAAGAAGCATGTTCTTTTATCCCGAATCGTACCAAAATCTAATTAGCACCAATTGGTCACCCACAAGGGACTTACCTACCCAATTTTATGAAATTCGGTCAATTAGTTTTTCAGTTAGAGTGGATACAAAATCTGCACACACAGACGTTACGCTAAAAATAGCTTTTTCGTATTCTAGAGATCTCAAAACAAGTAGATCCATAGAAAACTCCAGTTGCGATTTTCGACACGATTCCAATACTTTCCCTATACATTACCATGTATTGCAGGAAAAGAAATAATACATAAAATCGCCGTAACTTGGATACGTTCGAGTCTAAAGAACGTGTCCAACTTGGAAAGCAGCCTTTAGAGTCTATACAGTAGCTAGGATCTTGGAAAATAGGGAGGAGGCCAATGTCTTAATATGGAATTTTAGTGATGTATCAAGTTTTTCATTATAGACCTTACTGATATCTGGCCCTGCTTGCTGCTATTGTGGATGGTATTCGTTAGTTTGCATCTTCATGGAGGTAAAGGAGGTGAGCGCCTCGAATCTCTGATTTGCAAAATTGGTACCTATCTGATTGTCTTGCCATTAAAAATTGGTACCTATCTGATTGTCTTGCCATTAATTAGTTCTCTGAATCCCAAGGACGAGAAAGGGTAAAATATTATGCAATTAATCGCTTGTTCCCATTGGTTAAACAAGTGAGTTAATCCAATAGGAAGGTAGAGAAGAAATTTAAGTAAGCAAGTTTGGGGATTTAAACAGCATAAGGGAAAGTTTTTACAAAGTTACAACATTTCAAGGAATAAGTGTAAGAATGTAGGGGGGCGGGGCAGAATTATAAGCTGCCAGAATTGATTTTTACTTTCCCTGCAATACATGGTAATGTATAAAGAAAGTATTGGAATCGTACCGAAAATCGCAACTCGAGTTTTCGACGGATTACACGTTTTGAGACCCTTAGAACACGAAATTTACTTCGCCACTGATGAAGGGCATAATAATGCTCAAAAGCGCTATGATTTTCGTACGTCGTGAAAGGAGATTTTAATAAAATACTTTTAAGCCTATTTTTGGGTTGTATTTAATTTTAAATTAATGTATTCTTGTTTTCATTTTCAGGAAATCCAAGGAAGAAAAGAGGGAAGACAAACTATGACGAAGGCTAACGTACAAATTATGTTCAGTGGGCATTTGAATATCGGCAGTCAGTGCCAGAAAGTTTTATAACGAATTTTTTTACGTCATGAAGAAACACTAACGTTGAACTCTACCGTTTCTGGGTGCTTGTTTCATAAGTGACATTTTGTGTGGAACGCATGTATTTTATTTTAGAAATAAAATATGGAATTGTGTCATTTCAACAATTCATTTTTTATATGTAGAAAGTATTGTTTTCGTGAAAATTTTCGCTTTTGGGGTCAATATACGTTTTAGGATCTCCTGAACACGTTTTGACTCTTTTTGGAGTGATGATTGGGGGAAAGATTTCTTGTGTACACGATAGCTTCTACAAATATTAATGGATTTTCACGAAACTATATCTGACTTTGTTGTCATATGATCTAGAACTAGATATAATATATTTTTTAATTTTCTAAACTTTATATTTTTTTTAACATGTCAGCATAGGACAAAATTTGATATAATCATGCATAAAAGGGGTTATTTATGGCTCAATGATCTCAACACTTATCAGTTTCAATTATTGTTGTGAAAAATAGCTACAATACAATTTTTGTGTTAGTGACGTCATTAAACCCCCCTCGGGGTGGCAAGTTACCCCCCCCCCCCGAGTGCATTTTCAAGGACGGTATCAATCAAAATATTTTTTTCAAGTCCTTTAAAATGAAGGGTAATGCACTATAATTGTAATCATTTCGACCAAGGATACCTATTTTTCAAAAATGTTCTTTCAAAATTTGAAAAGAAATGCACAAATTACTTAAAACTGGATTCTGGAAGGAGAAAGTCGAGTTGAGCCTAGACTCCAGTTAATGTATTTATTATTTTTACTTTCCCTGCAATACATGGTAATGTATAGGGAGCGTATTGGAATCATGCCGAAAATCGCAACTCGAGTTTTCGGTGGATCTACACGTTTTGGGACCTCTAAAATGAGAAAAAAAATATTTTTAGCGTGACGTCTGTGTGCCTCTCTGCGCAATGTACGTATCCACTCTAACTCAAAAACTAATGAATCCAATTTCATAAAATTTGGTAGGTAAGTCACTTGTGTGTGACCCTGGTGTTGATTAGTTTTTGGTACAATTTGAGATTAAAAAATAAAATTTGCCTTTTTTTTGCGAAATGGCCCACAAAAATTGCCTCTATCTACTCTAACTGAAAAACTAATAAATCACATTTTACAAAATTTGGTAGATAAGTCACTTGTGAGTTACTCTAGTGCTGATTAGATATTGGTACTATTCGGAAAGAAATAACCTGCCTTTTTTTTTGCGAAATGGCCCGCAAAAATAGTTAAAATCTAAATTTAAAAACTACGTATGCTTAAATATACCAATTAAATGCTTGTTTTATACGTAATTTTTAACGATGAAAAGAATAAGACCAACCCCATTACACTACGACCAGTCGTTCTCGTTATATTTTAGTTTTTCGCTACGCTTCCTTTGAAAATATGCCCGGTTACCGAATAAGAACGAAAATTGAATGAAAAGTGCAAATTCAGCGTCATTTTAAATAATTATGGGTGTTATTTTGTGCAATTAAATTCAATATAATATATTATTGAAGAAATAAAGAGAACGCAGAGAAAGTCGTGTTACCCACATCAAATTTTTAGAAATACAGCAGCGTTCCATCCCGTAATGTTGTTTGTCATGTTCAAAGCTATGGCTGAAACATGTATACTTACTAAAAACCTTGACTGAACTTTCCACTAGAGGGCCGCGAATGCAGTTGTGTGGTTTTGTGGCTCTACTTTTGAGTGATTTTATATTCCTTTTTAAAGCTCTTTTTTTTAATATTTTATCGTGTGATATTTTATGTAAATATATTTTATCTTCTGGTTTTTTAATATACGAGTATGTACGACTCTATGCAATTTTTAGTGTATTTTGAACATTCGATTTACGGGTCCAAGATGGCGGCTGGTGCACCGTTGACTTCTTTGTGGTAATAGCATCATTTCTGGTACTGAGATTTTGATACTATGCTTGAATGATATTAATGATACATTAAACATGATGGTCTCTATTTTTACTAGAGTATGTATGATAAAGTCTGCATCACAGGAAGATAGAAGTTCCTTTGATAAATATGTAATAGAGTTGAAACTGAATTATTTGAATACATCGAATCTAAATTATTTGAAAGTAGTGAATGCATTATTGGTAAAACAGGTGGTCATGATGCTGATAAAGCAGGTGGTTGTGTTGATAAAACAGGTGATCGTGTTAATAAAACAGATGGTCGTGATGCTAATAAAACAGGTGGTTGTAATGCTAATAAAACAGGTGATCAAGATGCTGATATAATTTTTGATTATGGTGTTCATAATGCTGATAATTCTCTGACCTTTCATACTGGTGGAGGAGAGGGAACTTATACTATAAAGTGTTGATACGCGTCAGACATTCGCTGAGATTATCGGTGCTGTTGTTCCGATTAATCAGCTGAAAACCAACATGCATGATATGAGTGATCGGTCGCTGAGTCAATATGGTAATATTCTTAGTTTTGATAATGAAGAAATTATTAGACCAAGTACAACTTTTCAAATACACAGCATCGGAGAGGGTATAACTTGATCGGCTGTATGTGACATCTCAAACACCCTAGTTAATAGTCCTACAGCTCTCCCTATGAAAAGATAACCACTCGTGGGTTCCTTACAGAGATCCAATATGAGAATTACGCGGAAGTACTCGAAAGAAACATTTCCTTATTAATCGATTTCATGTTGATATTGAAGTTGGGGATATTGCTGCACTTATTTCCTGTTTGAATGCATGAAGATAAGGACACGAAACTCTGAATTCTATTCATCCTTTGTGATGAGTTCTGATGAATCTGTATATCCAGCCTTGATTGAATATTCTCTTTGGCTGGAAGAAGTGTCAATTCAAGAATTTTGTGGAATGCCAAGAGAACTTATCGTCTATCCTCTGTGTTTCTGTGCAGAAGTTAAAACCGGTGAAGCTGAAAAAGGAGGAGTTAGGTAATTAGAATAGTGTGACTCCTGTTGAGTTTCCTGTGTAAAGAAGTCAAGTGTCAATTCAAAAATATTTTGGAAGGCCAAGAGAACTTATGATAGATCTTCTGTGTGTTTGCCCACAAATTAAAATCTGAAACTGAGAAGGGGGGGGGGGAGGTAATGGGAATCGTGTGACTCTTGTTATTGAGTCTCTTGTGTCTGTGACTTCTGCCCCTGAAAATTGAAGCTCTAGTGCGATTGGGAATCTCCCCCCCCCCTTCATGACCGTCTACAAAGCAACTATCTTAAAAGTATATTATCAGAATGCCCGAGGTCTTAGATCTATGTGTCACACCTTTTATAATACAGCTTCGTCATCTGATTACGATATTATATGTCTAACTGAGACTCAACTATGTAACGGAACATTTAATATTGAACTCTTTGATGCTTGTTATGAGGTTTTTAGAAGTGATTTTGACTCGGTGACAACTGGTTTATGTTGTGGTGGTAGGGTCTTGATAGCAGTGGAAATGAACTTTTCTGCATATCGAATCTCATTTGACTATGATTCTAAATACATTTGGATCGGTCTGCGATTTTCTAAGAAATTGGAGACTGTATATTGGCTTAGTATATTTGAAACCCTGTTCTTGTATTGATCTTTATGATTTTTTTAAATGCTTAAAAAATTTACTTGGCGTGCTTGATACTATATTCTTACTTATTGGAGATTTCAATATCTGGTCAGAACTTGATGACTCTTTTAAATTTTATTCGCCCATTGAAAATATTTCAATTGATGCATTGCACCTACTTAATAGGTACTTAGTGGGCATTTAAAATGTCTTGCTTTCGATCGAGATCTTAAAGTTTTCTCTCATCTGCCTGCTCTAAGTGCTATATTGTGGAGGCTTCTCCCCTCAACATCTCCTTGACTGTCTGGGACTATCGAGAGATGCTCTTATCTCTGAACCGCTGTTAGTTTTGGATTTCCTTGAGATTTATGGGCTCGTGAACTTGCTCTAGCTTAGGACTAGACCAAGTGGAATTATCAACAACAACAACATCTACTCAATAACAAACAGATCAATGAAATATGTAATACTTTTGGTAATGTTTTTAACCTTATTATTTCCAATGTTTGTAATTTTGACATTGATGTTTTTAAATCTATTGTCCCAGAGGACCTGTACCACCCTGCTCTTGATATTACTGTCTCTATTAATGTTGCTGGTGCCGAAAACGATCGATTCCAGTGTTTAAATAAACTTCATAATGATTTTATAATGATTATTTAATTTAATAATGATTTTATAGTAGAGTTGACTATTTGAACCTGTATAATGTATTTCGTGATGGTGTTGGAACCCGTTATATCGTTTTAATAATATTGATTGCGCTTGAGGATATTGTTGAGGGTGTTCTAAACTTTCATGTTCCTCTCACTTACTACTCTAAAAGACATTATCCTATTTGGTTCACTAGTGTGATGCTAAAACAAGTTAAGCTCAAAGTCAACTATCATCACAGGTATAAAAAGTCGGATACTGCTAAAGACTATGAATTATTTGAATATAGGAAGATTAGCAAATTAAATATTGTAATAAATAAAATTTATACATATTTGTATATAAATAAAACATAATAAAATTTATACATAAAATATAATAACATTTATACATAAAATATAATAAAATTTATATATATTTGTAATAAAATTTATACATATTTGTACAATTTATACATATTTGCAAAATTTATACATATTATACTATAAAAATTATACATATTTGTGGCCTTGAAGCTGGATTTACAGATAACCCCAAAATTTCTTTAGGTTCTGTAGTCATGATGATAATAAGAAAACTAATATGAATTTTTACCTTGATAATAGAAAACTTTATGATTATAGATCTATTGCTAATGCTTCTGCTGATTACTTCAGCTCTGTTTTTGTGAAAAGTACTTTATTTGATAAATCTCTGTGTATTCCTGATACTCTTGATGCTAATTATGGTGATTGTGTTAATATTCTTCATATTACTATTACTAATGTGCTAAATGCCATCAAGCAATTAAAATCTTATAAATCCCTTGGTTATGATGATGTTCCTTCGTTTATTGTTAAGGGCTGTTGTGAATCTTTTGCTTATTCCCTTTTAATTTTTTATTCAACTTCTCCGTAAAATCCAAGTATTTTCCTTACTTATGGAAGTCTACTAAAATTCTACCTGCCTTCAAAAATGGTTGCAGAAATGATGTTAAAAAGTTACCAAAGCAGACTAATCGCTATTTTATATCCATTTTCTAAAATTTTTTAAAGTATTATGTACAATAAAATTTGCAATCAGGTTAAAAACAATGTTTCTTCTTTTCAACATGGTTTTGTATCCAAAAGTAGTACTGCAGCTAATTTGCACTGCATTTTTAATGAAATTTTTCCCTTAAGAATAATATCCAGTTGTATGTTCTTTATACTGACTTTAAAAAAGCTTTTGACAGAGTTGAATTTGGTCTTTTAATGTTAAAATCGTATAAAATGGGGTTCAGTTTGAACCTTTTGCAATGGCTGTTTTCGTTTTAAACGAAGAAATCTCTTACTGTCCCCTATTGTTCTGCTGTGTCATATTCTTTTTTTGAATGGATCTGGTCTTAGTTCCTCAGGGTTCTAACTCGAGGCCTTTGTCTTTTATAAAAAGTAGGAATAACATTCTTCAATTTTCGAATTATCTTCTGTTTGTTGATTATCTTAAACTCTACAGATGTACAGATTTAATGAAATTGTTCCCTTAAGAATAATATCCAGTTGTATGTTCTTTATACTAACTTTGAAAAAGCTTTTGACACAGAGTTGAATTTGGTCTTTTAATGTTAAAATTGTATAAAATGGGGTTCAGTTTGAACCTTTTGGAATGGCTGTTTTCGTTTTAAACGAAGAAATCTCTTACTGTCCCCTATTGTTCTGCTGTGTCATATTCTTTTTTTTTTTTAATGGATCTGGTCTTAGTTCCTCAGGGTTCTAACTCGAGGCCTTTGTCTTTTATAAAAAGTAGAAATAACATTCTTCAATTTTCGAATTATCTTCTGTTTGTTGATTATCTTAAACTCTACAGATGTATTGAAACTATTGATGATTGCTACAGATTACAATCTTTCATCTTAACTGTATCTCTGGTTAGTATATAATAATCCTAAGTTAAATATTTCAAAATGTAGTAATATCAGCTTTACTCATAGGCATACTAAAATGTGTTTTACGTACTGTATTAATTCTGAATACCTCACTCATGTGAATGGCTATATGACTTGGGCATTTTTTCGATTGAGTTCAGTTTCAATTTACATATTCAAAATCTGGTTTTTAGAGCTTATAAGCTACTTGGTTTCGTTTATAGGAAAGCTAGGGATTTTATTAATATTAATGTTTTAATTCGCTTATTTGATTCTATTGTTCGATCATTATCGATATATGGTTTTTTAATTTGGGATCCATATTATAGTAATCCAGGTCATGTGCTTCAAAAGGTTCAGAATAGGTTTGTGAGGTTCCCCTATTTTAAGGTCAATGACATATACTTCGATAACATTTCTTCTGTGCAACTCATGAACTTCTTTGGTTTAATTCATTGAAATCTCAGCGGAACATATTGTGTATAGTGATTTTTATGAAATTACTCTACAATGAGATTGATTGTAGTGCACTTTTAAATAGGGTCCATCTTAATGCTAGCAAACCTAGTTTAAGTAAACCTAGTTATCATACGTTATTTCCCATTCCAGCTAATATTAATAACAATTTTTTGAGAAAATTTTCTGTTTTTAAATTTAATACGTTATTAAGGGGACGATGGACGTTGAAATGAGCAAAAATCGACTAAAAAAAGTATTAATGTATTACATTATTTTACACATTTAACATTTGCTTACTGGTGGGACAGCGTCCATCCCAAACGAAGAACCTCCCAAAAAGACTATTTGACATACCCTATCCCAAACAGTTCGATCCCCCTCTGCAGGCATTGGCGTCCACGGAAATCGCCGACAGAAACATTGCACCTGCTGCAGCAACAGCAGGTTCAATGTTTCTGTCGGCGATTTCCATGGACACCAATGTCTGCAAAGGGGTCGAACTGTTTGGAATAGGGTATGTCAAATACCTGTCTTTTTGGGAGGTTCTTCGTTTGGGATGGACGCTGTTCCACCCGTAAGCAAAAGGTTGAATGCATTTTTTTTCGAAACGGAATTTTGAAAGGTTTTACATTTTTACCGATTTTTAAATCTGAGATCAGATATTTTTAAGGTTTCTGGCTATACCCAGTTATACCAAATAACTTCACATGCGCAAGGCTTCAATAAAAGAATCTGTCGTGAACTCTCGCCTATCACGGGAGGATACAGAGACGTTAGTTTCATATCGTGTTTGGCAGAAAATTGTCAATACTCTATTGGCCTCTGTGTTAACGTGTTCACAATTTTCAATTTTTTTTTTTTTATATTTGATATTTTTTACAAATTAAGACCATGGCTATATCATGCAGAAATCGGTGGACAAAATATAATGAATTAAAGTTCCACAAGTAAACTATTTCTTATTTTTAAACTATACTTTGCGTGAGCCCCCCCCCCCCAATTTTGAGCCCCCATTGCATAGCACCCCTAATTGTGAAAACCTAACGCCGCCTATGGATTCCATGTACTGTGATCATTATAATTGGACTTATTCCATTACGTATCACTGACAGAAATAAATAAATTGTACCCGGTGTTCCCCGGTAAGGATTCAAAGGATTCGGTCATTAAATTTTTCAAAAGATGATAAGCGTGATATCGCCTTCTGAGAATTTCGAACAATGAGAGATACAAAGTAAATGTTAAATAATTAATGTTAAGTAATGTTAAATACCGCAACAAAGAAAACTGTTAACCAACAACCTGACATAAACCTGCGACAAAGAATAATAACGAACCTCAACTCGACGCGACACCGCAGCGAGATCCGTAATAGAATTTCATTTTAAAAATTCAATAGTAGTAGGTTTTAAATCATATGTACAATTTTCATTCGAAAGATTTCTGAAAAATTGAAATTTTAGGATAAAGAGCAAATATCCCTTTCCGGACGGCGGCATTCCGGAACTGCCGCAGCCCAAAATACGGAGCGCTTCGCTTCCGAACTGTTCCCAAAGGACTGTAAATTTTTTGCGCTAAGCCTAACTCTCGAAATAAATTCACTAAAAATCACCTATTCAACAGAGAAATCTACTTTTTTCAGGAATAAAAGAAATATTTATTTTCTATTTGATGTATATTTTTCATACAAATCTGAATACAAAATACTCGTTAGTTGCTCCCATTCTTTTATCCGAAATAAACGAATAATTTCACTGCCTCTAAAACCCAAACAAAAAAAAATACTGTCTTATATTCCTATGATTCACCAACGAAATCATAACGCTGAAATAAAAACAAAACCCGGAACTCAATTATAAAATTGTTGATGCTGCGAGAATTGCTCTGTCTGTTTATATTACAAAATCATGTTTCACCGCTCCAAATGGAGAAATAATTCATTGCATTCTCCTTAGCCAAGGTCATGCATCTGCAAAATACATGGAAGTTAGTTCCACGGACATTTAACGCCATCTAGTAGACAAATTAAAACGTTCCACCTGAAGGCACGCATGCGTGCCACTCACCGTTTACGGTAAAGTTTCCTCCGGCGGCACGAATGCGTGCCGTCTGTCCTTGAATGCAAGTTCGCAGCCGACACGCGGGCGTGCCAATCGTCCCGAAAGGGATATTAAAGACATTTCAGGACAAAAATTTCTTTCCAAAGCATAATCGTATACAAGAGGACAGTGTTGCTTCATAGCCAACTCGTATAAATCCTTGCTTCCAACCTTTGATACGTACTCTTTGCTGAGTTCAACTTCTTACCCTCCCCCAATCACTTAAATATAGCCAGTTTCCAAAACGTAATCGTATACAGAAGGGCAGTGTTGCTTCATAGCGAACTCATATATACTCTTGCCTCCAATCTTTGCGTATTTGTTACCGAGTTCATTCCAAGCATGAATAAAATAGCTGAATCTGAATATTTCCGTCACATTTTCCACAGAACTTTGTGTCAAGTACTCCTCCCAATTCTGATATACAAACGCAGCTTCAGGCGGTAAAATATAAACATCGCAGTCTGAATCTGTGCTCATCTTCTCGTTGCAGAATTTCCTTACATTGCATGTGATGACATTCAGTCCGTTGTGAGCAAGCTTTGAAGGATCGTACTTTTGCGTCAAGTCATCGATGCACCATTTAACCAGTTCGTGATTTTTATCAAAAATTAATATCGAACTCGATAGTTTTTTCCAATTGAGCGTCGCAACTACAGCATTTTGAAGTTGCCCCAATGAACGCAGCGTAACCACGTCAAAGTCCAGATATATACCGCCATACTTCCAAAGGAGCAATAATCGCAGGCCTTCGCTGATATCATTTGCCTTTAAAAAAAAAAAGATAACATTATTTTAGAAACTGAAAAAAATGATTAGAAAAGAGATACAAAATTTATACCACAGAAACCCGCTGATTAGAATACTGGCTAATTAGTATCCAATAAACATATTAGTAAAATTATTATCTGTAGGAATTTTATCCAAGGATCAAAAGCATTTTTCTTGCGGAGCACCTGTGATAAAACTCGCGTATCCCCACATCGAAGTTAGTTGTTTTTGTGCATAAGTTAGTTGATAGTTGAATGGTTTTTAGCATTTCTTTGGTTTGGATGCTTGCTCAGGATAATCGGTCACAAGTGTCTTATTCAGCAGTCATATAGTACCTTGCACGATGGACGACAGAATCAAAACGAGGCAAGTAAAAAGGATAGACTTTAAAGAAAGAGAAAATTTATTGGGAGCAGAGATTGATATAACGCCTCTATATGCGTATTTCACTTTATAAAGCAGGTAAATACGCTTTAAAAATTAAGTCTAATCTTAAATCTAATCAAAGAAGATTTTTAATACGGTCTCGTCAAAACCACGAGGTTCAAGTGGGAGTTCAGAGTGAAATGTTACCCCCTGGATTTCTAGTCTTGTGAAAGATAGGAAGACTCATCTACTCTTTAGGATATTGACGCTTATTACGAGCCTGATGAATAGTCGGACGCGTTTTAACGGTGTAGACATAACAAGCATACATACCATCCTCTTACTATTTTTCCATTTTCCTTGCTCGTACCACTTGGAAAGTGGAGAATCCTGCACTAAAGTGCCGATATCAATCTTCAAAAGGTGGATATTTTGAATAGCCTGTAATTTCTCAGTTAATGCGTGACTGTATTCTATGGAATCAGGGGGTGTCATCAAAACATAGACTTCCATAGATGGGTTGTGGCGAGCAGCGGATTCAACAGCGCAAGCTTGACCTGTATTGAGTGAGGCTGAACCTGATGTTTCGACAAAAAATACGTGAGGATCCTTGAAATAATACTCTTTACCTGTTTAAATAAATAAATACAAACACATTTCAGCCATTCATAACAAGCTAATGCTAAGAAGAGCAATTTGTCTAAATTCGAATCAAATAGGACATAAAAAGTTCTGGATTTTGCTGAAATTTTGTTCTACAGATATATTATAGCATAATAGTGCATGGGCACGGCACGTCAAGCGGAGAATTTTGTCCTTGCGTTTCCAAAACAAATTACTTGTATGATTATCAGTACGAAAATTTTCATTATTTCTGCATTAAAAACGACTACTTTAAAAGTTAACAATCGTTTAACCTCTTATTTTAATAGGATATATCTAAATTTATCCTTTTTTGATGGATATTTTTAATTTATCGAAAAATAAAATATTCACGAGTTGTTTTTTTTTTCTTTTTTTTCCCCCTTCCAAAACATTAAATTAACAAATGACAAATCTCAAACAGATCCAAAAGTCATTTCATTATACAATCATCCTACAGACGTAAATACAGCCAAAGCGCTTTTGAACATCTTCCATGGAAGATGTTCGAAAGCGCTGTGGCTGTATTTACCTCTGTAGGATGATTGAAAATAAAATGACTTTTGGATCTGTTTGAGATTTGTTAATTTAGTCAATTACTTTTTGTTTACGTTAGGAAATTTCTGCGAGGGTTATTGATCAACTTATTTCTGTTTCATAACTTCTATTTCATTATTTTACACATTATAACATCTATATCATATTTCTCGTATTCAGGCTGTTCATTTACGCTCCTGTCTATGCTCTATATAGAAAATAATTAATTTCACACACTAAGGAGCTCTACCGTCTATACTCGCTACGCTGCGCAAACCCCCGAAACTTGCTTCGCCTCCTACTCGCTGGAAGTTGCAGAGCTCGCTTCACGAGCTATTACAAGTCAAACTAAAATTTAAATCGAAAAACTGTTCATTTCAACGTGGTTCTCTATTATTTCTCTAATGTACCAAATTTCGTGTTTTTGTATGCTATAGTTTTTGCGAAGAGAAACTCAAGGGCCGCGCCGGTACGGAAGAACATTTTTCCTTTCAGGAGTGCATCATAAAAAGTAGAATAATTCTTAAACTGAATCGAAATAGAAAGTATGATGTGGGCAGCACATGACTTTCCCTGCGGACTCATACTCCCATTCCCTTTTTTTCTATAATAGTTCATTAAATTGAGTTTAATTGCACAAAATAACACTCATTATTATTTTTAATGACACTGAATTGGCACTTATAATTCAATTTTCGTTTTCATTTGATAACTGGACTTATTTTCTAAGGTGGCGTAGCTAAAATGCGAAAACCTAAAATATCCCGAGAACGGCTAGTCCTAGAGTAATGGGGTTGGTCTTATTCTTTTCACCGTCCAAGATTACATTTAAAATAAGCATTTAATTGATATATTTGAGCATGCTTAGTCTTTTTTTTTATATTTAACAAATTTTTGCGGACTATTAGTGTTATGAAAGTTGGTCTATTAGTGGATACAGCAATATTTGCAAGCCATTTCACAAAAAAAGACAGATTTTTGTATCCCGAATTGTACCAAAATCTAATCAACACCACAGACACCCACAAGGCACTTGCATACCAAATTTCATGAAATTCGGTCAATTTGTTTTTCAGTTAGAGTGGGTGCAAATCTGTACAGACACACACACACACAGACGTCACGCTAAATATAGTTTTTTCGTGTTCTAGAGGTCCCGAAACATGTAGATCCGACGAATACTTGAGTTGCTATTTCCAGCTTGATTTCAATACTTTCCCTATACATTACCATGTATTGCAGGGAAAGTAAAAAGGAGGTGCTCCGTCCTGTAAAAATTCAACTGTAGGTACCTGCCTGCAAAAATACGTGGTCTTTCTATTGTTAGTCTGTCCAGGACGCGAACTCGTGGCTCAAATATTCTATTTTTGATATTAAATATCTCTTAAACTAAAGTTTAATTCGAGAAATGGTTTATTTCCGAAATGTTTCCCTACAAGTGTGCCAAATTTTATATTTTTATATGCTATAGCTTTTGCGGTACAAATCATAGGAACTTGGGGAACGAGAAATTTGTCAAACAAAGACAATGGCTGTGCCAGCTACTTTTTTATTAATATAGAGAGACATGAATTTGATAAATTTATGTATATGGAAAAATTGCTATATTGAAGAACGTTCAATTTCTCAGTTACGGCCAGGAATCAAGGGCCGTAGCCAGGCAGGGGATAGAGGGGGCGTTAATCTCCCCCAAGAGGTATGTATACTCAGCCCCCTAATAAAAGTATTAAATTTTTAGTACTGATATAAAATTTCATGTAAAATGTCATTCAAATTTTGCATAACAAATTTCTTTGAGATTTTGTTATAAATTACTTTGTATTAAAGATTTTTTAATTTATCTGAATTTGTGGTTATACTAATGATCGACATTTATGTCACTTTTACAACATTAAAAACAATAATTTAACAATTTAAAACAGACAACTGACACACACACACATAGACATCACCTCGAATTTTCGACCCCGTCACAATACTTTCCTTATACACTACACTATAAGGAAAATAACAATTTAAAAAGGACATAAAATCGGGGACCAAATAAGAAAATGAAAAATTTCGCGCTGTTTTATTTTAACAAGTTCTGATTTTGGGGAAATTTCATTGATTTAGCGTCATTTTTATCAATTGGGCGACATTTTAGTTAATTTGGCAACATTTAAAAAATCGCCAAGTTGGCGATATTTCGCCAAATTTGTCGCCAAAACGACGCCAAGCGTTATGAATGGAGAAATAACTTATTCTTATAGCAGATAAATGGCTATTGACGCTCAAATACAAAAAGTATTACCCAAAGTATATTTTCTTATGAATACGAGTTAGATCCACGAGAATGATGTCACCAAATTTCTGGCATAATATTACATATGAAAAGTGAACATATTTCACAATAGTTAGTATTTTTTTTTATTTTATGTGATTTTTTTGGTACATTTATTTGAAAAATGTGCAATATCTCAAAAACGGTGCATGCTAGCTTTCTAAAGTTTATGTCAATTGTTTTCTAAAGGAAAATTACATAAGAAACTACTATTTAAGTAACTTTATTCAAGGGTTTTTATTTATGATTTTTTATGATTTCTTTTTTTTATGATTTTCTCTCCCGTCGAACACTCGAATTCTAATTTTCCACCCCGTCACAATACTTTATACTTTATACTATGTACTATATAAGGAAAGTGAAAACTGAAACCTCTACTTACGTTAGCGTCTTGGATTTTTCTATTCCAAGTTTTGAGATTTCTAATGTAAATCTCTCATGTGGGTTTGCGATTTCAGTAAATATATGTTGCCCCACAAATTGTGGCCAGACGCGTTAGTAGTGTAACTTTTTAAGGCGATATAAGGAAAATGAAGTCATTAATGAAAGAGTGTAGCAATCATATAATGGTCTATTCCATGTTTTGATATTCCTAATGTAAATCTCTCGTGTGGGTTTGCGATTTAAATAAAAATATACTGTCACACAAATTGTGGCCATTTAGAAGTCTAACTTCTTAGGGCTATATAAGGAAAATGAAGTCATCAATGAAAGAGTGTAACAATCATATAATGGTCTGTTCCAAATTTTGAGATTCCTAATGTAAATCTCAAGTGTGAGTTTGCGATTTAAGTAAAAATATACTGCCACACAAATTGTGGACAGACGCGTTAGAAGTAGAATTTCTTAGGGCGATATAAGGAAAATGAAGTCATCAGTGAAAGAGTGTGCAATTCATATAATAGTCTATGCCAAATTTTGAAATTCCTAATGTAAATCTCTGATGTGGGTTTGCGATTGGCGTAAAAATATACTGCCCCCCAAATTGTGGCCAAACGCGTTAGAAGTGGAACTTCTTAGGGCGATATAAGGAAAATTATCAGTGAAAAAGTGTAACAATCATATAATGATAAATGTACTTATATATTGTATTTTAGCATATTTAACATATCAGTGTTTTAAATATATGATACACACATTATATTAATACAGCTAGATAATATGATATGTGAAAAGAAAAAGCATTAATACCACAAAATATTGATATTAAATGTATTAATAACATTTAAAATGAAACGTAAATGAAAATTTAATTCAACTCGAAAGTCTCTATTTGCTCCAAATTTAAAAATGAAATTGTTTGCGTTTGATATAAGAAACATAATTAACAGTTACATCGACTCTAACTATTCTAAATGTTTAGAAAATGCACCCTTTTCCGTCAAAAATGCGTATTCATGATACAGCGTTGGAAAACTATAACACAAACCATGAATGAAGAAATAATACGTTAAAATTTAAAAATGAAATTGTTTGCGTTTGATATAAGATACATAATTCATCAACTGTAACTGTTCAAAATGTTTAAAAAATGCACACTTTCCCGCCAAAAATGCGTCTTCATAACACAGCGTTGGACAAATATAATATGAACCTTGAATGAAGAAATAATACGTTAAAATTTAAAAATGGAATTATTTGCGTTTGATATAAAATACATAATTCATCGACTGTAAATGTTCTAAATGTCTAGAAAATGTACCCGTTCCCGCCAAAAAATTCGGATTCGTTGAAGAAATATAATACAAACCTTGAATGAAGAAATAATACGTTAAAATTTAAAAATGAAATTGTTTGTGTTTAATATAAGATACATAATTCAACTGTAACTGTTCTAAATGTTTAGAAAATGCACCCTTTCCCGCCAAAAATGCATATTCATGACAGAGCGTTGGAGAAATATAATATAAACCTTGAATAAAGAAATAATATGTTAAAATTTAACAAGAAAGATCAATCATGCTTAAAGCATTGATTATGAAACACTTTCCAACTCCAATGCAATTTTATTTAAACATCTCTAAAATGCAATACATTTCTAACTAATATTTTAAAACTTATCACAATACTACGTTAATTTATTATATTTGAAAACTTAAATCTTCGTCGAAAAAAATGAACTTCATTCAAACAACGGCATAGAAATATAATTTGCCTGGTTTAAACATCTCTAAAATGCGATACATTCCTCGGTACTATTTTTAAAATCCTCATAATACTACAAAATCTTATTATATTTGAAAACTTCATCAAAACAACTGACATTCATTCAAATGACGTCATAGAAAAAATAACACGCCTGGCTCTCTATAAAAGCAGCATTTCATTCATAACATTTTCCCAATCATTTCATTCATCACAGTACTAAAGTAATTTATTTTATTTAAAAACTTAAGACCATGGAGCTACAAGTAATTAAACTCTGTGCTTAAAACTTCATCGAAAAAATCGTCCTTCTCTGTGTAAAATTAATGAATATTTCATTTATATCAGCTATGCAGACTCCATGATCTAAATACTTTTGCGTTAAAAAAATACAGCAATTCTTATACAACACATCCTACATATTTTGCTGTTTACATTTTACATAAGTGCAAAATAGGCTTCGCTGTAAAAATAATTAAATTTGGATGATCATTTAAACTCAAATATATTGCCATTGCGTTGTTTCAGTATGTAGATGCACAGAATTTAAGCAAAAATAAAGAGGTTTTAGGACGAATACAACACTCAATATGAATTAAAAAGAACTTTAAAAATCACGATTTTGAGACAAGATGGATACCGTATTATATTTTGAAGTGGGTCACGTGATCTTTTCATATCGTGGTCACGTGATCGCTTCATATAAGAGGTGTAATTATTATTTTAATTTTTATTTAAAAAACTACTGAATATATTTTGCTGAAATCTTTTTTATATATTTTTTGGAATAATTTGAATATTACCTAAAATTTTCGAAGCAATTTGTGAATTTTAAATCCGCTTAAAAAATGTTTGAAAAATTAGGTCCCATAGGGTGCAATGTATTTCATTTTTTCAACCCGGGTTCAATCCAAAACTAATTGGGTGATATTATTCATTTATATTCTCATAGGTCCTACAGACCGTCTGAACAACATACTAAAATTTCATTTTGATTAAGTCATTTTTACTGCAGTTACCGTGCTAACGGACAGACAGACAGACAGACAGAATGAACAAAGTCATAAACACTTTTCAACTTTGTTGTAAAGTGGTAAAAATGAAATTATTTGCGTTTGATATAAAATATATAATTCATCGACTATAAATATTCTGAATGTCTAGAAAATGCACCCGTTAACGCCAAAAAATGTGTATTTGTTGGAGAAATATAACAAACCTTGAATGAAGAAATAATACTTTAAATTTAACAAGAAAGATCAATCATTCATAAAGTATTGATTATGAAACACTTTCCAACTCCAATGCAATTTTATTTAAACATCTCTAAAATACGATACATTCCTCGGTAATATTTTTAAACTTATCATAATACTACAATAATTTATTATATTTGAAAACTTCATCGAAAACAAAGGCAATTTATTCAAATGACGTCATCGAAATATAACACGCCTGACTCTCTATAAAAGCAGCATTTCATTCCTTGACATTTTTCCATTCATTTCATTCATCACAATACTATATATAATAATTTATTTTATTTAGAAACTTAAGACCATGGAGGTATACGTAATTAAACTTTATGTTTAAAACTTCATCGAAAAATTCGTCTGGTTCTCTGTGTACAATCTATGAATGTTTCATTTATATCAGCTATATTGCAGACTCCATGAGCTAAATAATTTTGCGCTAAAGAAATGCAGCAATTCCTATACAATTCATTCTATATCTTTTGGTGTTTACATTCTCCATTTGTGAAAATTAGGCTTCATTGTAGAAATAATCAAAATTGGATGATCATTTAAACTCAAATATATTGTAATTGCGTTGTTTCAGTATGTAGATGCACAGAATTTAAGAAAAAATAAGGTGATTTTAGGACGGATACAACACTAAATATAAATTAAAAAGAACTTTTAAAATCACGATTTTGATACAAGTTGGATGCCATATTTTATTTTGAAGTGGGTCACGTGATCTCTTCATATAACGGTCACATGATCGCTTCATATAAAAGATGTAACTATTATTTTAATTTTATTTAAAAAACTACTGAATATATTTTGCTGAAATTTTTTTTTGTATATTTTAAGGGATAATTTGAATATTTCCTAAAGCTTTCGAAGCAATTTGTGAATTTTAAATCATCTTAAAACATGTTTTAAAAATTAGGTCCCTTAGGGTTCAATGTGTTTCATTTTTTCAACCCGGGTTCAATCCAAAACTAATTGGGTGATATCATCCATTTATATTCCCATAGGTCCCACAGACCGTCTGAACAACATACTGAAATTTCATTTTGATAAAGTCATTTTTACGGCAGTTATCGTGCTAACGAACAGACAGACAGACAGAATGAACAAAGTCATAAACACTTTTCAACTTTGTTGTAAAGTGTTAATAACAAAGTCATAAACACCTTTCAACTTTGTTGTAAAGTGTTAATAACAAAGTCATAAACATTTTTAACACTTTACAACAAAGTTGAAAAATGTTTGACTGTCTGAACATGTTCATTCTGTCTGTCTGTCTGTCTGTCCGTTAGCACGATAAGCGCCGTAAAAATGACTTAATCTAAATGAAATTTTAGTATGTTGTTCAGACGCTCTGTAGGACCTATGGGAATATAAATGAATAAGATCAACCAATTATTTTTGGATTGAACCCGGGTTGAAAAAATGAAATACCAGCCCTATGGGACCTAATTTTTCAAACATTTTTTAAGCGGATTTCAAATTCACAAATTGCTTCGAAAATTTTAGGTGATATTCACATTGTTCCATAAAATATATAAAAAAAATTCAGCGAAATATATTCAGTAGTTTTTTAAATAAAAATTAAAATCATAATTACACCTCTTATATGAAGCGATCACGTGACCATGATATGAAAAGATCACATGACCCACTTCAAAATGATATATGGCATCCATCTTGTCTCAAAATCGTGATTTTTTAAGTTCTTTTTCATTCATATTGAGTGTTGTATCCGACCTAAAACCACTTTATTTTTGCTTAAATTCTGTGCATCTACATACTGAAACAACGCAATTACAATATATTTGAGTTTAACTGCTCAATCAATTTTGATTATTTCTACAACGAAGCCTATTTCTCACTTATGTAAAATGTAAACAGCAAAATATGTAGAATGAGTCGTATTAGAATTGCTGTATTTCTTTAACACAAATTTATTTAACCCATTGAGTCTGCATAGCTGATATGAATGAAATATTCATTGATTTTACAAAGAGAAGAACGATTTTTTTCGATGAAGTTTTAAGCATAGAGTTTAATTACTTGTAGCTCCATGGTCTTAATTTTTAAATAAAATGAATTATTATAGTATTGTGATGAATGAAATGAATGGGAAAATGTTAAGAATGAAATGCTGTTTTTATAAAGAGATCCAGGCGTGTTATTCTTTCTATGACGTCATTTGAATGAATTTCAGTTGTTTTCGATGAAGTTTTCAAATATAATAAATTATCGTAGTATTATGATAGTTTTAAAAATATTACCGACTAATGTATCGCATTTTAGAGATGTTTAAACCAGGCAATTTATATTTCAATGCCATCATTTGAATGAAGTTCATTTTTTTCGATGAAGGTTTAAGTTTTTAAATATAATAAATTAATGTAGTATTGTGATAAGTTTTAAAATATTACCAAGGAATGTATTGCATCTTAGACTTTTTGAAATAAAATTGCATTGAAGTTGAAAAGTGTTTCATAATCAATGCTTTAAGCATGATTGATCTTTCTTGTTCAACTTTGTTGCAAAGTGTTAAAAATGAAATTATTTGCGTTTGATATAAAATACCTAATTGATCGACTGTAAATGTTCTAAATGTTTAGAAAATGTACCCGTTCCCACCAAGAAATGCGTATTCGTTGGAGAATATAATACAAACCTTGAATGAAGAAATAATACGTTAAAATTACACAAATGGAAACAGAAAGCAATCCCCATATTCGCCATTTTGACCGAGGGAGCATTGTCAAGCTGAAGATTTTCAACCTAAAGTTTAAAGGAAAACTATTTCAAAAGCAGATAAATGAAAAATATTTCACAGTAAGAATTTAAGTATTTTATGCTATAAAATTAGTGCTTCATAAGTATGAAATACTTATGCTCGCCAACCCCTCCTTTCCCTGATCACTAACCGTCGGAGTTTGCTTCGCGAATTCTTCGACCCAACCGCTACGTAGACGTAATGCACCCGTTTAGACTGAGCCACTTGTTCACTGTCGCTCTTGAACCTTCGAATCTCCATTCGCGAGCTTTTTCTCTCCGTTCGAAAAACAAACGAGAGCACATTCCCACAAAGTGTGAATATATAACTTTCAATTACGTACTATTTACAATCAGAAACGTGCATGTTGATGAAAATAAATAGAATGATTTCAATTAAGCATTCATTTAGCATGCTAAAAGTTCTAAAAATAAGAATCAACAATACGACATATCATTGTCCCCATACACCCAAACGTACTAATTAATACTGTAGTCATTAATATAGTATTTTGGAATTAAATATCTATACTTTTAATGTTTTAGTGCTTCAATTATTCAATTCTCGATCATATTTGTGACGTTTCGTCCAGAAATCATTCACAGAAAAATGGGAAATGAGTTCGATCCATTAAATCTTTGTTCGTACTGAAGAAAAAATCCACTTCAATATATATATATATATATATATATAACGAAGCACCATGAAGAAGGTGAATGTTTTTATTGAAATTAAATATGCGTACAGCTCATACACAGATAATGAAATGATTTGATTACAAAATAGCAATTGCACATTAAATTTTCAATTTAGTAATTGGTGAAATCCCCCTTGGCGGGAATGCATGCTTGTATACATCTAAGTAAGGAGTGAAAAAGTTTCCTAATGTCATCTTGCGATACATTCTGCAGGCATTCCTCAATTGTATATATATATATATATATATATATATATATATATATATATATATATATATATATATATATATATATATATATATATATATATATATATATATATATATATATATATAAGGACTTTCGAGTTTATTGCGCTTATTAGTCACTTTTGAAAATCACAGGTTTGAAACATTAATTTAAATGGAAACTCTATCACCATGGTTTATTTTCACAGGTTCTTACTCAACAATGAAAGTATTAAGAAATCAAAATAGTTATTTAATTATCAGCATTAATAGGAAGATTATTTCTTGTTGCTCAGCAACGAAATTAAATCAAATGTGTTTGTTAATTATTATTATCTTTTTTTAGATTTGAATAATAAATAAATGGATATAAAATATGTCTTATAAATGAACGGTTTGATTTTTCTTTTGATTGCACTAATTACGGACTGCGTACATCACTTTCATTTATTTTGGCAAAAAGTTTTCAAACATATATTATTGTGCTTAGCCAATATACTCATATATTGTGTTTAGCCAATAAACTCATAAATTGTGTTTAGCCGATAAACACACCACCACCACCACTCATTTACCCGATTGTTGAAACAGAATAAGAACAGAAAGGAATACAATTTTGGTGTTTTCATTTAGTATACACAAACGGGATCAGGATTTTTTATTCTTCAGATCTGCGAATTCAGATCTATGAATTTGGCGGGATATAGCTCACTTGGCAACTTTTCTCAAATGTTGCCAAATTGACGGAAATGTCGCCAATTGTTAAAAATGACGCTAAATCAATGAAATTAATTTGTTAAGTTAGAAGAGAGTAATGAAATAATGCTTCGGTAGCATTTGTCTGTCAATCCAATCGTCCTACTTAGTAGTAACACATTTAACGAATTTTTCAAATCTCGCCAAATTGATAAAAATGTTTGTAAATCCATAAAAATATCTTGAAATTGATAAAATTGCGCTAAATAAATGGAATTAATGAAATTTTGTTAGGGGATAGTACTGTAGTAATATTTCGTCAATTTGTCGCCAAATGGGACTGTCAGTTCTGCAGTCCCACTTGGCGATAAATTTGGCGTTTTTTAAAAATGTCGTTAAATTGACGAAAATGTCGCCAAATTGATATAATGAAGTTAAATTTATCAAAATGACACTGAATCGATGAAAATTCAATATTTTTCATAATTAAGTCCAATTTCTATTCTCTGTCGTTTTGTGAGAATTGAAAAATATTCCATTCTAAATTTGTTTACAAACTGGACCAGGATGCTTTATTCTTCAGATCTGCCTGTGAAGATAATTTTGTATTTCGAGCCCAGGGATTCTTATACATTTTTAAAGGAATTAATCAAATATTTTAATAGAATATTTTGAATAACAAAGTCATTTAGAATACTATAGGAATGTACACATAATTGTGAATGTTAAGTTTCTTTATATTATATTTCCCGTACGAAGAACGGGTGCACTGTTAGTAAATAAATAAATAAAACTTAACCACTTTTTCTTCTATTTAGGTTATGCATAAGGCATATGACTCACGAAAAACCACCCCAACCAAAGCTTCTTCACCGAAGATAACAATTATATGTATAAGCAGTGAGGGGGTAAAATGCCGAATCCACATTCAATGTAAAAGTGTTTGTCACTCTATTTCACGCACTTTTTAATGTTGAAACTGAATGCACCTCCATGAATAACTCCGGGAGTATTGTCTGATGTTGAAATGGCGGATGACAGCAATATTACGTTTGTGTTTTTTTGTTGCGTTATCGTTTTAATGCCGGCGTCTCCAAACTAAAACTCGCTTATTAGGTTTATACACTCATCGACAGAACTATATTTTAATATGTTTTTCTAAATTAATTAAAAAAATGATTTCTATAACGAATTTTAAAAATCTATTAAATTAATCTTTCTTTATAAGTTATATATAAGCTTTATAGCCAACGGCTCTACCGTGCTGAAAACACCGGTTCCCGTTAGATCGCCGAAGTTAAGCATCATCGGGTGCGGATAGTACTTGGGTGGGTGACCACCTGGGCACACCGTGTGCTGTTGGCTCATTTAAGTCGACGTGGTGGCCGAACGGTCAAGGCGAGCGTTTCCAGCGATCGATCGGCCGCCACGTTGTGGGTTCGAGTCCCACGTAAGACATGGATGTTGTGTGTTGTGGGCGCAGTGTGTTCCGCCCCCTCTGGTGCGCCTGGGGCAACGTGCTAAGACGGCAAAATGGTTCACGATTTCGGCCGTACGTAGGGCAAACGACGTAAGTCGACGTAGAGTTTAGTGCTAGAGTCTAGTGCCTGGTCATTGGGGAAAAAAGCCTTATAAGTCCTTTATATATATATATATATATAATACAAAAGTAATCAGATGAAGAAAACGTAAGCATACAAAAGTATGAAAAAAGGCTTAACGTAGATGGCGCAATGCTGCACAAGTACGTAAAGCAGCTATATAGCAAATAAAAGTCTTAAGGAAAAAATGGGAATCAAGCCAACGGGAAAGCATAAATGGCCGAGGGGGATTGTGATCCCTCGTTCCCGGTTATAGCATGCTATTACACCTAGGTAACACTCCCGGAACCAAATACTTTGCCGAAACTTGACCTCCGAAATGGTGTCGAGCACAAGACACTGACCGTGGAAGTGAGTACAAAACTCAAGAATCGAAGAAAAGTCCGAAGTAAAACACATAATGAAAAAGGCCAAGAGTCTATATATATATGCGTATATATATATATATATATAAAATGTGTGTTGTTGTTGAAACCCAGACCGTCCGACCTACCAGAAAGGTGTAAGGTAACTGTTTGGACGGTCGGGAAGTGCCACCCAATTTAGACCGGAACCCAGTGGGGGAGGCATCCACAGGGACCGTACCCTCCTTCCCCTACCACCAACCTCTCGGAAGGACTTTCGGACCCACATGTTTAACGTGATCGTACTCCGCATGAACACGGCGGCAGTTTTGGCAGTGGCTGGAATCGAACCCGGGCCTACCGAGTGCAACTCCAGCGCGCTAACCAATGGGCTACCGCGCCCCGATATATAATGTGTAGAAGAAGACCCAGACCGTCCGACTCGTCCTCTCGATATATAATGTGTGTTGTTGTTGTTGTTGAAACCCAGACCGTCCGACCTACCAGAAAGGTGTAAGGTAACTGTTTGGACGGTTATAATGTGTGTTGAAGACCCAGACCGTCCGACTCGTCCGGAGGACTTAGAGTAACTAGTTGGACGGCCGGGAAGGGTTATAATGTGTGTTGAGACCCAGACCGTCCGACCTACCAGAAAGGTGTAAGGTAACTGTATGGACGGCCGGGAAGTGTTATAATGTGTGTGTAATATTTGACTTGAATAGTCCAAGGAAGATACAATTTAAGTTATAAAACTCTATTTTATTCTATGCTACTGAGAATGAAGATAATTACATGTTCTGGACGACTCCTGATCATCGACCAACTCGTACCAAATCTGCGTGCCGTCTGCGTAGTTCTTTACAAGTCTGCGTAGTTCTTTACAAGTCTGCGTAGTTCTTTACAAGTCTGCGTAGTTCTTTACAAGTGCAAAATACATTTTCATCAGAGGAGGAGGGAGGATATGAAGCATGTGACTGCTGTCTTTGAGGTTTAGGCTTTAAAAATGTGATTGGGAATGCAATTTCAATGAGAACGTTCACATAGGGTTAAGTTTGGTGACCATATATGGTATGATCGAGGAAGCGTCTGCAGACTTGTTAATATTAGTGGCGTGGGATAGAATTTAATGTAGTTGCAATATGTGCTGGACATAAGATAGGAATTTTGAATAATAAGATAGCTGTGAAAGAAAAGGGCACGTTATTGGGAAATGCTTATATATATATATATATAATAGTAGTTTGAAAATCCAATGAACGAAAAGTAAGAAGATGTAACACGATAAACCTAACTTTTAAAACACCCACAGAATAAAATATAATACAGCAAATCATCAATCAAATGGATAAAAAATACAAAACACAAGCTATCAAGTTACAGAAAATCAACAAAATTCAAAGGTATGGAAACAAAAAAAAAGAAAAACTTAAACTGCATTTTCAATCCATTTACTTAATAACTTTAAATTCTGTATTTAATCATATTTGCATAGTATCCTTCATATTTTAGTAAGCTATAGTATATATATATATATATATATATATATATATATATATAATAATGACTCTAATGTTACAAACTTTTTAGATTTAAAAAATTGTAATATTGCTATAAACTTGTATGATAAAAGACAAGATTTTAAATTTAATACATCAAAAATTCAACATTTTGACACTTGTTTGCATGTGTCAGTTTTTAAGAATATTATAATAAACCTGGTTCTTAGATTCAATAAAATGTGTGATGAAAATTATAAATTGGCACATTTTATGGAATTATTGAGTACAGCGACTAATAATGCATAACCTCCCAAGTTCGTCATTAAAATTATCGACTCAGTGTATCAACTTCCACTCGATAACATCCAAGACAACCTCCCCAATTATAGTGGCTAGCCAAAAAGAAAAAAAAAATTATAATTATTTAATTATATAAATAAATAAAAATGAAAAATAATAAAATAAGCTAAAAAAATTAGAAAAAGTCTAAAATCTGAAAATAAGATACATTAATATTATAATGTTTTGAATTTTATTTTCGCTAAAAAATTGTAACTTTAGCCAGTTTGAAACTACGATTTGAGCGCCCTTATAATGGTGTATAGTGGCACTTTCGTTTATCCATTTCTTCTATGAATCACTTGTTTAGTAAGAATTTCCATCTTTGCTTCATGTTCATATTCTGTTTTGCTTATACGGATAATAGTCCTGTCTCCTGCTCTGACTCACTGGACAGGTCTGAGAGTGTCTCTGTGAACGTTCATACTGCCTCCTAGGTTGTATTTCGTCTTGTTCATTCCGGTGCTTCTAGATATTTTTTATACTGTTGAGGTTGATCGCATATACACGTGGTAAAAGAAGAAGAGTTTGTATTACCTGCCACATGGTAATACAAATTTTCCTAATGTTTCTTCATTTTTTCATCTTTTCGTGCCTGTAGTCTGAGTTTGCACATTTATAGTAATGTACTATTGTCCAATCTGAAACAGGTATTTGTTTGGGTTAATTAGATTTAAATACTGAGACCTGAAGATGAATTTAATTCTTTTTAATCTTCTTTGCTGATCTTTCCTGTTATCGGCATTATGGCAGTGGTTTTGCTTCTATGGTGATGTTAATATTTCACGATTACTTGAATTAATTATTTTTATTTTTACTTCTTTCTAAGATATATATATATATATATATATATATTTTATATATATATATATATATATATATATATATATATATATATATATATATATATATATATATATATATATATATATATAATATATAATATATATATATATCGGGTGGTCAGAATTAAAACACCCCTACTCTGAGCTCTCTATAGATCAATCTACTCAGTGTAAAGGCTCCAAAATTGTTGAACCTACTATTCAAGACATGGGGAAAGGGATTACGCGAAAAAAAATTAGTTCTAGAAACACCGATAGGTGGCGCTGTACAACAGAAAATATGCTGAAAAGACACAAAATACACATTTGTAACACATTTTATTCGAACGTACCAAACATTCATATCACAAGGACCTTATCGATGAAGGGAATGCTGCGTATAACGTTATCCATTGATTGTTCAACAATAGCGGTGGCAACATCGTCACCGACATCTGAACGAGTCGATTTGCGTCCTCGACCCGGCTGAACTCCAAGATGTCCAGTTTTCTCGAATCGAGCGATCATTCTCCTGAGAGCTTGTGGAAGTAATGGTCCTTTGCGCAAATTCTTAAGTCGACGAAACTCTCGAAGTGCAGCTGCAGCATGGCCTTTGTTTTCATAAAACAGCTTCACAAGCAAAGCGTGTTCTGGCAGTGTGACATCCATCGCTGATAAGAATGAAAATTTCCCAGTTTTATCCCCTTTTATGCCCAGAACATAGTAGCTGCAAACCAAAGGTTTATGCAAATTTTTGTACTTACAGTGCGAAATTGCAGTTACAATGACAGTTTAAGTTTCTTCACTTTTTTATCTTCTTTTTTTTTTCATATCAGCAAAAGAAATTAAAAAGGAAAAATTCCATATCGCATGTGTTTTTTTTTTTTTTGTGATTATTTTGTGTCTTTTAAGCATATTTTCTGTTGTACAGCGCCACCTATCGGTGTTTCTGGAACTATTTTTGTTTTTTCGCGTAATCCCTTTCCCCATGTCTTGAATAGTAGGTTCAACAATTTTGGAGCCTTTAGACTGAGTAGTTCGATGTATAGAGAGTTCAGAGTAGGGGTGTTTTAATTCTGACCACTCGGTATATATATATATATATATATATATATATATATATATGTAAAGTTTATGTAGAGGTTAAGTATAGTGACCATGTATGGTATGGTAGAGGAAGTACGGGGGCAAACTTTGTTAATATTAATAGCGTGGGACAGAATTTAATATAGTTGCAATAAGTGGATGACATAAAATAGGAGTTTGAAATAAGAATTATGGGGAAAATAGCGCGCGTTGTTGAGGACACTTAAAATTTCTGTATCATATATATAATTATACAGGGTCGAGTCACATTATTGTGACCACCTCCTACTTTTGACGTCAACAGCGCATAGCCAATGAAAGAAAGCACTTGTCATGATCTGGATTGGTAGTTATATAAGGTGTGGTGTAGGCATTCGGAAACATATCACTCGTTGCTGTCATGGCTAAAAGGAGTGATTTATCAGATTTGGAAAAGGGATGATTTTCGGGTTTCGGGCCAAGAGTGTCAGTATTTCTGAAACAACGCAGTTTGTGAAGTGTTCGCGTGCTGTGATTAAAGCTTATCGTCAATGGAAAAATGGCACCATTGCGAATAAGCGACGGGGAAACTGCGGAGCACCACACGCCATTGATGTGAGAAGTGAACGTTGATTCCGAAGATTCGTGAAGGACCCTTGCTGCGCTGCAGTGGAGCAACTAACTCACTGGCCGAATGATCCAGGGGGCTACCGAAAGTATGTCTCAAACGACATTTCAGCGAACCCTGTTGCGACTGGGCTTCCGAAGCAGACGGATGACCACTGCGCGTATGCTAGCGAAGGTGCATCTGCAGAAAAGGCTTACATTTGCACGACAGTATAGAAATTAGGCCTCCACTGATTGGCGAAAGATTGCCTTCTCGGATAAGTCACGTTTTCTGCTTCATCGAACGGATGAACATTGACGGATAAGGCGTTGTTATTGTTGTTGTTGAGACCCAGACCGTCTGACCTACCAGAGAGGTAGCTTATAAGGAGTGAAAGATCGGAGAACAAATACTCAACAACCACTGCTGGAAGAACACAAGGCGTTGGGAACAGCGTTATGGTCTGAGGAATGTTTTCGTGTCCTCTGAGTCCACTCACAGCTGAGAAAGACACTATGAACCAAATTCGTTACGAATCCCTCCTTGCAGACCACATAACCCACATATTTTGATTGTCTTATTTGGGACGGATGATATCTACTAGCACGATAATGCGATGTGTCCCACAGCGAGAACTGTCAGAGAGTGGATGGAGGAGCACGAAGAAGACTTCAAAGTACTTCCCTGGTCCCCTAGTTCCTAAACCCAATTGAGCATCTGCGGGGCCACCCAACTCGGTGGTCACGTCATCTGTTTTCAGTTCTAGAGACTGTGGGTTCGAGCCCAGACACTCGCATTGAACATAGTAAGTTAACTCGTTTTGGTTTCTGTACTTTTTCTGATCAGCATTTCCTTTAAGTTTAAATAGATTAATGAGGAGCTTGACTATAACTGGCTGGCTCAATGGTTATGTTGTCTGTTTCCAATTCCACAGACCATGGATTCATGACAATTTGGTGTATGTGCTTTTTTTTTTTATCAGTTTCTCCTTTAAATATAAAAAGATTAATTAGGCTCCTCAATATGTGAATTGTCTGTTTTAATGGTTATGTTGTCAGTTTCCAATTCCAGAGACTGTGCGTTCGAATCCATCATGAAGCATATCGAGTTAGAATGCTTTGTTAGCTGTGATTTTATTAATTCTCCATTAAATTTAAATAGATTAATTAGGATCTTCGGTATGCGAGCAAACTGGTTCAGTGGTCACGTTATCTGTTTCCAATTCTAGAGACTGTGGGTTCGTATCATTTTGATATTTTTTTTATTAGTTTTTCTGTTAAACATAAATAGATTAATTAGGATCCTCGATATGTGAACTGTCTGGCTTAATGGTTATGTTGTCTGTCTCCAATTCCACAGGCTGTGGATTCATGCCAATTTGGTATCTGTGCTTTTTTTTTTCTATCAGTTTCGCCGTTAAATATAAATAAATTAATTAGGATCCTCGATATGTGAACTGTCTGGCTTAATGGTTATGTTGTCAGTTTCTAATTCTCGAGGCTGTGTGTTAGAGTCCATAAACTCAAATGAAGAATGTCGTTTTAGTAGCTGTGCTTTTATTAACCAATTTCATTTAAATTTAAATAAATTAATTAGGATCTTCGGTCTGTGAGTGGGCTGGCTCAGTTTTCATGTTATATGTTTCCAATTCCAGAGACTGTGGGTTCGAGTCAATTTGGTAATTTTTTTTATTAGTTCTTCTGTTAAATATAAATAGATTAACTAGGATCTTCGTTACGTGAACTGGTGGACTCGGTGGTTTTTTGTTCTTTGTTTCTAATTCGACAGGCTGTGGATTCGAGTCAATCTGTGCTTTTTTTCTATACGTTTCTCCGTTAAATAAAAATAGATTAATTACGAACCTCGACATATGAGCTGTCTGGCTTAATGATTATGTTGTTAGTTTCCAGACGCTGTGGGTTCGAGGCCATCAACTCTCATGAAGCATATCGAGTTTTGGTAGCTGTGCTTTTATTAATCAGTATCTCTGTTAAATTTAAATAGATAAATTAGGATTTTTGGCATGTGGGCGGTCTGGTTAATTGGTCATGTTATCTGTTTCCAATTCCAGAAAATATGGGTTCGAGTCTAATTAGAATTTTTTTTTTTTAGTTTTTCTGTTAAATATAAATAGATGAACTTGGATCTTCGGTACGTGAACTGGCGAGCTCAGTGGTTGTGCTTTTTGTTTCCAATTCGACAGGCTGTGGATTCGAGTCAAAATGTGCTTTTTTTCTATCAGTTTCTCCGTTAAATATAAATAGATTAATTAGGAGCCTCGACATGTGAACTGTCTGGCTTAATGGTTATGCTGTCAGTTTCCGATTCCAAAAGTGGTGGGTTCGAGTCCATCAACTCGCATGAAGCATGTCGAGTTTTGGTAGCTGTGCTTTTATTAATCAGTGTCTCTGTTAAATTTAAATAGATTAATTAGGATCTTCAGTATGTGGGCGGTCCGGTTCAGTGGTCATATTATCTGTTTCCAATTCCAGAAACTATGGGTTCGAGTCTATTTGGTATTTTTTTTTTTTAAGTTTTTCTGTTAAATATAAATAGATGAACTTGGATCTTCGGTACGTGAACTGGCGAGCTCAGTGGTTGTGTTTTTTGTTTCCAATTCGACAGGCTGTGGATTCGAGTCAATCTGTGCTTTTTTTCTATCAGTTTCTCCGTTAAATATAAATAGATTAATTAGGAGCCTCGAAATGTGAACTGTCTGGCTTAATGGTTATGCTGCCAGTTTCCGATTCCAGAAGTGGTGGGTTCGAGTCCATCAACTCGTATGAAGCATATCGAGTTTTGGTAGCTGTGCTTTTATTAATCAGTATCTCTGTTAAATTTAAATAGATTAATTAGGATCTTCGGTATGTGGGCGGTCTGGTTCAGTGGTCATGTTATCTGTTTCCAATTCCAGAAACTATGGGTTCGAGTCTATTTGGTATTTTTTTTTTTTAGTTTTTCTGTTAAATATAAATAGATGAACTTGGATCTTCGGTACGTGAACTGGCGAGCTCAGTGGTTGTGTTTTTTGTTTCCAATACGACAGGCTGTGGATTCGAGTCAATCTGTGCTTTTTTTCTATCAGTTTCTCCGTTAAATATAAATAGATTAATTAGGAGCCTCGACATGTGAACTGTCTGGCTTAATGGTTATGCTGTCAGTTTCCGATTCCAGAAGTGGTGGGTTCGAGTCCATCAACTCGCATGAAGCATATCGAGTTTTGGTAGCTGTGCTTTTATTAATCAGTATCTCTGTTAAATTTAAATAGATTAATTAGGGTCTTCGGTATGTGGTCGGTCCGGTTCAGTGGTCATGTTATCTGTTTCCAATTCCAGAAACTATGGGTTCGAGTCCATTTGGTATTTTTTTTTTCTTTTTAAGTTTTTCTGTTAAATATAAATAGATGAACTTGGATCTTCGGTACGTGAACTGGCGAGCTCAGTGGTTGTGTTTTTTGTTTCCAATTCGACAGGCTGTGGATTCGAGTCAAACTGTGCTTTTTTTCTATCAGTTTCTCCGTTAAATATAAATAGATTAATTAGGAGCCTCGAAATGTGAACTGTCTGGCTTAATGGTTATGCTGTCAGTTTCCGATTCCAGAAGTGGTGGGTTCGAGTCCATCAACTCGCATGAAGCATATCGAGTTTTGGTAGCTGTGCTTTTATTAATCAGTATCTTTGTTAAATTTAAATAGATTAAGTAAGACCTTCGGTATGTGAACGGTCTGGCTCAGTGGTCATGTTGTCTGTTTCCGATTCCAGAGACTATGGTTTCGAGTCTATTTGGTATTTTGTTTATTAGTTTTTCTGTTAAATATAAGTCGATTAATTAGGAACCTCGACATGTGAACTGTGTGGCTTAATGGTTATGTTGTCAGTTTCCAATTCCACAGGCTGTGGGTTCGAGGCCATCAACTCACTTGAAGTATATCGAGTCATGTCGTTTTGGTAACTGTGCTTTTATTAATCAGTATCTCTGTTAAATTTAAATAGATTAATTTGGGTCTATGGTATGTGAGCGGGCTGGCACAGTGGTCATGTTGTCTATTTCCAATTCCAGAAGCTGCGGGTTCGAGCCCGTCCACCGGCGTTGCGACATTTGGGCTTTTGTCAACCACACATTTTTTTTTAAATATATTACTTGACCGGAAATGACGTACTGGAAGTGACGTCACAGGATATTACGTACCGGAAATTACGTCACTTCCGGTACGTCATTTCCGTTCGCCTGCTTGAAATAAAAGAGATGCTCTGGTTTTAAAAGTGCATAAAATTTCGGGACTTCCTTAGCGGGAGTCACGTGGTGCAAAACAAACCCTGCAAGAATTTTAGACGAGGAAGGGTGGAAGAGCGACACCGAAGCCAGCAGGCCCGAAGAGAAACCCCGCCAGCAACGGTGAAGCTCAACCACCGCTCGTCCTCCATCTCTCGCAGATAATTTAGTAAGAAATATAAGAAAGTTTAGAGAGGAAAGACCTAAGACGACCGATCTAATCAAGAACGCCGACCCTTCTCCCACTCTGCCCATCTTCAACCACGCCAGAACGCTCTAACACCCGCTACAGTCCAACGCATTTTTTACCTATGCTGGAATCGAACCCCGAGACTAAAGCCCCGCAACTTGACGCCCCAAGCCTCTCGGCCAAGAGGGCGACGACCGGAGCTTTGATTTCGATGTATTTAAGTTTAACATTTTAACACATGCGTTTAAATAATCTGGAAAAACGCGACTGAAATTGCCAAGGACAGAACCCTCGACCAAAAACATGACTTCACGTTGTCGCCGAAGCACTTTACCTCTGCGCTATGAATGACTTTGCAATGTCATTTTATTTTAACTATATAAAGCTTTCACTAGATTGACAGTTAGAATAAATCTGGAGCAGAACCCACAAAATCTATTACCCTGACAAGATTGTTTATTGTTTAAAACTGCCCCAGTTATATATAACTGTATTAAAAAAACTTGCATTCGAGATGAGGACAGAACTCGCTATCTACAGACCCGCGCTTGCTGGCCCATTCTTTAACCACTAGACAGCTTGAATCACGGGGACGATTGAAACTAGAAACTATTTAAGTTTTCACTATGAAAAAAAAAATAAATAAAAAGAGCCAGGAAGCCCTTGAACGCTATATTTTGATTTAGAATTGTATAAAGAGGATAAAATCAGATGCTATAGCTAATTTCTATTTAATAGAAAATTGCAAAGATAGCATTAGATTTTGACCTCTCACACATAAAATTCTAAATTGAAATGTAGCATTCAAGGATTTCCTATCATATTTTTTTTCATTTTTTAATGATGAGCAATTTCCTCACAGGAAAAACTCAATTATGATGTGATTTTGGACCAAAATTAAAATCTATATATTTAAGCACAAGCCTTTATTTGTTCTTCAATTTCTGAGAATCTATCGAAACCGATATTCAAAATCATTTTTTGTTTGATAGCTGATACTTCCAGATAAATAGAAGTTATAGAATTACCTCCAAAGTCCCAGCTTTTTTAAATGGAAGGATAAGTACATTCTTCAAATTATTTTATCGTTGTTGAATGCGTGATCAGTATGGTCTCTGTAGCACAAGCGGAAAAGCATCAGCTTAGTAACAGAAGTGTGGAAGAAGGCGCAGACTTTGTAACAGAAGGTCTCCGGTTCGCTTGAAGGAAATATGCATTTTTTCGAGTAAAATTAATAAAGATTTCAGATTTGGCTCATCTTCTATTTATTTTTAAAACAAAAGTAATTCTTTATCACTTCATTTCTGAGGATCTATCGAACCAATTTTAATTTTTTTTTTCAACAGCTGATATTTTCTGGATGAGTTAAGAAGAAACTTCCCCACCTGAAACTAACTTGAGAATTCCATATTAATCCGTTGGGGAGCGAAAATAGCTAAATATAGAGTTGAATTTTGAGATTTTTTTTTCTCCTGGAATTTTTTTGCCACAGAACTCGACTACAGAAAGGCTGACGTCACTCCAAAAATAGCCAAAACGTGTTAAGGAGATTTTAAAACATATATTGGCATCAAAATATCAAAAATTTTCGTGAAAACAATTGCGTATAATAAAGTAAAAATAATTAATGAAATTGTGTAGAAACACATCAACGTAATCAATACTTTAAAAATAAAGACAACCAAAGAAATTGGCCACACTTAAAAGTCTTTTATTAAAATCTCCTTTAACGGTGTATTAAAAATTCCAACGATGTACGGTTGAAGCTCATGTTCGCCACCTATTTTCACTCTGCTACTGATGAAGGGCATAGTAATGCCCGAAAGCGCTATGGCTGTGTAATTTTAGTACGCCGTTAAAGAAGATTTTAATAAAATACTTTTAATTATGGCCAATTTTTTTTTTGGTTGTCTTTATTTTTAAAGTAAAATTAATTATCTCCGATTTTACCAGAAATCTCAGGTGCATCAAATATGCGCTAAATAATGACGAATGACATGTTAACAACACGCTGATAATGTAACATCGATAAAGCCTCTATAAATATGATTTTTTTAAAGCTAAGTTTAACATTTGATCCTGTGTGCACCAAGCCGTACCAATACGTCATATAGGCTGACACACCGCACTGTATCGATACAATGAGGAGCGATATAATTACAGAATCGATACATCACTAAACGGTGCGTATACGCCATATCAATACACCCCATAAGCTGATACGTCCCCGTATGGATAGAATGGAGTGGGGGTGATATAATTTCAAAATCGATACATCACTGGACGATACTGCGTACCGATACACCGTATAAGAATGTCCATCACTATGAGAGATTCAAAATTACAAAAGATTATTACGGCAAGATATAAATATAACACTGAGAAAACAGTGTGGAATTAAGAAAATAATGCAAAGAAAAATTGAACCGGCCGTCGTAATTGCAGCTGTGGGTAATCAACAACTTTCACGTGCTAATACCAAATAGCGATGAAAATGGAAGTAAATAAAATGATGCATCCATCACTCCATCAAACACCTGTAACTTACTAATACAGTGAGTAACTTACTAATACACTGTATTCTAAGTAACTACGGTAACTCAGAATACAGTGAGTACCCGTAACTTATTAAAAGAATACAGTGTGTACCTGTAACTTACTAAAAGAATACAGTGAGAACCTGTAACTTACTAAAAGAATACAGTGAGTACCTCTGTAACTTACCAAAACAATACAATGAGTACCTGTAAATTAGTAAAAGAATACAGTGAGTACTTGTAACTTACCAAAATACAACGAGTACCTGTAAATTAGTAAAAGAATACAGTAAGTACCGGTAACTTACTAAAAGAATAAAGTGAGTAACTTCTTCTTCTTCGACCCAGACAGTCCGACCTACCAGAAAGGTATAAGGTAAAAGTGAGTACCTGTAACTTACTAAAAGAATACAGTGAGCACCTGCAGCTTACTGAAAAATACAGTGAGTATTTGTAGCTTATTAAAAGAAAACAACGCTTTCAAGTGTATTGTAAGGTGCACCTGTAAAATATCACATGATAGCTTTAATAGTGTCGATAGTGTAATCTGCACTATTTTTAAAGTCAGTGTAGATCAGCACTAACGGATGAATACATGCAAACTATTTTAATGATTGAGCTCGCAAATGTAAAGATCATAATTATCTACATCTATATTCTCTGCTGTCCATTATAATTCTCTGCTGCTGCTATTTTATCCCCCAGCTTAGCGTCCTGCGTGGTCTTTTATCTCCTCAATTGAAATTGGCGCTCTATGTACCAGAGTCCGCTGAATCTATGCTAGCCGTACGAGGGTCACTTTACACAGACTACTTATATCATTGCACTAACCTTCACAGTTGATTTGCTCGGGCGCTATTGTGAAACAAAAAAGATCAATCCTGCATAAAGCATTGATTATAAAATACTTTCCAACTGAAATGCAATTTTATTTAAAGGTTGAGATACTGTTTTAATTATCACAGAACTACAATAATTTATTTTTCTTGAAAACTTCAAACTTCATAAAAAAAATGAACTTTATTCAAATGACGTCATCGAAATATAAATCGTCTGGCTCTCTATTTAAAAGCAATGGATATTTCATTCATATCACTTTTATCCCAGACTCCAGAGCTAAATAACTTTGGGTGAAAAAAAATTCATCAATTCTTGTACAACTCATTTTACAATCGTTTGTTTACATTCTGCACCCATTAAAATTAGGCTTCGTTGTAGGAATAATCAAAGTTTGATGATCATTTAAACTCAAAAATATTGTAATTGGGTTGGCGCAGAATATAGATACGCAAAAAATACGCAAAAATAAAGCTGTTTTAGAACGGATGCAACACTAAATATAAATTTAAAAGAACTTTTAAAAATTACGATTCTCTAAGAAAAAAGATGGATGATATATTTTATTTTGAAGTGGGTCACGTGATCTCTTTATATTATACCGGGTGGTCTGAATTAAAACTCCCCTACTCAACAAAAAATTACAAAAAAAAATTAATTCCAGAAATACCGATAGGTGGCCCTGTACAACAGAAAATATGCTAAAAAGACACAAAATACACATTTGTAACACATTTTATACGAACGTACCAAACATTCATATCACAAGGACCTTATCGATGCAGGGAATGCTGCTCAATATGGTTCCCTTCTTCAAGATGTAAAATCTGCAGTCTGTGGACAGCTTGTTCAACTGCGGATCGTAATTGGTCGATTGAGATGTTTCTCACATGCAGAGTGATACTGCCTTTCAAATCTGCCAAGGTTACTAGACGTCCTCAATAAACAAGACTTTTTAAGTATCCCCACAGCCAAAAATCACAGGGATTAAGATCTGGAGAACGAGATGGTCAGTTTGTCGGAAACGCACGACTAATTACTCTACCATTAGAAAAATGTTGCCGAAGAAACTGCTGTACACAGAGTCCAATGTGTGGAGGGGCTCCATCTTGCATAAAGGTAATTGAATCAAGACATTGGTGCTGTTGCAGTTGGGGTACAACAAAATTTTCGAGCATGTTTTTGTACCTTCTGGCCATCACGGGGCATGTCGCAGGGCCATTGGGACTAGCCTCTTCGAAAAAGAAAGGTCCAAGAATGAATGTGGCTGTGAATCCACACCAGACTGTAACTTTCGGTGAGTGAAGTGGAATCTCTTGGAAGGTACGAGGGTTTTCCGTGTCCCAAATGCGACAGTTATGGGTGTTGACTGTTCCACATAGATAGAAATGCGCTTCATCGCTCCATAGAATCTGCCATGGCTACGATGCATCCACTTCAACTCTAGCCAGAAATGTCAATACAAAAGTCAGTCGCTTCTCCCTGTCGATGGTCAGCAAGTGGTGATTGTGACAAATTTTGTACGAGAAAAAATGCATTATGTTTCTCAGTACGTTCCGCACTTGTGCTGTAGGGAACACCCAAGTGTCGTGACACTCCACGTGTACTACTACAGCCTATAACGTTATCCATTAATTGTTCAACAATAGCGGTGGCAACATCGTCAACGACATCTGAACGCGTCGATTTGCGTCCTCGACCCAGCTGAACTCCAAGATGTCCAGTTTTCTCGAATCGAGCGATCATTCTCCTGAGAGCTTGTGGAAGTAATAGTCCTTTGCGCAAATTCTGAAGTCGACGAAACTCTCGAAGTGCAGCTGCAGCATGTCCTTTGTTTTCATAAAACAGCTTCACAAGCAAAGCGCGTTCTGGCAGTGTGACAGCCATCGCTGATAAGAATGAAAATTTCCTAGTTTTATCCCCTTTTATGCCCAGAACATTGTAGCTGCAAACCAAGGATTTATGCAAATTTTTGTACTTACAGTGCGTAATTGCAATGACAGTTTAAGTTTCTTCACTTTTTATCTTCTTTTTTTTTCATATCAGCAAAAGAAATTAAAAAGGAAAAATTCCATATTGCATGCGTTTGTTTTATTGTGATTATTTTGTGTCTTTTCAGCATATTTTCTGTTGTACAGCGCCACCTATCGGTGTTTCTGGAACTAATTTTTTTTCGCGTAATCCCTTTCCCCATGTCTTGAATAGTAGGTTCAACAATTTTGGAGCCTTTACACTGAGTAGTTCGCTGTATAGAGAGCTCAGAGTAGGGGTGTTTTAATTCTGACCACCCGGTATGTGTGTCATTATTATTTTAATTTTTATTTCAAACCTACCGAATAAATTTTGCTCAATTTTTTTTTATATATTTTATAGGATAATTTGAATATTTCCTAAAATATTCGAAGCAATTTGTGAATTGTAACTTGATGAACTTAACTTTAACTTTATTTTTGAATTTTAACTTAAAAAATGCTTGAAAAATTAGGTCCAATAGGGTTGAATGTATTTTATTTTTTCAACCCAGTTTCAATCCAAAACTAACTGGGTGATATTATTCATTTATATTCCCATATGTCCCACAGACCGTCTCAACAACATAATAAAATTTCATTTTGATAAAGTCAGTTTTACGGAAGTTATCGTGCGAACGGACAGACAGAATGATCAAAGTGTTGTAAAATGTTAAAAATCCTTTCCTACTCCAACCGGGAATCGAACTACGGATCCCCATGCTGGCCAGGTAGATGGACTCTGCAGGGTCTGAGGTAATATTTTCGACTACGCCTTTTGTAAAATTGAATGAATGAATTCAATAAATCCTTGATTTAAATTCCGAACAACGCCGGGTCCATTTCCTAGTTTAAAATAAATTAACATTTACTGCCCTCTAATATTCCTAAACATTTATAAAAACATTTGTCGAACATTTATACAGACATCTGTCTGTCCACTTTTAATTTTAAACGCACCTCTTCCAATAAACAGCCAAACATTTCAGAATCCATTTTGATGACTACGCTAAATATCCTGTGCGAAAGGTGTGACGTAATGCACATTTGCTGCGTAAGGCATTCTTCACTTCTGTTCAACACTACGATTTAGGCCAAGTTTTATACTGTCATTCCGATTCAGAAATATTTCGTTACTGTTAACACTCTGTCTTCATAAGTTTGACATAATGCGTGCTATCCGAAAATCCTGCTCAGTTTTTGGTGAGTTCATTTTTGTCTCTCAATCCAATGGTCTCCAAAAATTTTTGTTCGGGTACACGTAAGACATACTTCTTTACATCCCGTACTCGTAAGACCTACTTCTTTACATCCCGTACACCTAAAATTTACTTCTTCACCTCCCGTACACGTAAGACCTACTTCTTTACATTCCGTACTCGTAGGACCTACTCCTTTACATCCCTTACACCTAAAATTTACTCCTTTACCTCCCGTACACGTAAGACCTACTTCTTTACATTCCGTACTCGTGAGACCTACTCTTTTATATGTGTGCCCCTATGATAAAGGCAAATGCGATATTTTTCTTTTTTTAACACTTTACAACATAGTTGAAAAGTGTTTATGACATTGTTCATTCTGTCTGTCTGTCTGTCTGTCTGTCTGTCCGTTAGCACGATAACTGCCGTAAAAATGACTTTATCAAGATGAAATTTTAGTATGTTGTTCAGACGGTCAGTGGGACCTATGGAAATATAAATAAATAATATCACACAATTAGTTTTTTATTGAATCCGGGTTGAAAAAATGAATTACGTTAAACCATATGGGACCTAATTTTTCAAACATTTTTTAAGCAAATTTAAAATTCACAAATTGCTTCGAAATTTTTAGGAAATATTCAAATTATCCCATAAAATATATAAAAAAAATTTCAGTAAAATATGTTAGGTAGTTTTTTAATTAAAAATCATTTAATATAGGGAGAAAAACAAATTCAATTAAATTCTGACTTTTGGGATATCCTCCAGAAAGAAAAGGGAGATATATTATATAATAAATATCTTTCCAAGAGCTTAATTATTTTGTATATGAGAGAGGCTTCACATTTTAAAATAAATTTAGTAGATAACAATTTTTCAAATTTTTTTTAATTTTATATAACTCTTCATAATATAATTATTTGATTGCATTTTTAATGCACTTTCCTACGTCCTAGAGAGTTAAAATTTGGTACACAACTTAAATTTGTTGAACATTTTATTCTACAAAAATTTGATGGATCTTTAAATATAGATCCTACATTTTTTTGGAAATGGCCTGCAAATAATCCCCGTTCACTTCTATAAATCATTGTTGTAATATTGTTAAAAATTCTGATGTGGGCAGCACATGTCTTTCCCTGCAGACTCATATTCGTTCTCTTTATTTCTTCAATAATAATTTGAGTTTATCTGCACAAAATAACAACCATAAGTATTTTAAATGACATTGAATTTACACGTTAAACTTAAATTTGGTTCTCATTTGATAGCTGAACTTATTGTCAAAGGTGGCGTAGCGAAAACGCGAAAAAACTAGAATATCTCAAGAACGGCTAGTCCTAGAGTAATGGGGTTAGTCTTATTATTTTTGTTGTCAAAAATCACGTATAAAATAGGAATTTAATTGATATAATTGAGCACACGTAGTCTTTTATTTTTATATTTAACGATTTTTGCGGGCCATTTCGCAACAATAACCCGTTCCTTTTTCCCGAATCGTACTAGAATAACCTACAAATATATACTAAATTTCGTTATATACTAAATTTTGTTAAATTTGGTATATAAATCACTTGTAGGTTATTGAAATATTATACACCAAATTTTGTTCAATTTGTTCCATTAGTTTTTAGCTAGAGTGGATAAAGGCAATTTCTGCCGGCCATTTCGCAAAGAAGGCAGATTCTTTTATTACGAATCGTACTATAATCTAATGAACACCAGGTTTCTTACAAAAAACATACCTACCAAATTTTATGAAATTCGGTCCATTAGTTTTTCAATTAGAGTGGATGTAATATCCTCACAGACACACAGAAGCATACACAGATATACCCTTACACACACATACGTCTTCCTAAAAATAGTTTTTTCGTGTTCTAGAAGTCCCAAAACGTGTAGATCCTTCGAAAATTCGAGTTCCGATCTTCGGCACGATTCCAATACTTTGAATACATACACACACACATATATTATCTGTGTATCTGTGTATTATCTGTGTATCTAAATTTCGTGCCTACGCAATTACAATAGTTATGATTTTAAATGATCCCTAAACTTTTGTTATTTCTTCAACGAAGCCTAATTTTAACTTATGCAGCATGCAAATATCTCAAGCGATTGTAAGGTTAGTTACATAAGAATTGCTAAATTTTTTTCACATAAAATTATTTAGCTCTGGAGTCTGAAATACATGTTATATGAATGAAAAATTCATTGATTTTGCATAGAGAATCAGATGATTTATATTTCGATACAGTTTTAAATATTTAAGTATAATAAATTACTGTAGTACTGTGATAATGTAAAAGATATCACCACTGAATGTATCACATTTTAGAAACTTTTAAATAAAATTGCATTTCAGTTGGAAAGTGTTTCGTAATCAATGCTTATGCGTGATTGATCTTTCTTTAATTCTAAAAGGATGTTCCTGTACAATAATTTCATATAATCACAGTCAAACTTGTTTGAAACGGAACACCGCCATAACAAGAAAATATTTTTAGCCTCGTCCAAAAATATAGGAAATTTATGTTACCTCCCTTGTGTGAAATGGAAACTGTACAACGCGCAAATTTATAGTAATTTCTTAATAAATTTACCTGTAAGGAACTGAGAACGAAAATTATCCAACTGTTTCTGTCACTTATTACTTTCCCTACAATACATGGTTGTGTATAGGGAAAATATTGGAATCATGCCAAAAATCGCAACTTGAGTTTTCGACGGATCTACACGTTTTGGGACCTCTAAAACATGAAAAAACTAATTTTAGCTTGACGTCTGTGTGTGTGTGTCTGTCTGTGCAATATATGTATCCACTCTAACTCAAAAACCAATGGGCCGAATTTCATAAAATTTCGTAGGTAAGGGGTGTGACTCTGGTGCTGATTAGTTTTTAGTACGATTCGGGATAAAAGAACCCGCCTTTTTTTTGCGAAATGGCCCGCAAAAGTCGTCAAAATCTAAAATAAAAAAAACTACGTATGCTCTAATATATCCATTAAATGCTTGTTTTATACATAATTTTTAACGAAAAAAAGAATAAAACCAACTTCATTACACTAGGACTAGCCATTCTCGAGATATTTTAGTTTTTTCGTATTTTCTCTACGCCACTTTTGAAAATAAGTCCAGTTACCAAATGAGAACGAAAATTGAATTAAAAGTGAATAAAATTTAATTAAAATAAAGAGAACGTGGATATAAGTCTGCAGGGAAAGTCATGTGCTGCCAACATCAGATTTTTTCTTATTCTAGTGGTCTCGAAACGTGTAGATCCGTCGAAAACTCGAGTTGCGATTTTCGGCATGATTCCAATGCATTATCTATACATTATTTACTTTCCCTATATATTATCATATATTTCAGGGAAAGTAAAAAAAAAATGAATTTGTGTCTGCAGGGAAAGTCATGTACTGCCCACATCAGGTTGTTACTTTCGCTGCAATGCATGGTAACGTATAGGGAAAGCATTGGAATCATACCGAAAATCCCAACTCTTGTTTTCGACGGATCTACACGTTTTGGGATCTCTAGAATATGATAAAACTATTTTTAGCGTGACGTCTGTGCGTGTCTGTGCAATGAATATATCCACTCTAATTCAAAAACTAATGGACCAAATTTCATAAAATTTGGTAAATAAGTCTCTGGCGGGAGACCGTGATGCTGATTTGTTTTGAATAAAATTCGGGATAGAATTCCCACCTTTTTTTTTTTAGTGAAAAAGCCCGCAAAAATTGTCTGAATCCATTCTAACTAAAAAACTAATATATCAAGTTTTATAAAATTTGATAAATAAGTCACTTGAGTATTACCCTGGTGCTGATTAGAATTTGGTACGATTAAAAAAAATAACCTGTCTTTACTTGCAAAATGCCCTGAAAAATCTTCAAAAGCTAAAATAAAAACTATGTATGTTCAAATATATCAGTTAAACACTTGTTTTGTACGTAACTTTTAACGATGAAAAGAATAAAACCAACCCCATTACACTAAGACTAGCCGTTCTCGAGATATTTTAGTTTTTCCGTATTTTCTCTACGCCACCTTTGAAAATAAGTCCAGTTACCAAATGAGGGTGAAAATTGAATTAAAATTGCTAATTCGATGTAATTTTGAATAATTATGGGTGTTATTCTCTGCATGGGTGTTATTCTATGGGTGTTATTCTCTGTAATGAATTATTGAAGAGATAAAAAGAATGTGAATATGAGTCTGCAGCGAAAGTCATGTGCTACCCACATCAACTTTTAACTTTAATAATTCATTTAATTGAGTTTAATTACACAAAATAACACGTATCATTATTTGGAATCACACTGAATTTGCGCTTTTAATTTAATTTTCGTTTTCATTGGGTAACTGGGCTTATTTTCAAAGGCGGCGTGATAAAAATGCAAAACATCTGATGTGGGCAGACTTTCTCTGCAGACTTATATCCACGTTCTCTTTATTTTAATTAAATTTAATTCACTTTTAATTCAATTTTCGCTCTCATTTGGTAACTGGATTTATTTTCAAAGGTGGCGTAGAGAAAATACGAAAGAAACTAAAATATCTCGAGAATGGCTAGTCCTAGTGTAATGGGGTTGGTCTTATTCTTTTCTCCGTTAAAAGTTACCTATAAAACAAGCATGTAATAGATATATTTGAGCATACGCAGCTTTTATTTTAGATTTCGACAATTTTTGCGGGCCATTTCGCAAAAAAGGCGGGTTTTTTTTATCCGCATCGTACCAAAATCTAATCAGCACCAGGGTGATCCATAAGCGACTTATCTACCGGATTTTGTGAAATTTGGTCCATTCGTTTTTCAGCTAGAGTGAATACAGGCAAATTTTGCGGATCATTTTGCAAAAAAGGCGGGTTCTTTTATCCCGAATCGTACCCAAAACTAATCAGCACCAGATTCACCCACGAGTGACGTCCTACCAAATTTTATGAAATTCGTCAATTAGTTTTTTAGAAAGAGTGGATACAAAATCTGCACAGATAGACAGCCACACAGACAGACACACACACACACACACACAGACGTCACGCTGAAAATAGTTTTTTCGTATTCTAGAGGTCTCGAAACGTGTAGATCCGTCGAAAACTCGATTTGCGATTTTCTGCATGATTCCAATACTTTCCCTATGTATTACCATGTATTTCGGCGAAAGTAAAAAGGAACTAAAATATCTCTAGAACGGCTAATCCTAGTATGATCGGATTGGTCTTATTCTTTTGATCATCAAAAATTATGTATAAAACAAGCATATAATAGATACATTTGACATACGTAGTCTTTTTCTGTAGATTTTGGAGATTTTTGTACCAACATCTAATCAGCACCAGGGAAACCCACAGGTGACATATCTACCAAATTTTGTGAAATTTGGTAAATTAATTTTTTAGTTAGAGTCGATATATGCAATTTTTTAGGGCCATTTCGCAAAAAAGGCAGGTCCTTTTATCCCGAATAGTACCAAAATCTAATCAGCACCAGGATCACCCAACACCTACAAAATTTTATAAAATTTGGTCAATTAGTTTTTGAGTTAGAGTGGATACATATATTTCACAGTCGGACACACACAAACACATACAGGTGTCAGGCTCAAAATAGTTTTATCAGTTTCAGGTGTTCTAAAATGTCTAGATTCGTGGAAAACTTTAGTTTTGATTTTTGACACGATTCCAATACTTTCTCTGTACCTTATTACCATATATTGCTGGGAAAATAAAACTGGCAAACATTTTTGATTTACATCTGTATTACTAGTTGCAAGCAAATATTATGTAAAGATTCTGTAACGATTTTGTGTTACATTTTATTATTTTATGGAAAAATCGTATTTTCATATACTAATGTGATTAAGAAAAATATATTTTGCATAGCTTGTCATTTTTCTATTATTGTGAGACCAGAAATTCAAATGTGTTTTGGTGAGACAGTTTTAATGCCAGCTACTTATTGATCTGGTCAGATAAAACCATAAACCAGGTCAGATGATCAGATAAAACCATAAGGTCAGATAAAACCATAAACCAGGTCAGATGGTCAGATAAACCATAAGGTCAGATAAACTAAAGGTCAGATAAAACCATAAGGTCAGATAAAACCATAAACCAGGTCAGATGGTCAGATAAACCATAAGGTCAGATAAACTAAAGGTCAGATAAAACCATAAGGTCAGATAAACTAAAGGTCGGATAAAGCCATAAGGTCAGATAAAACCATAAACCAGGAGTGTCAAGACAGCGGGGGCCGAGCGGACCCTTACGAGGATGCCAAGTAGCGACATTGGTTAAATGATTAACCAATGGAGAAAGTGCTTGTTGCGTCACACTGGATGCTGCTAATGAAAGCAAAGGGGGAGTGACAACCCCGAGGGAAAAAGAGCCACAACCTGTGACTTAAGAAACGACTCGTGACAGATATACTGAGAGATGCACGACACAACAAAATTTATCCCTTCCAAAATCCTAACTAAAATTAACAGCATAAAATACACTTTAAAAATACTGCACATAAAACACTTCAACATGCAAACTAAATATTCCTACTATTTGATCAATTTTTCAAACATTATTTTCAATTTTTTCAAATATTCAAATTATTTCATTACACTAGTGACTGTGCATATTTCAATTTAAACAATGCTGAAATCTGGTCATCACATGCTCCTCCATTAAATTTATTCATCTCTTTATTTAAATTATTTTTATCAACCTCAGTATTTTTTATTAAAATTTTCATTTAAATTTTGAACTCGTACAAAAGCGTCACGGAAACCAAATATGGGACACATTTTAAAATATAAAGAACTACTATTATTAATTATCATAATATTGTTAAATGAAACTTAATATACATGGTCGTAAATTGCTCGTATAGTGGCACTTAATAATTGAAATTGTACATTGCATTATTGCGCCGCTATTAACCCCCCAATTGTTTATCCTTTGCGTCAGTCCTGTAAAGGAATATTAATTAATATGTTACTAAATGGATCACACCATTTTAACTTTAACAATAAAACATTTATTAAAACCATAAATACTTAATTATTCAGTTACAACAATTAATAATATTATTTCGGCGGAGGAACTATGTGAGACCAGTATGGAAATGCCTACCATATGTTTAGACTTAGATATCTTTTTGAGGAACCTTCAAGTCTGTCTTGGACTTTGATCATATATCAAAATGCTTGCGTCAGTAATTTGCACTTGCTATAACTCTAGGTATTTGGCTCCTTCTCGTACTGCCGATTGCATCACTAGATCTAACCATTATTTTGGAACATCTACGGAACACTCTACCTCTAGTCGTCGTGCAATATTCACAAGTCATCGTCGCTATATTATCATGTCGAACACGTATCACTCTTCGTATATCAAATCATCATCTCTGTAGCCTCTGCAGAAGTGTCGTGCATCTCTCAGTATATCTGTCACGAGTCGTTTCTTAAGTCACAGGTTGTGGTTCTTTTCCCCCTTAAAATAAGAACTATCGTAAGAAGTACTCGTATCTCCCCTCTAAGTTTTCCCTCGGGGTTGTCACTCCTCCTTTGCTTTCATTTGCAGCACCCAGTGTGACGCAGCAAGCACTTTTTTCATTGGTTAATCATTTAACCAATGTCGCTACTTGGCATCCTCGTAAGGGTCCGCTCGGCCCCCGCTGTCTTGACACTCCTGGTTTATGGTTTTATCTAACCTTTAGGTTCACATGCTGTAAAACCTGGCGTCATCTAGACTAGATGTATTGTCCGATGTTTCAGATCAATAAATAACTGGCATAAAACTGTCTCACCAAAACACATCTGAGATCTATTTCTGGTCTCACAATTATAACCTGTTTTAATTTATCTGGAAATCCTATAAGTAATTGGGGGTGGGAGTACTAATAATGTTCATTACTGTCAATTCAATTCCTTATTATCATAAAATTCCCTTCAACAAGATTTCTCTTCCCAAGTAAAACTTTTACTGCTTTTATTAACACTTTACAACATAGTTGAAAAGTGTATATGACTTTGTTAACACTTTACAACATAGTTGAAAAGTGTATATGACTTTGTTAACACTTTACAACATAGTTGAAAAGTGTTTATGACTTTGTTCATTCTGTCTGTCTGTCTGTCTGTCCATTAGCACGATAACTGCCGTAAAAATGACTATATCAAAATGAAATTTTAGTATATTTTTCAGAAGGTCTGTAGGACCTATGGGAATATAAATAAATAATATCACCCAATTAGTTTTAGATTGATCCCGGGTTGAAAAAATGAAATACATTCAACCCTGTGGGGCCTAATGTTTCAAACATTTTTTAAGCGAATTTAAAATTCACAGATTGCTTCGAAAGTTTTAGGAAATATTCAAATTATCCCATAAAATATATAGAAAAAATTCCAGTAAAATATGTTAGGTAGTTTTTTAAATAAAAATTATTTAATATCGGGAGAAAAACAAATTCAATTAAATTCTGACTCTTGGTATATCCTCCAGAAAGAAACAAGAAAGATCAATCATGCAAAAAGCATTGATTATGAAACACTTTCCAACTTCAATGCAATTTTATACAAACATCTCTAAAATGCGATACATTCCTCGGTAATATTTTTAAAATTATCACAATACTACATTAATTTATTATATTTGAAAACTTCATCGAAGAAAATTAACTTCATTCGAATGACGGCATTGAAATATAAATTGCCTGGTTTAACATCTCTAAAATGCGATACATTCCTCGGTAATATTTTTAAAATTATCATAACACTACAATAATTCATTATATTTGAAAACTTCATCGAAAACAAATGAACTTTATTCAAATGACGTCATCGAAATATAAATCGCCTCTATATAAAAGCAGCATTTAATTCATAAACATTTTTCTAATCGTTTCATTCATCACAATACTATAATAATTTATTTTATTTAAAAATTTGAAAATTTGTTATCTACCGTATTTATTTTAAACCTTTCTCATATGTAAAATAATTAAACTCTTGGAAAGATATTTATTATATAATATATCTCTTTTTCCTTTCTTGAGGATATAACGAGAGTCAGAATTTAATTGAATTTGTTTTTCTGCCTATATTAATTAATTTTTACTTAAAAAATTACCTAACATATTTTACTGAATTTTTTTTATATATTTATGGGATAATTTGAATATTTCCTAAAATTTTCGAAGCAATCCCGGGTTCAATAAAAAACTAATTTGGTGATATTATTCATTTATATTCCCATAGGTCCCACAGACCGTCTGAAAAACATACTAAAATTTCATTTTGATAAAGCCATTTTTACGGGAGTTATCGTGCTAACGGACAGACAGACAGACAGAATGAACAAAGTCATAAACACTTTCAACTATGTTGTAAAGTGTTAAAAAGAGATATATTATATAATAAATATCTTTCCAACAATGTCATTATTTTATATATTAGAGAGGTTTCACATCTTAAAAAAATCTGATGTGGGCCGTACATGACTTTCCTTATATAATGCAATGAATTTACTAATTTTACAGTAAAAAAGAATTACGTTATTCTTATAGTAGATACTTATATCCTTTCCAAGATATTGAATTTTTATTAGTCGTCAATTAGTCGTCATTTTCATTGATTTAGCGTCATTTTTATCCATTTGACTAGATTTTCGTTAATTTGGTAAAATCGTCAAATTGGCGGCATTCCGCCAAATTCGTCGCCAAAATTTCGCCAGGTGTTATGGACTGAGAAATAAGTTATTCTTATAGTAGATAAATGACTATTGGCGTTCAAATACAAAAGTATTACTCAAAGTATCTTTTCTCATGAATGGAACGAACTAGATCTACGAGAATGATGTCACCCAATTTATCGCTTGATATTACATATGAAAAGTAAACATATTTCATAATAGTTATTATATATTTTTTAATTTATGTGATTTTTTGATAAATTTATTTGAAAAATGTACAATATCTCAAGAACCGTTCATGCTAACGTTTTGAAGTTTATGTCAATCGTTTTCTAAGAAAAATTACATAAGAAATATCTATTTGCGTAACTTTACTAAAGGTTTTGATTTTTTGATGATTTCTGCAAAATTTCACTCGAAAATTTACAGGGGTTCTGAACATTCAATTTTGTCTTAAAACAATAGGTTTCCAGTATTCAAGGATTGTAATTTTTGTACCAAATTTCATTCGAATCGCTCCATTCGTTAGTGAGGTATGGTCTCCACAGACTTACTGACACACATACACACACACACATGTACGCACGCACACACACGCATACACACACAGTCATCACCTCAAAAGTGTTCGATTCGTGATCAGGGATGCTTGAAACATGCTCTCCCATCGAAAATTCGAATTCGAATTTTCAACCCCGTCACAATACTTTCCTTATACATTATACTATGTATATAAGGAAATTAAAAATTTCACATCAAAGACTGAAACTATTAAGTGATCATTGAGCCATAAATAAACATTTTATACATGGTTATATAAAATTTTGTCCTATGCTGTTATGCTATAAAAATATAAAATTTCGAATAAATTTCGAAGTGTCAGCTCGAATCATAAAAAATTCTATGTAGTTCTAGATTTTTTTATAACAAAGCCGGATATAGTGTTGTAGAAATCCATTATTATTTGTGGCTGCTATCGTGTACACAAAAAATATACCACAGACAGACAAACAGACATAATAAAATAAACATAGACATAAAATAGTTAAAATCTGTTCAGGAGGTTGTAAAAGATACATTAGCATCAAAATCTCAAAATTGAAAATTTTCGTGAAAACAATAATTTCTCAATACTACGTATCTCTCTATATTAAAAAAAATCTGATGTGGGCAGCACATGACTTTCCTTTTATAATGCAATGAATTTACTACTTTTACAGTAAAAAAAAATAGATTATTCTTATAGTAGTTATTTACATTCTTTTCAAGATATTGAATTTTCGTCAATAAGTCGTCATTTTCCATGTCGTCATCATCAGTGAGTCGTCATTGATTTAGCGTCATTTTTATCCATTTGGCGAGTTTTTCGTTAATTCAGCAACATTTAAAAAAGTCGCCAAGTTGGCGACATTCCACCAAATTCGTCGCCAAAATCTCGCCAAGTGTTATGGACGAAGAAATAAGTTATTCTTACAGCAGATAAATGACTATTGGTGTTCAAATACAAAATTATTACTCAAAGTATCTTTTTTCATGAATGGAACGAGCTGGATCCACGAGTATGATGTCACCAAATTTATCGCATGGTATTACATATGAAAAGTGAACATGTTTCTCAATAGGAAATATTTTTTTTTATTTTATATGACTTTTTGATATTTTTTTTGAGAAATATGCAATATCACGAGAACGGTTCATGTTGCCATTCTAAAATTTATGTCAATCGTTTTCTAATGAAAAATTACATAAGAAATGTCTATTTGCTTAACTTTATTAGCGGTTTTGATTTTCTGACAATTTTTTCAAAATTTCACTCGAAAATTTAGTAGGGTTCTGAAAATTCGATTGCGAATAAAAACAATAGGCTTCCAGTGTTTATGGATTGTGATTTTTGTACCAAATTTCGTTCGAATCGGTCTATTCGTTCGTCAGTTATCTTCTCCACAGACTTACTCACACACACACACACACACACACACACACACACACACACGCACACACACACACACACACACACACACACACTCACACACACACACACACACACACACACAGACATCACTTCAAAAATGTTTGATTCGTGATCAGGGATGTTTGAAACGTGCTCTCCCGTCGAAAACTCGAATTCGAATTTTCGACCCCGTCACAATACTTTCCTTATACATTATGTATATAAGGAAAGTAATAAATATGGTAACAATATACAATAACAACAATATAGATAACAATTTTTCAAATTTTTAAATAAAATAAAATTTTATAGTATTGTGATGAATGAAATGAATGGAAATAAGTTATGAATGAAATGATGTTTTTATAGAGAGAGCCAGGCGATTTATATTTCGATGGCGTCAATTGAATAAAGTTCATTTGTTTTCAATGAAGTTTTGAAATATAATAAATTATTGTAGCATTATGATAATTTAAAAAATATGACCGAGGAATATATCGCGTTTTAGAGTACAGGCAATTTATATTTCAATGCCGTCATTTGAATGAAGTTCAATTTCTTCGATGAAGTTTTCAAATATAATAAATTAATGTATAGTATTGTGATAATTTAAAAAATATGACCGAGGAATGTATCGCATTTTAGAGATGTTTATATAAAATTGCATTGAAATTGGAAAGTGTTTCATAATCAATGCTTTATACATGATTGATCTTTCTTGTTTTAACTATCGCATGAACACGGTGTTAAACATTTTGCAATCTTTGCTTATATTTTTCAGCTACGCTGTTGACAATTTCGGCAAACTGAAAAGAAAATCCATAACTACCTGCGTTTATGTAAATTCCAGTTTTATTTCTGAAATATTCAGCTAATTATCGTATGTCAAAGCGTTCGTTTTGTGTGTACAGGTAACCCTCCTATAACAGGGTATCCAACACCACGGTTTCGCTCTAACACGATCAGAAATTTCGTACAAAAACAAAATGCAAACAAGAAAGATAAATCATGCTTAAAGCATTGATTATGAAACACTTTCCAACTTCAATGCAATTTTATTTAAACATGTGTAAAATGCAATACATTCCAAGGAAATATTTTAAAATTTATCACAATACTATATTAATTTATTATATTTGAAAACTTAAACCTTCATCGAAAAAAATGAACTTCATTCAAATGTCGGCATTGAAATAAAAATTGCCTGTTTTAAACATCTCTAAAATGTGATACATTCCTCGGTAATAATTTTAGAATTATCATAATACCACGATAATTTATTATATTTGAAAACTTCATCGAAAACAACTGAAATTCATTCAAATGACGTCATAAAAAAATAACATACCTGACTCTCTCTATAAAAGCAGCATTTCATTCATAAATAATTTCCCATTCATGTCATTCATCACAATACTATAATATTTTATTTTATTTAAAAATTAAGACCATGGAGCTACAAGTAATTAAACTCTATGCTTAAAACTTCATCGAAAAAAATCGTCCTTCTCTTTGTAAAATCAATGAATATTTCATTCATATCAGCTATGCAGACTCAATGGGCTAAATAAATTTGTGTTAAAGAAATACAGCAATTCTAATACGACTCATTCTACATATTTTGCTGTTTACATTTTACATGAGTGAGAAATAGGCTTCGTTGTAGAAATAATCAAATTTGATCGAGCAGTTAAACTCAAATATATTGTAATCGCGTTGTTTCAGTATGTAGATGCACAGAATTTAAGCAAAAATAAAGTGGTTTTAGGTCGGATACAACACTCAATATGAATCAAAAAGAACTTAAAAAATCACGATTTTGAGACAAGATGGATGCCATATATCATTTTGAAATGGGTCATGTGATCTTTTCATATCATGGTCACGTGATCGCTTCATATAAGAGATGTTATTATTATTTTAATTTTTATTTAAAAAACTACTGAATATATTTCGCTGAATTTTTTTTTATATATTTTATGGAACAATTTGACTATTAACTAAAATTTTTGAAGCAATTTGTGAATTTTAAATCCACTTAAAAAATGTTTGAAAATTAGGTCCCATAGGGTTCAATGCAATTTCATTTTTTCAACCCGGGTTTAATCCAAAACTAATTGGGTGATATTATTCATTTATATTCCCATAGGTCCTACAAACCGTCTGAACAACATACTAAAATTTCATTTTGATTAAGTCATTTTTACGGCAGTTATCGTGCTAACGGACAGACAGACAGACAGACAGACAGACAGACAGAATGAACAAAGTCATAAACTCAAATTATTATTGAAGAAATAAGGAGAACGAATATAAATCTGCAGGGAAAGACATGTGATGTCCACATCAGAATTTTTAACAATATTACAACAATGATTTATAGAAGTGAACAGGGATTATTTTCAGGCCATTTCGAAAAAAATGTATGATCTATATTTAAAGAACCATCAAATTTTTGTCGAACAAAATGTTCAACAAATTTAAGCTGTGTACCAAATTTTAACTCTCTAGGACGTAGGAAAATGCATTAAAAATGCCATCAAATAAGTATATCATGAAGAGTTATATAAAATTTAAAAAAAAATGAAAAATTGTTATCTACCAAATTTATTTTAAAATGTGTAGCCTCTCTCATATACAAAATGATTAAACTCTTGGAAAGATATTTATTATATAATATATCTCTCTTTTCTTTCTGGAGGCTATCCCAAAGTCAGAATTTAATTGAATTTGTTTTTTTCCCTATATTAAATAATTTTTAATTAAAAAACTACTTAACATATTTTACTGAATTTTTTCTATATATTCTATGGGATAATGTGAATATTTCCTAAAAATTTCGAAGCAATTCGTAAATTTTAAGTTTACTTAAAAAATGTTTGAAAAATTAGGTCCCATAGGGTTCAATGTATTTCATTTTTTCAACCCGGGCTTAATAAAAAACTAATTGGGTGATATTATTCATTTATATTCTCATAGGTCCCACAGATCGTCTGAAAAACATACAAAAATTTCATTTTGATAAAGTCATTTTTACGGCAGTTATCGTGCTAACGGACAGACAGACAGACAGACAGAATGAACAAAGTCATAAACACTTTTCAACTCTGTTGTAAAGTGTTAAAAACAAAGTTGAAAAGAAAATTTACTTCTCTGGATGTTAAAATACAAAATTTGGATCATATTATGAAAGGTGAAAAAGCATCACATGTTGCAAAAACTCTAAATTTGAATGAAGCAACAATCCGAACCATTAAGAACAAGAAAGATCAATCATGCTTAAAGCATTGATTATGAAACACTTTCCAACTTCAATGCAATTTTATTTAAACATGTCTAAAATGCAATACATTCCTCGGTAATATTTTAAAACTTATCACAATACTACATTAATTTATTATATTTGAAACCTTAAACCCTCATCGAAAAAAATTAACTTCATTCAAATGACGGCATTAAAGTATAAATTACCTGGTTTAAACATCTCTAAAATTTGATACATTCCTCGGTAATAATTTTAGAATTATCATAATACTACGATAATTTATTATATTTGAAAACTTCATCGAAAACAACTGAAATTGATTCAAATGACGTCATAAAAAAATAACACGCCTGGCTCTCTCTATAAAAGCAATATTTCATTCATAAATAATTCCCCCATTCATGTCATTCATCAGAATACTATAATAATTTATTTTATTTAAAAATTATGACCATGGAGCTACAAATAAGTTAACTCTATGCTTAAAACTTCATCGAAAAATATCGTCCTTCTCTTTCTACAATCAATGAATACTTCATTCATATCAGCTAAGCAGACTCCATGGACTAAATGATTTTGTGTTAAAGAATTACAGCGATTCTAATACAACTCATTCTACATATTTTGCTGTTTACATTTTACATAGGTGAAAAATAGGCTTAATAGTAGAAATAATCATATTTGGATGAGCATTTAAACTGAAATAAATTGTCATTGCGTTGTTTCAGTATATAGATGCACAGAATTTAGGCAGAAATAAAGTAGTTTTAGGATGGATACAACACTCAATATGAATTAAAAAGAACTTTAAAAATCACGATTTTGACACAAGATGGATGCCATATATCATTTTGAAGTGGGTCATGTGATCGTTTCATATCATGGACACGTGATCGCTTCATATAAAAGGTGTTATTATTATTTTAATTTTTATTTAAAAAACTACTGAATATATTTCGCTGAATTTTTTTTTATATATTTTATGGAACAATTTGAATGCTGCCTAAAATTTTCGAAGCAATTTGTGAATTTTAAATCCGCTTAAAAAATGCTTGAAAAATTAGGTCCCATAGGGTTCAATGTATTCCATTTTTTCAACCCGGGTTCAATCCAAAACTAATTGGGTGATATTATTCATTTATATTCCCATAGGTTCGTCTGAACAACATACTAAAATTTCATTTTGATTAAGCCATTTTTACGGCAGTTATCGTGCTAACGGACAGACAGACAGACAGAATGAACAAAGTCATAAACACTTTTCAACTTTGTTGTAAAGTGTTAAAAATGAAAAGAAAATTAGAAATGCTATGACTGTAGGGTCTTCTATGTCTGCAAAATATACATCTCATCCCCGTGTGCCTATAATTGAGAAAATGGAAAAAGTCACTCAACATTTGCATTGATGATAGCTGCCAAAAGAAAAGATTCCATTAGATGGGAATATCATTAAACAAAAAGCTCTTCAAATTTACAAACACCTTACAGAATATGGAGAATCTTCTGTCAGTCCAGATTTTGTGGCAAGTAAAAGTTGGTTTGAAAACTTCAAAAAGCAGTTCGCGATCCACATCATAAAAATCTGATGTGGGCAGCACATGACTTTCCTTACATAATGCAATGAATTTACTACTATTACAGTAAAAAAAAAAGTAGGTTATTTTTATGGTAGATACCCTTATTTTTTCCAAGACATTGAATTTTCATCATTTAGTCGTCATTTTCATTAATTTAACGTCATTTTTATCCATTTGGCGAGATTTTCTTTAATTTGGCAACACATTTAAAAAAGTCTTCAAATTGGCGACATTCCGCCAAATTCGTCGCCAAAGTCTCATCAAACATTATGGACGGAGAAATAAGTTATTCTTATAGCAGATAAATGACTATTGGCGTTCAAATACGAAAGTATTACTTAAAGTATCTTTTCTCATGAATGGAAGGCGCTAGGTCCACGAGAGTGGTGTCACCAAATTTATTGCATGGTATTACATATGAAAAGTGAACATGTTTCTCAACAGTTAATATTTTTTTTTAATTTATGGGATTTTTTGATAAATTTATTTGAAAAATGTGCAATATATCGAGAACGGTTCATACTAGCGTTCTAAAATTTATGTCAATCACTTTCTAATGAAAACTTACATAAGAAATGACTATTTACGTAACTTTATTAACGGTTTTAATTTTTTTTTATGATTTTTTCAAAATTTCACTCTAATATTTAGTGGGGTTCTGAACATCAGATTGCGTATAAAAGCAATAGGCTTCCAGTATTCATGGACTGTAATTTTTGTACCAAATTTTGGTCGAATCGCTCCATTTGTTCGTCAGTTATCGTCTTCACAGACTCACTGACACACACACACACACATACTTTCGCACACATACACACATACTTTCACATACACACACACACACACACATACTTTCACACACACACACACACACACCCAGACATCATCTCAAAAACGTCTGATTTGTGTTCAGGGGTGCTTGAAACGTGCTCATCCGTCGAAAACTCGAATTCGAATTTTCGACCCCGTCACAATACTTTCCTTATACATTATATGTATATAAGGAAAGTAAAAATACAAGTAAAAATAGTAGAAAGTAAAAATACGTCAGCTGACATTGAGGCTGTCAGGACGTATCCAGAAAAACTTATAGAAGAACGTGGATACACACCAAACCAAGTTTTTAATTCTGATGAAACTGGGCTTTGGTGAGAAAAAATTCCCAATAGAACATTTATATCGAAACAAGAAAAAACTGCATCTGTATCTAAAGATCGTATAACATTACTTCTCTGTAGTAATACGTCGGGAGACTTTATGCCAAAACCCTTGCTTGTATATAGATCATCAAATCCACGTGTACTTAAAAGCGCAAAGAAAATCACCTTGCCGATACATTGGACAGCAAATTCAAAAGCTTGGGTAACTGGAAATTTATTTAGAAAAGAGTCTTTTGTGCCAGAGGTAGAAAATTATTTAAAGAAGGAGAATTTGAACTTTCATGTGCTATTACTATTAGACAGTGTTCCCACAAGATTTGAGTCATCCCAACTTCCAAATAGTGTTTCTACCACCAAACACTACTTCGTTGATCCAGCCATTGGATCAAGGTATCATCTATACCTTTAAAAATTACTACGTCAAAAGATTATTACATTGGATTTTAGACGTAACTGAATCGAAATCAATTTTGCTTAAATTCTGTGCATCTACATACTGAAACAACGCAATTACAATATATTTGAGTTTAAATGATCATCCAACTTTGATTATTTCTACAACGAGGCCTTATTTTCACTTACAGAGAATGTAAACAGCAAAATATGTAGAATGAGTTGTATAAGAATTGCTGCATTTCTTTAACGCAAAATTATTTAGCTCATGGAGTCTGCAATATAGCTGATACGAAAGAAACATTCATTGATTTTACACAGACAACCAGACGGCTTGGAAGCCATTTTCAATTAAGCACTATATCGAAATCATATCCTTATCGTTGAAAAAACTAACAAGAAAGATCAATCATGAATAAAGCATTGATTATGAAACACTTTCCAACTTCAATGCAATTTTATTTAAACATCTCTAAAATGCGATGCATTCCTCGGTAATATTTTAAAAATTATCACAATATTACATTCATTTATTATATTTGAAAACTTAAAACTTGATCGAAAAAAATGAACTTCATTCAAATGACGGCATTGAAATATAAATTGCCTGGTTTAAGCATCTCTAAAATGCGATCCATTCCTCGATAATATTTTTAAAATTGTCATAATACTACAATAATTTATAATATTTGAAAACTTCATCGAAAACAAGTGACATTTATTCAAATGACGTCATCGACATATAACAAGTCTGGCTCTCCCTATAAAAGCAGCACTTCATCCATAAACATTTTTCCATTCATTTCATTCATCACAATACTATAATAATTTATTTTATTTAAAAACATAAGACCATGGAGATACAAGTAATTAAACTCTATGTTTAAAACTTCATCGAAAAAATCGTCCTTCTCTCTGTTAAATCAATTGATATTTCATTCATATCAGCTATTATGATATCAGCTATTATCAGCTGATATTCATTCATATCAGCTATTATGATATCAGCTATTATCAGCTGATATTCATTCATATCAATTAAAGAAATACAGCAATTCTTGTACAACTCATTCAACATCTTTTGGGATTTACGTTTTCCATAAGTTAAAAATAGGCTTTGTTGTAGAAATAATCAAAGTTGGATGATCCTTTTAACTCAAATATATTGTAATTGCGTTATTTCAGTATATAGATGCACAGAATTTAAGCAAAAATAAAGCGGTTTTAGGACGGATACAACGCTCAATATGAATTAGAAAGAACTTTATTGTTATTTTAATTTTTATTTAAAAAACTGTAATTATTATCTGTAATTATTAACTGTAATTATTAACTATAATTATTAAATAACTGTAATTATTATTATAATTTTTATTTAAAAAATTACCGAATATATTTTGCTAACATTTTTTTATATATTTTATGGGATAATTTGAATATTTCCTAAAATTTTCGAAGTAATTTGGGAATTTTAAATCTGCTTAAAAAATGTTTGAAAAATTAGGTCCCATAGGGTTCAATGTATTTCATTTTTTCAACCCGGGTTCAATCCAAATATAATTGGGTGATATTATTCACTTATATTCCCATAGGTCCCACAGACCGTCTGAACAACATACTAAAATTTCATTTTGATAAAGTCATTTTTACGGCTGTTATCGTGCTAACAGACAGACAGAATGAACAAAGTCATAAACACTTTTCAACTTTGTTGTAAAGTGTTAATAAAATGCAGGGTAATGCCAATCAAATTAACAGAGATTTACGACCGAGTGTAATGTAAATTAAGTTGTTGTAAAGTGTTAAAAACATCAACATTAAATGCATGTTGGAAAAAGATTTGGCCATTGTCAGTTGACATGGAAGACAACCTTGAATCACCAGAAAATAAAATGGGTAGCATAATAGAACTTGCTAAATGGATCGGGGGCGAAGGTTTTGAGGATATAGCTCAGGACGTTCAAGATTTATTAATGGAAGAGGAAATTTGCGGAGGGGATTTGCTGAAAATAGCTTCAGAAGTTGTACATCAAGTCTGTTTCGAGAAGACAAGCAGGGATGAAGATTGTGAAATTAATAAATTTACTTTAAAGAATTAACGGGAAGGTCTAAGTTTAGCAAAAAATCTAGAATTATTTTTCTTGAATGCAGACCCACCGGCTGAAAGAAGGCAAAAATTGAAAAGCGAGCTGCAAAATTGCCTGCCTCCATAACAGGAGATCCATAACGAACTCTTAAGGAATGGCAAACAAGCCAAAATTATAGACTTTTTAAAGAGGGCAGAAGACGCAAATGATGAAAATGATCCAGACAGTGAAGAGAGTTTACGTATAATTGTATCGAGCAATGATTAGGAAGAAAGTTATTGAAATGAGGTTTAATAAATTGAACATAGTTATATCTTATATTGTTTGACACATACATATGCTAAATTTTTAATAAAATTGAAGTTGCTTGGATTGATTTAAAAAAATATATTCGTTTTTAATAAGTTTTCAGAACCTAAACCCCCCTCCCTCTTTTTGTACTGGCTCTGGGTTATATATATATATATATATATATATATATATATATATATATATATATATATATTTAGACTAATTTCCACTTGTCCTGAGTCCTATACTGATTACTATTTTTGAAAGTCTTCATACAAATTATTTTTCGTTCAAGTGTATTCATTCCGGTGTCCACTCGCTTTGATGAAGAGATGTAAAATGCTCTGTCGAATATTTACCTGCGAACATGTCAACTCCCACTTGGTGGCTGTGCCAGTGAGTTAATATTTCTGTTTTTTTATATTTCTGGTTTATAATTTACTTGGTTTTTATTATTTGTCCTTCCACTAGCCAGTAGACAGTTCCAATGGTGTCCATAGGTAAATACTATCGCCATTGTCAGAAACAGGTTATTCTGTCTGTTTTAATTCGAATGGTATGGCTGTCCTGATGAGAATGCAATTTCGAATTAACCACCGTTATTGGTGTAGTTTCAATTAATTGTTCTCCATGTCTTGATCTTTAATCTTGAGCTATTTATTATTGCCTTTTCCATTTTTGCCGTGTTTGCTTTTTATTTTATATATATTTATATATATATATACCTTTTTAATTATGATTTTTGTATACTCATCTTCACCCCCTTTCCATTATAGTGATAAATTACCTTCTATTTTTATCCTTAGTCTTGGTCTATAGTTACTTATTCGTAACACATATGCTAGAGATGGGTTTTTTTTGTACTTACCGTAGTTTATGCATAGATTTCGATTAAAAAGTTTTAATTTATATATATATTTATATATATATATATATACACACACACACACACACACACACATATATATATATATATATATATATATATATAATACAGAAATTCTAAGCTTTACCCAATAACGCGCCCTTTTCTTTCATAATTATTATTCCAAATTCCTATTTCATGTCCAGCACCTATTGCAACTATAATAAAATCTCTCCCACGCCACTAATATTAACAAAGTCTGCCAGCATTTCCTCTTTTCTTCGACCATACCATATGGTCACTAATCTTAACCTCTGCGTAAACTATCTCATATGAAACTGCTTCCCCATCTCATTTTTAAGGCATAAAGAACGCGAAGGCAGCATGTACCCCATGTCGTCATATCCCTCCCCCTCCGATGTGACACTGTGTGAACCAACGCAGACTACATTGAGATGTCTGAACGACGATAGAACTGGTCGACGATCAGAAGCTCGGTCCTGTGTAACAAAGAATATGTTTCGAGTGTCATGTAATAAAGTAGATTTTTAGTAATCTGAAAAGTGTCTTCACTGGACTATTGTAGCCAATATTACGGAAAGTCAACAGCGATTGGGCCGTGCAGCGGGAAAAAATATTAAAAAACTGATTTTGACCCATGTATGAATCTATGTTGGAATGAAAAAAAACTCTTATCACGATGAGATGTTGCGGCCTTCGTAGAATGGATTCGAACGGATAAACGTTATGGCCTTTTCTTGCTGACTCAGCAAAACACCGACGGTAACTTACTTTCGTGTTTCTAATAGTTGAATCAGGTACATTTGAAAGTGGGGATGTTTTCAGAATAATTGGACGCAACAATATCGAAACAGAAAATGCTTATCACAGGTTTGGCTACAAGAAGAACTTAGATACAGATTGACATGGATTCAGCATCCTATTTCGGAGGAGCTTAAGGGACTCATTTAAGATTTCTACTTCCGGTTCTGGAGATAGTACTTCCGAATGAAAATTTTACATTTTCCTTGAAACATCTATTCTTAGAATCTGCCATAGATATAGATTCCATGATGACTAGAGACGTGGGTCTGAAAATTTTCCGCGGTAAAGAAAATTTTCGGAAAATTTCCCCCTATTTTCTTTTCAGAGAATTTTCTTCCTTTTTTTTTTCTTTATAATTCATTTGAAAATGAAATATAATACTCATTCTATAATACTTTTGATGAGCAGTTCTATAATACTTTTGATAATAATACTATTTGATATTATCTGATCTATTTGATACTATTTGATACTATCTATCTATCTATTTGATACTATTGATTGAAATCTATTTGATCTATTTTATCTATTGAAATCTATTTGATACTATTGATATTATGATTTATAATTAATAATATTTGATAATAATACTATGATGAGCAGTTCTATAATACTTTTGATGAGACCTTTACAAAAATTATTTGATCATTTAGTTTTTTAATTTTGAAGAGGAAAGGGTGAAGGGGTATTGCTTTATTTTAAAGAAAAAAGGATAGACAAGAACCAGAAGGGTACAAGTGACATTACACTCTCATGAAACACCAGGTAAAATTTTTAGAAACCTGTTCTTTCAGTACTAAATTCTGCAAATGTTATAAAAATATAATAAACGTGGAATGAAGCAGTTATTCTGCTGAAGGAAAATGCTTTAAAAGCACTATATATGCTTAACTTGATGTCCACCAAATTGCCACTTTTATTTTATCATACTGACCTATTCAAATATAAATAGGTATTTTTAAACACTTTTTAATATTGAGTAATATTGAGATTAATTTTAACATTTTCTGCTAAAATTTCCGTTTCAACATTCTGCGGAATATACACAGTTCTTACTTTCCAGTATTCCAGTATTCCCAATTCAAGTATTACCCACTTTTCTGATTTCTTCTCAAGACACGCATAGTGCGGCAGACTTTAATGAACAATGATGAATTTGAAGGTTGTGACACTTATATGGTTCAGCAGGTTCTCATATGGTTCAGCAGGCTTTAATAAACAATTTGAAGGTTGTGACACTTATGCTTCCAGGGAAAGAGGCCTCTGATTATAAAGTATTTATATGAAGGAATAATTATTATGATAAAATATTGTTATTTATTTATTTATTATTATTAAATTATTATTATATTGTTATTATTATTATTATTATTTATCTATTTTTTAAGGTGTTAATCATCAGACGTCAATATTCTTTCGATACAAATACAGAATATGGGGAGCTTTTGCTGTTCTTCTTTGTATAATTATTACGTATCATTTCTTCTCCAACCAAGGTTTGTATTCTATTTATTCAAAGTTTTATTCTGAACACACATTAGGGAAAGAGGTGGTGTTGATCATTCTTATAAAATTAAAGGGGGGAGGGGGTTGACCTTGGAATTCTCCTTACAACATCCACTGTAAAACATTTGCAAGCATGTTACTGAAAGTTTCAGGAGAATCAGCTGTCCGTTATGGGGAGTTGTTGTTGTTGAAACCCAGACCGTCCGACCGACCAGAAAGGTGTAAGGTAACTGTTTGGACGGTCGGGAAGTGCCACCCAATTTAGACCGGAACCCAGTGGGGGAGGCATCCACAGGGACCGTACCCTCCTTCCCCTACCACCAACCTCTCGGAAGGACTTTCGGACCCACATGTTTAACGTGATCGTACTCCGCATGAACACGGCGGCAGTTTTGGCAGCGGCTGGAATCGAACCCGGGCCTACCGAGTGCAACTCCAGCGCGCTAACGGCGCTAACCGCGCCCCCCGTTATGGAGAGTAAGATTCCTCCTGATAGTTATGATAATACTATATATATATATATATATATATATATATATATATATATATATATATATATATATATATATATGTATATATATATATATATATATATATATATATATATATATATATATATATATATATATATATATATAAAGAAATACAATCCCAAAAAGTATGAAATTCAAGAAAGAGAAAGGCGCAAATTACCGCACTATCAGAGTCTTGAAATATAAGATTTAAAATGAAAAAGGAAATATATAGGTGGAATGATTGTGTTTACAGGGTTGCAGAAAGGTCAAGGGGGATTGCGACCCCTATTTCCTGGTTAGAAGCTAGCTTTGACTTCATGAAAACGCTCCCAGAGACTCTGCACGCCCGAAACAACAATCGATCATGCCCGTGGGGAAAAAATGGCCGAATCCCAGACAACATAAAAATGATCAAAATAACAAAAATTGGAAATTTTACTAACCAGCAAGACGAGAATCATGGAAGAGTTGCATAAAACTTTATGCAACTCTTCATGGAAGAGTTGCATAAAGTTTATGCAACTCACGTTTATGCTGCCCACATCAGACTTTTTATATCTAGCCCCAGCATGATTGTTTCCGCGATAAATTCTCCTGTGATGCGGTCAACCTGGATAAATTCTAAAAATTCTTCTCTAATACTTTTCTCGCTATCAACAAATCAAAGTGGTAGAATTTCTATATTATGAGAAGCCACTTCATCTACAATGATGGAGAAATATTTAGCATTTTTAATGTCTTCTATGATATCTTTTTGTATTACATGATGGGCGATAGTATTGAGTAACTCGTTTTGTATGCTGGAAGAGATATCAGTCGTATTTATCATTATTGGAGAATCCAGCTGTGTCCCTTAAATCTTCGTTGTATAACGAAATCATTTTGAGTGCTGCTAAAAAATTTCCAGGATTTTCTTGATCTTCCAGACTTTCACGGTGACCTCTTAGAGCTATTCCCTGTTTTCCACAAAATAATATGGCTTGTATTATATGCCGAAGAATTTTTCTGTTTCGCTCAATGTTGTTACGTTTGTGTCGATCAATACGTGCATCGGCACAGTATTCTGGAACCTTTCTCAATTGTATGAAACTGTTAGCACTGACTAGAGAATCAGAGTGGTATGCTGATTGTTGATGGCAATTGGCTTTTCCTTTCGCTTTTGCCCAATTTCTAAATGGAGTAACAACGAAACTCCTTTCAACTCACGATCTGTGCAAAATAGAGAGCATGGTAAACAAAATGCACCATCTTCACTTTTGCTGTAAACCATATGCAGCTATTCAGCTAATCAGATTGAAAGCTTCGCTTTTTGCCTTTTCGCATTTCTGTTTTAGGAAATGAAAAAGTTTTACTCGGTCGAAAGGGAGTAGTGAGTAAATCATATTTATCATCTTCAAAAATGTGACAGCCTTTGTTTTTTGTGGGGGGGGGCACCCCCTGGCTACGCGTATGATATATATATATATATATATATATATATATAAATGCAAATATAACGCTTTGGCAACCGATAATTAGCTGAATATTTCAGAAATGAATCTGGAATTTTCATCAATTCCTATAATTGCTGGTTTTCTGATAGTTTGCCTAAAATTTAGGCAAACTATCAAAGGCTCTTAAGTGCTTAACTCCCTTTCCCACAACTTACTTGTGCGAAACAGCTTTCTCCCACCTGACATATTTAAAATCTAAGCTGAGAAATAGACTTGAAGTTGAAAGGGATTTAAGACTGAAATTATCATACATTAAACCAAATATTACTGAGCTAATTGCAAGAAAGCAGCATCACTGTTCACACTAAATTATTCTTCTTGTACATATCCAATAGAAACACGCCCTTGCAATATGGTTTTAAAGGGTCCGCGAAATTTTTTTTTTCTCTGGGGGGGCCACGGACCGGAAAGTTTGGGAACCACTAGCCTAAATGATCGACAAAGTAGCTGGGAAAAAATGAGAAAAAGCTGCAGGATGTTTTACAGTGTACGTCATTCTTTGGTTTAGAACAGAGGTTCTCAAACGTAGTTGATCTTAAAGCCCATTTCTGTTATAAAAATATTTAAAACGTCCCTGGAATTATATTTCTTACAAATAACTAATTATGACACGTGCACATAATGCATATGCATGCAATATTAAAATACAAAATGTATTTATTTTTATTTTCTATACAGTATATAGAAAGTATGTTTCGTTTTCACAGAATACAATAGTTTCAGAGTATACAGAGGTGCATGCAAAAGTGTAAAAGTTAAGTCTATCAATAGTAAAGTGATCATGTCCTGGTCAAATAAAAATGATTGCAGCGCCCCTGAGAAAAAAATTATTTTGTGCCCAAATTTATATCAAACATTTAAAAAGCGGTTACTTTCTACACCACGAATTAGCGTTTTAATAAATTTTCTAACAAGTATCTGGTATTTTAGGCTTCCTGGAGGGTTTATTATATTAATATTATTTTTTATTTAAAATAAATAGAATGCTATTATTATTCTTCATTTTCGAATAGTTTAGCACATGTCAAAATCAAGTTTTAAACTCTTATTAAAAAACGCGAGTTTCTTGGCCAAGAATTAGCTTTTGAAATCGAAATACATACTGCTTTCGCTCTCAACATACTTTTTTACTTCTTATATGCATAATTGGAGGAGGTTTTAATAGTGGAGATGGAATATTTTACTTGTAAACAATTTTAACTCATTCTTGGATACGATAAGCTATAAGCACTGATAGACCTTAAAGGATAACTTTACAATGAAAGCTAAAATTAATATGGATAACAATGCATTTCATATATTTGATGTATGTTGTATAGTCACTAAGGAAAACATTATGCTAGATTACTTCTTAAACCCTACTTTTATTCCTATCTACTCTTAAAAATGAATAATAGCTTTTCCTCTGGTTGGGATTGGGAAGAGTAGAAAAGACTATGGAAAAACACAAATGAAATTTATTATTGCTGATCGCCCCAAAAATTATCCCACTGTTTTTCATTTTTCGATAAACACCGCATAAAACTCGCTAACTTAGCGGAAGAAGTGTTATGACGTCATATACAAATCTGTTGATTGTAAAGCTGTCGTATGAATTACATTAAACATGAATTAAAATTAAATCAACTTTAAAACAAAAAAGATCAATCATGCTTAAAACATTGATTATGAAACACTTTCCAACTTCAATGCAATTTGACATCTCTAAAATGCAATACATTCCTCGGTAATATTTTAAAACTTATCACAATACTACATTAATTTATCATATTTGTAAACTTAAACCTTCATCGAAAAAACTGAACTTCATTCAAATGACGGCATTGAAATATAAATTGCCTGGTTTAAACATCTCTAAAATGCGATACATTCCTCGCTAATATTTTTAAAATTATCATAATACTACAATAATTTATTATATTTAAAAACTTCATCGAAAACAACTGAAATTCATTCAAATGACGTCATAGAAAAAATAACACGCCTGGTTCTCTCTATAAAAGCAGCATTACTATAATTATACTATAATAATTTTTATTCTATTTAAAAACTTAAGACCATGGAGCTACAAGTAATTAAACTCTATGTTTAGAACTTCATCGAAAAAAATCGTCCTTCTCTGTGTAAAATCAATGAATATTTCATTCATATCAGCTATGCAGACTCCATGAGCTAAATAGTTTTGCGTTAAAGAAATACAGCAATTCTATACAACTCATTCTACATATTTTGCTGTTTACATTTTACATAAGTGAAAAATAGGCTTCGTTGTAGAAATAATCAAATTTGGATGATCATTTAATCTCAAATATATTGTAATTGCGTTGTTTCAGTATGTAGATGCACAGAATTTAAGCAAAATAAAGCGATTTTAGGACGGATACAACACTCAATATGAATTAAAAAAACTTTAAAAATCACGATTTTGAGACAAGATGGATGCCATATTTCATTTTGAAGTATGTCGCGTGATCTTTTCATATTATGATCACGTGATCGCTTCATATAAGAGGTGTAATTATTATTTTAATTTTTATTTAAAAAACTACTGAATATATTTTGCTGAATTTTTTTATATATTTTATGGAATAATTTGAATATTACCTAAAATTTTCGAAGCAATTTGTAAATTTTAAATCCGCTTAAAAAATGTTTTAAAAATTAGGTCCCATGGGGTTCAATATTTCATTTTTTCAACCCGGGTTCAATCCAAAACTAATTGGGTGATATTATTCATTTATATTCCCATAGGTCCTACAGACCGTCTGAACAACATATTAAAATTTCATTTTGATTAAGTCATTTTTACGGCAGTTATCGTGCTAACGGACAGACAGACAGGCAGACAGAATGAACAAAGTCATAAACACTTTTCAACTTTGTTGTAAAGTGTTAAAAAAAGTAAGTTAACTACAATGGGAAGATTGGGACTATTTTGACACTAACAACGATAGATTCTACAACAAAGCAAATATTCACATGCATATATATAAGACAGCGATTTGATTTTAAAGAAAAAAGACACCTGCAATTAAACTGTCATTTGTGAACTTTGTAAAGATTAGAGTCTTGCTGAGACTCCAATGTAAAGTAAGTTTTTGACCTTGGTTGCGTAAGTTATGTCAAGTTAAAGTGACATTACTCTGAACTTTGATAGTAATTGATGCAAAAGAGGCCTTACGGCCAGGGGCAGTAACAATAATGCTGCAAGGAGTTAACTTAACACATTTATTGTGCACTCAGGAATAATAAAGCAGCTGACGGAGTAACAAAAATAGACGGATACTAAAACAGCCAGTATTGCACATTCTTATCATTTAACCAGGGCCGTAGTTAAGCAGGAACCAGAGGGGGCTAAGCCCCCTCCCCAAGAGGTATACTCAGCCCCCCCCCCCCGATAAAAATAATAATTCCATCCAACATGTCATCCAAATTATGCGTAAAAAATTTCTTTATGATATTTTTTTTTACAAATTGCTTTGTTTTAAAGATTATTTAATTTATCTGAATTTGTGGTTATACTGATGATCCGTTTATTTACATATTTAATTTAAAAATATTTAAAAAATTAAGACAATAGTATTTGGATACTTTTGTATCTTTGCGGGGTTCACTATTATACATTACAGAGTCAAAATCAACTGAAAAGTAGTTAAGAGCGTTAATTTGTATTATTAACTTTCAGAAATTTTCTTCGATTAATTAACAGCTTTGCTACTGGTTAATGCTTATATTAAAATAATTGTAATTATTAGATATTAATTTTGATGTATAGTAGCTATATGGATTTTCCTAATCAACTTTTAGCTTACAAATATAAATATGCAGTTCCTTGTTAATAATTTATATGGATTGAAATATATAATAGTAACTATTATGGTTAATAAATACTAATGATTAACTGTGGGTTTGATGTGCCCCTCCTTCAAGACTGTTAACCCCCCCCCCACCTGAATTTCCCTCCAGCCCCTCTTCTGGCTACGATCCTGCATTTAACACGAATAGATCAATAGTGAACTTTGACCGGACGTGGTGATATGTCTTTACGTAATTAGTGGAATAGCTGTAAATAGTCTATACTTACCCATCTTCTTCTTAAGACATCTAAATCTTGTTCTTGGTAACTAATGATACTAGATGCTAACGATCACTGTTGTAGGAACACTAATGCCTGCTTCACGGGCGTGAACTTTCTACCTTCTCACTCACACATCGACTCGACTCTTAGCGACCTCGACTCCTACTCGACTCCAACCAAACTTCCTCCAGACTATCAACAGGGCTTTTCCCCCAGACTGAATTTCAGCCAGACTAACTCTCTCACCAACGATCCAAAACGTATCCTGCCACTGTGCAGAACCGTAAAATGTTACTTGGCTCGGCAATTGGTCTACATAACCGAATCAGTCAGAAGTTGTGAATATAAAGTCAAACATAAATTATAACGTAACTGAGGGAAATAGTAAATAGCCCTTATAACTTTTAAAGCCAAGTTCGACATCATGCGTCCGATTGAGATAAGGAAAACTGAAGGTATGCTGACCCTTCTTAAACAAGGTTTAAACGTTGAAAAGACTGGAGTTTTAAAATCACCTGCATCTAGAATGAAAACTTGTTATCTTTCAAATCACAGGAACCAAAGAAATGGACAGAAATGTATCTTAATTTCGTGTAATAAAACGATATGGTGTGTTTTTAGTGTCAAGAGGATGTGCAGCTATAGCTGTGGATTGTAAAAATCTTCAGCAAAGCCTAGGTGTCTGTGTTAATGAGTCAACAGTTCGGAAATGTTCAACCGAAAACGGTATGATAGCAAAAAGAATTTTTAAAAAAACTACACTGTCTAAACACCATATGGGTCTACGATTGAATTTCACAACAAGATACTAGCATTGGACTCATGAGCGCTCATAGAATTCTTTCCAGGAGGGAAAAAACCATTGACGTCTCTATATGAAAAATTGCATGGTACTAAATAATATGTTTGCAGTCATGGTATATTTTACATTTATAATAAGTTATACTTTTAGATTTATAGTAATGTTTAGATTGAGTTTGTAGTTATGTTTTCATTTAATTGCTTTATAACTATTAATATAGCAATAAAATAATATACAGGGTGATTATAATTAAAGTTGCGATTTTAAAACGCTGTAAAGTGAGAACCACTGGTTTGAATGACCTGAAATTTGACATGAGTATACGTGAAGCAATGAAATTTTGTTTGGCGAAGGAAAAAAATACTTCAAAAATGTATCGATAGACGGCGCTGTATTTTCCAAACACGGGGTGTTGTTAGCCGAAAGAAACCAATAGTCAACTAAAGAAAAGGACAATTTAATCAACATCCCTTACTTTAATAATTGATTGAAACATCATGAAAACATGAAACAAACACCTAATATGCAAGAAATGTTTAATATGCTGTCTACCGCACTCAGCTGCGAGTTGGAAGCGCAAAACAGTATGTTCTACAACAGATCGGAGTGTATCAGAGGTGATGTTGTAGATGTGGTGCGTAATGCGTGCCTTTAAGTCAGCTAAGTTCGTCGAACCTCCTGAGAACAGTTAACGCACAATCGCCGTTCTGGTAGAAAAGTTTTACGGGCAAAGCACGATCCTTCAGTGACAGAGTCATGACAAGGCACTCAATGAGAATTGCATGTGCTCCTCGTTTTTATCACAACTGTAATGTGCGGTACGCATGCCTAGTCTTAATTAGCATACCTCCAGATTAGAGGTGTGCTTCCACGCGCGACCTAGTGGCTAATTTTTTCGTTCTTCGTCAAGCAAATTCAATGTTGGATTCATACATTGTCATTTTTTGGTACATTTTTCGAGTAATTTTTTTTCGCCAATAAAAATTCCACTGCTTCATATATACTCAGGTCAAATTTCAGGTCATTCTGACCAGTAGTTCTTACTTTACAGCGTTTTAAAATCGCAACTTTAATTATAATCACCCTGTATATATTTCATATTATATATTATTCAAATATATAATATGAAATATTGCTATATTTCATATTATATTTACATATTTTATATATTTCTATGAAATTAATTATAATTAGATCAGCAAGTTGGTGTTACCTATCCAATTGTAGACGTATTTTAAACCAAAGTTGATTTAATACGAATTTATCTGCCATGTTAGGCTTAACTGAAAAAAATGTCCGTGCCGGAACTAGTAGACAATTCACGCGGAGCCGCAAAAACGCTGCTTCCTTCTCTCGTCGGTCGTGTAAAAAGATGTCGTGAGTTGTTAAGAATAGGAATAATTGAACCATGATAACAAATATATTGTATGTATTGTAAGCAATGTATATATTTTAGAAAAGATAAAAACTAGCTTATGTACATGATTAAGCATGTCCTGTGCTTTATTTAAATAGGTAGACATGTTTGTTTCGAAGAGCCCAACATTTTTCTCGTGGAAACATCGGGTTCAACCAATCTGAATGCTCGTCAAGCTTGCGCTGTTGAATCGTCTGCTCGCCACAATCCATCTATGGCAGTGTGTGTTTTGATGACACCTCCTGATTCCATAGAATACAATCATGGGTTAACCGAGAAATTGAAAGGCTTTCCAAATGTCCATCTTCAGAAGATTGATGTCGGCGCTTTTGTGCAGGATTCTCCGATTTCCAAGTGGTACGAGGAAGGAAAATGGAAAAATAGTAAATATAAGGTATAATTGAACGTCGACATGTTTGGAAACAAGTCTGAAAATATTTACTTATAAGCGGTAAAGACTGCACTTTTAAGAGTAAAAAGGTTTTTTTTAATACTTTCCAACATAGCTGAAAAGTGTTTATAAATTTGGTCATTCTGTCTGTTTTTCTTCCGATTTGAAATTTATGTTCGTTTTGTCCCAATTTAAAATATATCTTTTGGAATAAAGTTTTGGCGGGAAAGATTAATTTTCAATGAACATCGAAATGCTTGGAAACACATCTTAAAATATTAATTTATAGACAGTAAAAACAGCACTTTTATGATTAAAAAAATATTTTGTTTAATATGACACCATTAAAGATTTTAAAATAATATTACGATTAGGCCAAAGCACTTTCGGACGTCATACCTGTCATAAACGTCTTCATCAGTGGCGATTCAATAAACAAGAAAGATCAATCATGCATAAAACATTGATTATGAAACACTTTCCAACTTCAATGCAATTTTATATAAACATCTGTACATGCGATAAATTCCTCGGTAAAAGTTTTAAAATTATCACAATACTACATTAATTTATTATATTTGGAAACTAAAACTTCATCGAAAAAAATGAACTTCATTCAAATGACGGCATTGAAATATAAATTGTCTGGTTTAAACATCTCTAAAATGCGATACGTTCCTCGGTAATATTTTTAAAATTATCATAATACTACAATAATTTATTATATTTGAAAACTTCATCGAAAACAAATGAACTTTATTCAAATAACGTCATCGAAATATAAATCGACTGACTCTCTCTATAAAAGCAGCATTTCATTCATAAACGTTTTTCAATTCCTTTCATTCATCACAATACTATAATAATTTATTTTATTTAAAAACTTAAAACCATGGAGGTACAAGTAATTTAACTCTATGCTTAAAATTTCATCGAGAAAATCGTCGTCTTCTCTGTTGTTGATGTTGTTGAAACCCAGACCGTCCGACCTACCAGAAAGGTGTAAGGTAACTGCTTGGACGGTCGGGAAGTGCCACCCAATTTAGACCGGAACCCAGTGGGGGAGGCATCCACAGGGACCGTACCCTCCTTCCCCTACCACCAACCTCTCGGAAGGACTTTCGGACCCACATGTTTAACGTGATCGTACTCCGCATGAACACGGCGGTAGTTTCGGTAGTGGCTGGAATCGAACCCGGGCCTACCGAGTGCAACTCCAGCGCGCTAACCAATGGGCTACCGCGCCCTCGTCGTCTTCTCTGTGTAAAATCAATAATATTTCGTTCATATCAGCTATATTGCAGACTCCATGAGCTAAATAATTTTGCATTAAAGAAATGCAGCAATTCTTGTATAACTCATTCTACATCTTTTGGTGTTTACATTCTCCATAAGTGAAAATTAGGCTTCGTTGTAGAAATAATCAATGTTTGATGATTATTTAAGCTCAAATATATTGTAACTGCGTTGTTTCAGTATGTAGATGCACAGAATTTAAGCAAATATAAAGCGGTTTTAGGACGGATACAACACTGAATATGAATTAAAAAGGACTTTAAAAATCCCGATTTTAACACAAGATGGATGCCAACTTTTATTTTGAAGTGGGTCACGTGATCTCTTCATATAATGGTCACGCGATCCTTTCATATAAATGGTGTAATTATTATTTTAATTTTTATTTAAAAACTATTGAATATATTTTACTGAAATTTTTTTCATATATTTTATATGATAATTTGACTATTTCCTAAAATTTCGCGAAGCAATTTCTGAATTTTAAATTCGCTTAAAAAGTGTTTGAAAAATTAGGTCCCATAGGGTTCGATATATTTCATTTTTTCAACCCGGGTTCAATCCAAAACTAATTGGGTGACATTATTCATTTATATTCCCATAGGTCCCACAGACCGTGTGAACAACAAACTAAAATTTCATTTTGATAAAGTCATTTTTACGGCAGTTATCGTGCTAACGGACAGACAGACAGACAGACAGAATGAACAAAGTCATAAACACTTTTCAACTATGTTGTAAAGTATTAAAAAAGGAAAAGCATGAGCTTTTATACGCAGTTAGAAAATGTGAAACAAAAATTTGAGTATGAATGGTCCGATTATCCGACACAAAATAAAATCGTTAAATTACCAAATAAAAATATAACACATATACAATTGCAATCCAGAAATACATATTTTGCAATTAAAATACCATTCAATACATTTTAAAGTCGCATTGAATGCCTTATTATTGCTTTCAATGACACTTTAAAATGTTTGGCTTGTGTATTTCTGGATTAGTTATATATGTGTTATATTTCCATTGGTAATTTCACGATTTTATTTTGTCTCGGATAATCCGACTATGTAGATCTTTGTCACTTCATGTGTAAATTTTTCTTTTCGCAGTTTCTGGCTGTATAAAAGCTCGTGTTTTTCCTCTTATATTGCATAAGCCACTGATGAAAGCCGCTATGACGTCCGGCAGCGCTCTGGTCTATTTCTAATATTATTTTAGCAGCTTAAATGGTATGGTATTAAAAAACGACTTTTTTACTATCAAAAGTGTATTCTTTACTATGTACGAATGAATGCTTATTAATACAACGAAATTTTTATTAATACAGCTATTAACAAGAAAGATCAATCATGCATAAAGCATTGATTGTGAAACACTTTCCAACTTCAATGCAATTTTATATAAACATCTCTAAAATGCGATACATTCCTCGGTAATATTTTTTAAATTATCGCAATACTACATTAATTTATTATATTTGAAAACTTCATTGAAGAAAATGAACTTCATTCAAGTGACGGCATTGAAATAGGAATTGCCTTGTTTAAACATCTCTAAAATGCGATACATTCCTCGGTAATATTTTTAAAATTATCATAATACTACAATAATTTATTATATTTGAATACTTCATCGTAAACAAATGAACTTTATTCAAATGACGTCATCGAAATATAAATCGCCTCTATATAAAAGCAGAATTTCATTCATAAACATTTTTCCAATCGTTTCATTCATCACAATTCTATAATAATTTATTTTATTTGTAAATTTGAAAAATTGTTATCTACCATATTTATTTTAAAATGTAAAACCTCTCTTATATATGAAATAATTAAACCCTTGGAAAAATATTTATTATATAATATATCTCTTTTTTCTTTCTGGAGTATATAGCAAGAGTCAGAATTTAATTTAATTTGTTTTTCTTCCTATATTAAATAATTTTTATTTAAAAAACTACCTAATATATTTTACTGAAATTTTTTTTATATATTTTATGGGATAATTTGAATATTTCCTAAAATTTTCGAAGCAATTTGGGAATTTTAAAGTCGCTTAAAAAATGTTTGAAAAATTAGGTCCCATAGGGCTCGATATATTTCATTTTTTCAACCCGGGTTCAATCCAAAACTAATTGGGTGATATTATTCATTTATATTACCATAGATCCCACAGACAGTCTGAAAAACATACTAAAATTTCATTTTGATAAAGTCATTTTTACGGCCAGTTACCGTACTAACAGACAGACAGACAGAATGAAGTCATAAACACTTTTCAACTATATTGTAAAGTGTTAAAAACCACGCTCCTTCGGCCGGTTTCTTATTCAGAAGGGAAAGTAGGTGTAACATGCAAAGCGGAGCGAATTTAAAGGGGGTTAAGGGGTGCCCCCCACCCTGAAATTGAAAATTTCAAAATGCTTCTAAAACACACATGTGATAAACATAATATACTGAATCCCCATTCAGTTTGTTGTTCTGCAATCCTTGAACTAGAAAAGCAACCCGTTTTAACCTCCAATAAATAAATAAAACGAATAATTATAAAAGAAAAATGAAATAAATGCTTAAAAACCGAAATTAAAAAAAAGTGCTTCGGTTACTGTATAACCGCAATTACTGTATGACTGCGGTTTCTTATTCAGAAGGGAAAGTAGATGTAACATGCAAAGCGGAGCATATTCAAAGGGGGTGAAGGGGTGCACCCCCCCCCCCCCGAAATTGAAAAATTTCAAAATGCTTCTGAAACACACATGTGATAAACATAATATACTGAATCCCCATTCAGTTTGTTGTTCTGCAATCCTTGAACTAGAAAAGCAACCCGTTTTAACCTCCAATAAATAAATAGAAAGAATAATGATAAAAGAAAAATGAAATAAATGCTTAAAAACCGAAAATAAGAAAAGAGTGCTTCGGTTACCGTATGACTGCAATCGCAGAGAAATTCTCGTACTACAGTAAAAACCCGAAGTCTGCAAATTTGAAAAAACTCCTGTTCCTGAAGCTAACAGAAAAAGCTAAGACCAAAGTCCAGTTATTTAGTGACTAGAGGTCTGCACGGGTCTAATTTAAAATTTTACCCAGCCCGAAAATATTAAGATTTGACTCGTTAACGCCCAAGAATATTTTAACATATTTCACCTGAACCTAACCCGTTCCAAAAACATTCAAAGCTATCCCCAACGCGGTCCTGTCCGAATTTTTTTATAATACATTAAACAGCCGCCTGCTGCCTCATATGATGACCCAAATTTACATTTAAGAAATTAAACACAAGTTATATTACATATAGTAAAAATAATTTGTGGGCAGCACATGACTTTCCTTATATAATGCAATGAATTTACTACTTTTACAGTTATAAAAAATTTTATTCTTATAGTAGATACTTATATTCTTTCCAAGATATTGAATTTTCTTCAATGAGTCGTCATTTTCATTGATTTAGAGTCATTTTTATCCATTTGACGAGATTTTTGTTATTTTGGCAAAATTTAAAAATGTCGCCAAGTTGGCGACATTCCGACAAATTCGTCGCCAAAATCTCGCCAAGCGTTATTGGCGGAGAAATAAGTTATCTTACAGCCAATAAATGACTATTGGCGTTCAAATACAAAAGTATTAATCAAAGTATCTTTTTTCATGAACAGAACGAGCTAGATCCACGAGAATGATGTGACCCAATTTATCGCATGGTATTACATATGAAAAGTGAACATGTTTCTCAATAGGAAATATTTTTATTTTATATAACTTTTTGATAATTTTTTTGAAAAATGTGCAATATCTCGAGAACAGTTCATGTTAGCGTTCTAAAATTTATGCCAATCGTTGTCTAATGAAAAATTACATAAGAAATGTCTATTTGCGTAACTTTATTAGCGGTTTTGATTTTTTGACGATTTTTACAAAATTTCATTCGAAAATTTAGGGGAGTTCTTAAACATTCAATTGCGTATAAAAACAATAGACTTCCAGTGTTTACGGATTGTGATTTTTGTACCAAATTTCGTTCGAATTGGTCCATTCGTTCGTCAGTTATCGTCTCCACAGACTCACTGACACACACACATACTTTCACACACACACACATACTTTCACACACACACACAGACATCACTTCAAAAATGTTTGATTCGTGATCAGGGATGCTTGAAACGTGCTCTCCCATCGAAAACTCGAATTCGAATTTTCGACCCCGTCACAATACTTTCCTTATACATTATGTATATAAGGAAAGTAAGGGATGGAAAAGAATCCAAATTTGAAAAATCTGTACAAATCAAGAATGAGTATTACTGTAAAGTATGTTTTTACTTTCCTTATATACATAATGTATAAGGAAAGTATTGTGACGGGGTCGAAAATTCGAATTCGAGTTTTCGACGGGAGAGCACGTTTCAAGCATCCCTGATCACGAATCAAGCATTTTTGAAGTGGTGTGTGTGTGTGTGTGTGAAAGTATGTGTGTGTGTGTGTGTGTGTGTGTGTGTGTGTGTGTGTGTGTCAGTGAGTCTGTGGAGACGATAACTAACGAACGAATGGGCCGATTCGAACGAAATTTGGTACAAAAATCACAATCCGTAAACACTGGAAACCTATTGTTTTTATATGCAATCGAATGTCCAGAACCCCCCTAAATTTTTGAGTGAAATTTTGAAAAATTCGTCAAAAAATCAAAACCGCTAATAAAGTTACACAAATAGACATTTCTTGTATAATTTTTCATTAGAAAACGATTGACATAAATTTTAGAACGCTAACATGAATCGTTCTCTAGATATTGCACATTTTTCAAAAAAATTATCAAAAAATCATAAAATAAAAAAAATATTTCCTATTGAGAAGCATGTTCACTTTTCATGTGTAACGCCATGCGATAAATTGGGTGACATCATTCTCATGGATCTAGCTCGTTCCAGTTATGAGAAAAAGTACTTTGAGTAATACTTTTGTATTTGAACGCCAATAGTTATTTATCTGCTATGGGAATAACTTATTTCTTCGTCCATAACACTTGGCGAAATTTTGGCGACGAATTTGGCGAAATGTAGCCAACTTGGCGACTTTTTTAATTGTTGCCAAATTAACAAAAATCTTGCCAAATAGATAAAAATGACACTAAGTCAATCAAAATGACAACTAATTGAAGAAAATTCAATATCTTGGAAAGAATATAAGTATCTACTATAAGAATATCATTTTTATAACTGTAAAAGTAGTAAATTCATTGCATTATATGAGGAAAGTCATGTGTTGCCCACATCAGATTTTTATTTATTATTTTGCTTTGATAATATCAGAAATTAAATAAGAAAACAGCTCTTCACTGACGTTATGTTTGAAAAAATTCTTTATTCACTCATTTAAGTTATTAGTGAACAATGCAACGCCCTTTTGTTAGAGCTCATCAGCACAAAAGAGACAATTAGAGCTCATCAGCACAAAGTACAGTGGTAGCAAATCGAATATGCCAGATGCCATAATTGTTAGCATTTTCAAAATTATTTCAACGCGATTAAACTTTTTACGTAAGTATAGGTATTATGTTCACAGTTATGAATATCTTTAAAATTATATAATTTTAAATTACATGTGGTTGATGCTCAGAATACAAATGTAAATAAATTCAAGGTCAATAATTCGTCTTATCCATATATTATTACTTTCCTTATATACATAATGTATAAGGAAAGTATTGTGACGAGGTCGAAAATTCGAATTCGAGTTTTCGACGGGAGAGCACGTTTCAAGCATCCCTGATCACGACTCAGACATTTTTGAAGTGATGTCTGTGTGTGTGTGTGTGTGTGTCAGTGAATCTGTGGAGACGATAACTGACGAACGAATGGGCCGATTCGAACCAAATTTGGTACAAAAATCACAATCCGTAAACACTGGAAGCCTATTGTTTTTATGCGCAGTCGAATGTTCAGAACCCCCCTAAATTTTCGAATGAAATTTTGAAGAAATCGTCAAGAAATCAAAACCACTAATAAAGTTACACAAATAGACATTTCTTATGTAATTTTTCATTAGAAAATGATTGGCATAAATTTTAGAACGCTAACATGAACTGTTCTCGAGATATTACACATTTTTCAAAAAAATTATCAAAAAGTCATGTAAAATAAAAAAATATTTGCTCTTGAGGGACATGTTCACTTTTCATATGTAATACCCTGCGATAAATTGGGTGACATCATTCTCGTGGATATAGCTCGTTCCGTTCATGAAGAAAGATACTTTGAGTAATACTTTTGTATTTGAACGCCAATAGTCATTTATTTGCTGTAAGAATAACTTATATCTTCGTTCATAACGCTTGGCGAAATTTTGGCGACGAATTTGGCGGAATGTCGCCAACTTGGCGACTTTTTTTAAATGTTGCCAAATTAACGAAAATCTCGCCAAATGGATGAAAATGATTCTAAATCAAAGAAAATGACGTCTAATTGAAGAAAATTCAATACCTTGGAAAGAATATTAGTATCTACTATAAGAAAAACCTATTTATTTTACTGTAAAAGTAGTAAATTCATTACATTATATAAGGAAAGTCATGTGTTGCCCACATCAGATTTTTTTTAAATTGTAACAGTTTATTCAAATAAATTTTCATTCAATATTTGTTATCGGAAAGAAATCGATAGAAATGTCTACTTTAACATTAGAATTTATTTAAATTTGATAATTTAGAAACAAACATTCAGAATCTAATAATTGAAATTAAAATCACAGAAAAAATTGAAAATGAAATATCAGTGTTAAATTTGAAGTAAACAATACCTATTGGCTTTTTATTTATTTTGACCATGCCCAACCCGACCTGAATTTAATAAAACGTGGCTTGACTTCGGCCCGTGAGCCAGGTTTTTCAACGCTTTTTTGTGTGTGTGTGTATGTGTGTGTGTGTGTGAATAAAGAGCTCTGTGCTTGCTCACAGGTTATCTTATCTGTTTCCCATGGGCGCCCACAGGCGATGGCAAGAGAGGGCACCTGCCCTCCCCCTGGACGTTCAAGGTCACAAAGGTGGGCCTCAAGCTAGCCAATGTTGTACATCTTGTCCATGAGTTTTCCCCACTAAAGCCACTATTACACGACAGTAATTTGGGACAACAAACCGTTCGCAAAACAGCTCAGACAGCAAATTTAGCCACAACATTTTAAGTTTAACCCGAAAATGTTGTTGAGAGAACGGCCGTGCGAAAATCAACCAATCAGAATTGCGTAGATCCGAAACGTCACAGGTCACGTGCTTTCGAGTTATTTTATTTCTTACTTCAATAGCGACCAAGATGGCCGATAGACTGTTTTGGAATGCAAAAATGGAAGCTGATCTTATTGAACTTATTCAATCCAAACGGAACCTCTGGGATGTTAAGAATACTCTTTATAGTAAAAGAGAACCCCTATTACACGACAGTAATTTGGGACAACAAATCGTTTGCAAAACAGCTTTGGGACGTCATTCCACGCAGCACAGAACGAAAGTGACGTCACTCCAAGCAACAAATGAGGGATCCTCCAAGCAGCAAATGGGGAAGCTAAGCTTCCCCATTTGTTGCTTGGAGTGACGCCACTTTCGTTCTGTGCTGCGAGGAGCGACGTCACAAACGTCCCAAAGCTGTTTTACAAACGGTTTGTTGTCCCAAATAACTGTCGTGTAATAGGGGCTTTCGTCAGTGGTTTGCTCTCTTTTGGAAAAGTTCTATGGGCTCCCATACTGCTTCTCCTTGCTGTATGCAATACACTGTTGTAAGGTAGAAACCAGTTGACTGTAAATTTTCTGATGTTAATGTTACTTAAATTGTTAATTAATTCTTATGATGTTAATGTTAACATTTTTGCAATACGCTGTGTAAATCGCAAAAATCTTCGAAAGTGTTACAAATTCCTACCAGTAAAAGGTCAGAAATCCAGTGTTTAACTCCAGTATAACTGGCTATTTTGAACCGTTGTTGTCCTATCGTTTGTACTTTTCTTATGGATATATTAAATGAACATAATTAAACTCAGTGATGTTATGGAGCTGAATCAAGTTCTTTACGTTTGTAAATATCATTTCCAAGAATATACTGTCTTTTACGATATCATCCAGCACCAAATGTTTTATTTATTGCAAGGAACATAACTAAATACCTACCCTTAAACCTATGAACGAACGAATCAAAATTATATCAATTATATTAAAAAAGATTTTGAACTCTAGACTATGTGGAATTCCATTACTTCAGCGACAAAATCACCGGCTTCTTCCTGCTGAACAACAGTAATGGCGAAATCTATCTGAAGTTGGTGATGTGGTTAGAATTTTTTGCTTTGTTACTAGCCTCATTTCAGGGCAGAGAGAGATAGTTTTTACTTTCCTTATATACATAATGTATAAGGAAAGTATTGTGACGAGGTCGAAAATTCGAATTCAAGTTTTCGACGGGAGAGCACGTTTCAAGCATCTCTGATCACGAATCAAACATTTTTGAAGTGATGTCTGTGTGTATGTGTCAGTGAGTCTGTGGAGACGATAATTGACGAACGAATGCACCGATTCGAATGAAATTTGGTACAAAAATCACAATTCGTAAACACTGGAAACCTATTTTTTTTATACGCAATCGAATGTTCAGAACCCCCCTAAATTTTCGAGTGAAATTTTGAAAAAATCGTCAAAAAATCAAAACCGCTAATAAAGTTACTCAAAGATCTCGAGATATTGCACATTTTTCAAAAAAATTATCAAAAAGTTATATAAAATAAAAAAATTATATTTCCTATTGAGAAACATGTTCACTTTTCATATGTAATACCATGCGATAAATTGGGTGACATCATTCTCATGGATCTAGCTCGTTCCATTCATGAAGAAAGATACTTTGAGTAATACTTTTGTATTTGAACGCCAATAGTCATTTATCTGCTGTAAGAATAACTTATTTCTCCGTCCATAACGCTTGGCAAGATTTTGGCGACGAATTTGTCGGAATGTCGCCAACTTGGCGACATTTTTAATTGTTTCCAAATTAACAAAAATCTCGCCAAATTGATAAAAATGACGCTAAATCAATGAAAATGACGACTCATTGAAGAAAATTCAATATCTTGGAAAGAATATAAATATCTACTATAAGAATAACATTTTTTTTTAACTGTAAAAGTAGTAAATTCATTGCATTATATAAGGAAAGTCATGTGTTGCCCACATCAGATTTTTTTTTCGTTATCTTGAATCTGAGGCCTGAGCAACAACAAAGATGAAAATTTGTGATATATTAACTATGTGGTTGGAATTTCTTGCTTTTTACTACTCCCTTTCCAAGACATAAGATACTTTTACCGCATCTGGAGCCTTTGGCAAAGCAAAAGACTTACACTACCAAATGAGTTATTCGAGAACAGAAAAAGAGAGTAAAAATATACAAAAAAATTTAAAAAATAAATATACAGCACGCATAAATATAAGAGAGTGATTGTTCATCACTACAAATAACAAGGAAACCAACCTCTGTTCATATTCGTAAACCTTCTCAAACGATTTCAGCATGTTGCATGTGTTAAGTTTTCCCAACAAGTTTTATAAATACGATAATGTGTTAAGATTATTTTTTTCTTAAAAGACATCACACCATTAAAAAATATCTTTTCATCCCAGTCAGCAAAACTATTTACAAACAAAACAAAAGCAACTCGACGCAGTTTACTGCATTAACTTACTGCATACAAGCGTGTAATATTAGAGGTGGACTGCGACTTTGGGAATTCGAATGCAGTGTTTGTACCAGTGTTCTGTAATTTCTTTTTCCGATATTCCTAATACACAGCATATAAAACAGCATTTTAAGAAAATCTAAAATTAAAAATATTTTCATGATTAAAAAAAGTCTTATTTGACAATAAAAAATTTTTTATTGAAAGTTAGTTGGCGAACAGCATAGAATCAGGTCCCACTACTTTTGGTCGACCAATATGTTCGATCGACCACTACGTTACATACTCTTGTGTTAAAATTATCGTTTATACATGATTTTCGGTAGTTTGTTAAAATAAAAATTATTAATTAGTTTCAAGTTTAATATTTGTACAATATCCATGTGTAAAATTATAAAACGAACAATTCAGAAAATTTTTCCAGCTCAGAATATCGATGACGTCGATAATGTACAGAATCGATCCAATGAGAAACGATATTTTTGCAATATTACATTACATTATGCTCCAAGGAGATAAACATTTAGAGGATATGACACTCAGCCTTGCTTCTCACACTTTAAGAGAGAAAGTATAATTGAAGAGAATACTTTACGCTTCTCTTCAGGGAGTTCTCTATCGGAAGAATTATATAATTTCCTTCATAGCACTGTTTCAGTTAATTTAAATGATTACATGAACTCGATAATTGGCAATACTGAGGATACAAAATTGCAGCAAAGATTTCGGTATATAAATGTCGCGACGATGAGGTGAAAGGCAGTTTACTTGTGGTACCAGCAATCAGCTGAGACCCTCCTCCTCAACATATTTGATTAAGCGCCACGACGTCCGGCAAGGCATGCAATATTGATCCATCACTAAATGATACGTATCAATGCATCGCATAAACTTGCCCACCATTGCCTAGTAGGCCCACAAATCTGTTAACACACCATTGTCGACTGTAGTACTCATCTTCTGGAAATATAATAGTCGTTGGCGAAAAAACAGATAAAGTCGCCAATCGGCTGAAATGCGGGAAATTAGTCATAGTAATAAATTGTATATTTCTGTTCTATTATTTTTTCTGCAGTGGCGGCTCGTCTATAGGCACTGTGGCACTGCGGGAACGACAGTGCTCTCTCTCCCTCGCAGCCTCGCGTGCAGCTTCCTATGTGCGCATACGCAAATAGGCGTATAGTGGCCTATATATAGGCATAGTGCCTATAGTGGCAGCTCGTCTATAGGCACTGTGGTATTGCGGGAACGACAGTGCTCTGCAGCCTCGTTTGCAGCTTATGTGCGCATGCGCACATAGGAAGCTGCACGCGAGGCTGCGAGGGAGAGAGAGCACTGTCGTTCCCGCAGTGCCAAAGTGCCTATAGACAAGCCGCCACATTTTCAGTATTTTAAAAACAGTATATTTTTAGGTGTATCACGTGAGTGATGGCCTACGACTCCTGCTTATGTGGAAATACGGAGGTATTTATCTGGATCTAGATGTGGTTACCTTGCGTTCACTGGAGCACCTGAAAAATGCAGCTATTGCTTCTCCCGACAAGAACAGTGCAGAAAATGGAATATTAATTTTCGAAAAAAATCACGAACTGATGAGAAGATGCATCTACGACTTCGCTCAAAATTATAACCCTAATGGGTTTGCAAGCAACGGGCCGAAAATCGTTACCAATAATATAAAAAAAATGTGCAATATCAGCCAAATCAAAGCCTCGGATACTGGATGCAATATCCGAATTTTACCCCACGAAGCTGCGTTTCCAATTCCGTATCAGAGATGGAAGGACTACTTTGCCAAAAGTTCTGTCAAAAATATAAAGGAACACTTCAACTCAAGCTATTGGATTCATGTCTGGAATAAAATGAGCAACCAATACGTATCAAATGTTAGCAGCAATAGTTTGTATGAATTAGCTCTGAAGCAGCACTGTCCTTCAGTATACGAGTATGTTCTGGAGGCTGGTAATTTTTGAGTCACTGGGATGGAAGCCACAGAAAAAGTGGATCCCCCCCCCCCCCCCCCCGTGTTCGATTGGGGACGCCATCGAAGCGTAGTTTTTTTTTTTTCTTTATATTATAAATGTAAATATGTGAAATTATGTATAAAATTAAAACTGAATTATACTCTAAAATATACTATATTACTTAACTGTTACTTATTAACTTACTTATACTTAATTATAGTTACTTATAAACTTAATTAAAATGTTATGAGTAATATTTTATATAAAAAAATGTAACTTTTTTTTTACTTTTTAATACATAAAACAAATTATGTATGGAACAAAAATTGTAGATAACAAAGATATAAGCAATAATTTTATTATGCAGATATGTAATATTATATCAGCAACAGGTATCTGAAATAGAGAAAATCTGATACCAACTCATGTGAGGGGTTACCAATCTTAATGTTTGCCCTCGGCTCCAATACCTCTACTAGACTGTCCAATACCTGGACTCAACTGTGATACAAAACATCGATTTCCTTTATACGAATTTCATATTGTGTATTTATATCAAAACGATTTAAATCATAAAAAAAAGTCTAAAAGTCTCCACTACAATATCCTCAATAAATTTCTAGCAAATTTTATTTGTTACAAAAACGAACTAACAATGATACTTTTCGGAACAATGATGATGGTATATAAAATATGGGGGGTATTGATAAAGTTAACTACACCGTAGATGTTTGTTCGACGATAGCTCATTAATGGACTGTAGGCATTAACTTTTTAATATGATTTATTAGAGTATATACAGACTATATACACTATTTACAACTTATTTACAATTGATGCAAATAATTAAAGATATCTGAGGTCTCATCATATTATCCAGCCTTCAGTGCTGGATGGTATGACCTCTCTTATCAATATCAAAATCATAACTGACTAATTCTTGGCGCGGTAGGCGCAAAACACACCCGCCAAGAGCGAGATCGACGCCAAGGCCGATTTGCGCGCGGACCTCCCGCCCGACCTTAAAATCTTGAATTTCAATACTTAATAAACACATATTGCTTTTGAAAATGATATAAAGATACATTTGAAAATTAATAACATTTTGAAACAAAACAACATAAACACTTACATGACATAGTACAAGAATAGATTGTAGTATAGATATATGATAATAACACATTTTTCAACATTTAAACTAGTAACATATAATTTGGCTATAATTTGAAATCCTGGGTTAAACCTATAAACAATATATGCTAAATAAAAACAGTATATAAACAATGTACACTAACTTATTTTACAGGTAACACAGCAACCTTAGAAATTGATCTTTTTATAATACCTGTGAGAGTTTTTATTACAAGAACTCTCACTTTGCCGTCCTTACCAGGAATTGTATCCTCAATACGACCCATATGCCATTTGCATGGTGGCAGATTGTCTTCTTTTACAATTACAAGATCTCCTTTATTGATGTTTTCCTTTTGGAACATCCACTTCGAACGTTGTTGGAGATTTGTAAGGTAGTCTCTTTGCCACCTTTTCCAAATGTTCTGGACTAATTTTCAGATCAGTTGCCAACGAGATAGTCGGTTATCAGGCACATTATTTAATTCAGGTTCAGGGATGGCATTTAAGGGACGTCCAATTAGAAAATGCCCCGGAGCTAAGGCCTCAAGATCTTTAGGATCTGACGATAAAGGAGAAATTGGCCTGGAGTTAATCACTCCTTCAATTTGGACCATAATTGTTAGGAATTCCTCATAATTCAATTTCGCTTTCCCTACCGATCGTCTTAAATAAAATTTGAAAGATTTAACGCCCGCCTCCCACAAGCCTCCGAAATTTGGAGACCGGGGCGGAATAAAATTCCAAGTGATTTGTTCAGAGGACAAATAATTAGCCATACCTTCCTCGGGGTTTCTAACTAAATTGTACAGTTTCTGGATTTCTGTCTGAGCACCAACAAAATTTGTAGCATTGTCCGTAAATATTACCGAAACCTTTCCTCTCCTAGCCATAAATCTTTTAAGACTAGCGATAAACGCATTAGAAGTTAAATCTGATACCATCTCTAAGTGTATGGCCTTCGTGGAAAAACATATAAATATGGCCACGTATATTTTCCGCAGGTTTCCTCGTCTTTGACCCGGATATTTAACAAAAAAGGGGCCACAAAAATCTATGCCGCTCACATTGAAGGGTGGCGTCGGGATTACTCTCTCCGAGGGAAGATTCCCCATTAACTGTTCAGAGAACTTAGGTTTGGCCTTAAAACACCTGATACAATCATTTACTACCTTTCTTGCTATATCTCTCCCGCCAATAGGCCAAAAGATTTGTTTGATGACATGTAACAAAGTTTGGGGACCTGCATGTAAATTCCTAGTGTGATAGTACTCAAAAATCATTCTCGTAAGCTTGTGCCCTTTAGGTAAGATTAATGGGTGTTTTTCTTCAAATTTCAGATTTGAATGGGCTAATCGACCTCCAACTCTGAGAAGAGAATTCTCATCGACAAAGGGATTTAAATTTTTTAACTTACTCGCTACTGGAATGGGAGTGTTATTTTGTAGAGCCTTTATTTCTGTTGAAAACTCCCTTGCTTGAATCTTACTTACCACAAATTTCATAGCCTTTTGACACTCCTCAGATGTCAATGGACCCTTAAGCTTACAGTGAGGAGCCTTTACATTTTGACAGAACCTGAAAACAAAACTGATTACATGAATTAATTTTAGATAATTGTTTGTAATATTTAGCAACTCCTCCATGAATTCAAGATCAGGAACGACAGTTAATATGGTTTCTGAAGATTTAAGTTCTTGCACATAAACATCATCACTAGGACACGAAAAGTTACTTGGTACTTGTACCAGACGTTGGAGAAATTTAGGACCATTCCACCAGTCCTTGCTCTCTAACAGTTCTCTGACATCAGAACCTCTTGAAAGGATGTCTGCTACATTGTTGTCCGAGGAAACATGTCCCCAGTGGAAACCTTTAGTTAAACATTGGATATTTACCACTCGATTACTTACGAAAGTTTTTAACTTATGCGGTGGGGTCTGGATCCATGCCAGGGCAATAGTTGAGTCGGACCAAAGAAAGACATTTTTCACTTCCAACTTTAGTGAGGATATGGTTTTTAAGGTTAGTTTGGACAGTAGGAGACAGGAACAAAGTTCTAGTCTTGGGATTGTCACCGTCTTTAAGGGTGCCACTAGAGACTTGCTGCACAAATTGCGGCAACGAATTTGGCCGGATTTAGTAATTGTCTGTATGTACAGAACTGCACCGTAACATAACTTTGAAGAATCCGCAAACCCGTGAATAAACGTTTCTTCAACATCTTCGGTCAAGCAGTATCTTGGAATTTTTAGATTTTCAACAGTAGGAAGAGACAACACAAATTTTGACCATTCCCCTTGCTATATCTTTCGGCAATTGATCATTCCAACCAATTTTTTGAAGCCACAAGGCTTGCATAAAGGTTTTAGCTTTTGCTATGACCGGTCCAATCAAAACAAGAGGATCGAAAATTCTGGCTATTTCCGACAAGACTTCACGCTTCGTGTAAGTAAATTTTGGTCTGATTCTCACCTTGTAGGAGAAACAGTCATCTTCTGGATGCCACTGAATTCCCAACACCTTGACCACATTTGTCTCTGAAGTTGAATGGAAAGAATACTCCTTATCTCCCGAAGGAATATCTACCAACAATTCTTGATGATTTGCAGACCACTTATGCAACTGCATTCCGCCACTTTGTAATAACTGTATTAACTGTGTTTGTAATGCCTTGGTAGCATCCATATCGGAGTTTCCGGATAAGACATCGTCCATGTATACATCGGTTAGAAGAACAGGAGCAGCGAGCAGAAAATTCCTTTCTTCGTCGACTGCCAATTGCTGAAGAGTTCGCGTTGCCAAAAAGGGTGCGCACGTTGTGCCGTAGGTAACAGTGCATAGATCATAAATTTTCACGGGACTGTTCTTCTGATCCTTCCACAGAATTCTCTGTAAATGTCTTTGCGACGGATGTATCAGTATTTGTCGGTACATCTTAGAAATGTCAGCTATAAAGGCGTATCTATGCTTTCGGAATCTGGGGATGATGGAGAAAAGATCTTCTTGTACTACTCCACCATTCAACAAAATTTCGTTCAGAGAGACTCCAGATGTGGTTTTGGCTGAAGCATCAAACACCACACGGAGCTTAGTCGAGGAATTTTCTGGCTTTAAAACGCCATGATGCGGAAGATAATAGGAAATTGCTTTATTTGTATCAATAGAAACTTCCTCGATGTGACGTAATTCCTCATATTCCTTCATAAACTTCAAATATAGATATTTCATATTGGGTTCACGCTCGAAGCGCCTCCAGATTGAGTCAAGCCTCTTATCTGCTGATTCCTGTAAATTACCCAAAAGTTTAATATTTTCTTCCTTTAACGGCATTTGTACTGTGTAACGTCCATCCTTTTCTCTTTGGTGCGTTCTAATAAAGTGGTCTTCGCAAAAAGCTTCTTCCTCACTGGGTTGTTTCTTTAAATTAGGGCAATTTTCTATTTCCCAAAATCTCCTAACGCTTTCATCTAAACAGTCCATTTCCTTACTCAAATAACAATGCTCCCTTGATTGAGTGTTTGGAACTGCCCCCGCGATAATGTAACCTAATACTGTCTCTTGTAACAACAATCCACCATCTTTTGTTTTCATTTTTCCCGATCTTAAAATTTCCAAGAAAGTTTGATTTCCAATGAGTAATTGAACCTTGCTTGGTTTAAAGAATTCCGGATCTGCTAATTCTATAAAATCTGGTAATGTAATTCCCGAGATATCTAAGTGTGTTGATGGTGTAATATCTGTAATTTTGGGCACGACTAGAAACTCCAAACTATCTGTATATTTCCCTTTAGAATCCGAAATTATTCCTTGAACCCTTGATTTAATCAATTGTCGAGAATTATTTATTCCATTTATAGCCACACATACTTTTTCTTGTTTCAGCATTAAAGCATGAGCACAACTTGATGTCATCAAATTTATGGTACTTCCAGAATCGAGAATACATTTAACCTTCATTTTATTTCCCTTTCTATCAGAAATATAAACATTCGCTGTGCTCAATAAGGCAGATTTATTTTATGTGGACCTGGTAGTTAAAACTTCTTCTGATTGCAACTGCGATTGCGTAATTTGTTCCCCCATTTCTGGTGCCTCTAAGTGTTTGTTTACACATTCCTGGCGTTCGCGATGTAGCAGTGAGCTGTGACGTTTACCACATGATGAACAAGAGTATTTTGATTTACATTCCGATGCTCTATGAGAGTAATTAAGACAGTTTATACATAATCCTTTGTTTTTGATAAATTCATATCTTTTGGAAACAGTCATATTTTGAAATGAGGTGCATTTAAATAGAGAATGATTCTCTTTACATAAAAAACAAGATTTTACGTTTGTATTTGATTTGAGCATCAGATTTCTAGATCGAGTAAAATTCTTAAATGAAATCATTTTCGAAGGAGCACTCAGAACATTTCGGGTTAAACTTTCTAGGATTTGACTTCTTTTCTCCAAAAATATTATGAAGTCATCGAATTTTGGAACTTCGTTCGAAGCGGTAGTTAGTTCAAATTCTTTCCTTGACTCTCTATCCAATTTAGGCAATATTATATTTATTAACATGGAATCAGATAAGTCATTTCCTTCGAAATTTAAGCTCTTTAGGGTTCGTAAATTCTTCTTCAAATTATCAATTAGGTTACGGAGATCTTTGGCAGTTTCATGAATTATTTTCGGATAGTTTATTATTGCTTGAATGTGGGTGTCAATTATTACCCGTTTGCTTTCGTACCTTTCCGTCAATGCTGCAAAAAGGGATTCAAAAGTATCATCTGCAGTTTGTAGTTGCTTTGCATCACCTATTAAAGTTGCCCGTAAATAAAACAATTTTTGATTGTCATTTAACTGTAGGTTATTTCCTATTACATTGTAGAATTGTGCTTTAAAAGTATTCCACTCTTCGTACCTTCCGGAAAATTGCGGCAAAGGAATTTCTGGTAGTTTAATACCAACTGAAGAAGTTCTCTTATTTTCGGTTTCGTTAGTTCCTGACTCGTCTGATATAGTGACTATACTATTTTTCTGAGATACTTCCATTTCATAGATAAAAGTTTTTAAGCTTACCTGTAGATCTTCTAAGCGAGCATCCAGATCTTCTAGCTCAGCTTCAATATTTTCCAAATTTGTTTCTGCAGGTAAGTCATAGAACTGCTTTCGTAATAACTCCAAGTTTGTTTTGCATTCTTGTAATGCTTCATATCGCACATTCAAATCAATTAATCCAGATTTACTTGTCGGATAATTGTTCACAAATGTTTCAATTCGTGTTACTTTTCCCTTTAAGGAGGATTTTTGTCGGTTTAGACCTGCCGGTATTAGAGACATCATCACTGCAATAGTGAAATTACCAATTCGTTCTCCGGCTCGACGGACCAGATGTTCGACGATAGCTCATTAATGGACTGTAGGCATTAACTTTTTAATATGATTTATTAGAGTATATACAGACTATATACACTATTTACAACTTATTTACAATTGATGCAAATAATTAAAGATATCTGAGGTCTCATCATATTATCCAGGCTTCAGTGCTGGATGGTATGACCTCTCTTATCAATATCAAAATCATAACTGACTAATTCTTGGCGCGGTAGGCGCAAAACACACCCGCCAAGAGCGAGATCGACGCCAAGGCCGATTTGCGCGTGGCCGATTTGCGCGTGTTAATCTTAAATAATAAAAGGCAATGTCTGTGTGTCTGTCTGTGCGTCTGTCTGTCTGTCTGTCTGTCTGTCTGTCTTATACACTATACGTTTCGCGACCGCGCGTCGGAGAGCTACGAAATTTGGCAATCGGAGACCTAGGGGGAAGGGAAGGGGACACGTGAAAACCGATTTTTAAAATTTTAATTTTTTTTTTATTTATTTAATGTTTTATGCGATTTCGACCGTTTTTTGCCCTGTTTGCCCTTTTTTCTCCACGATCCAGACGTCGTAGAAAAAAACAAATCACACCATCAGAAAGAGCAGACAATTGCGAGTAAAAATATATCAATTTAAAATCTGAATTTCGATTTCTAATATTTTTTAAAGATTTTAAAACAAAACTCACTTTTTGCTCAAGAAAACGATTTTTGGTTTTTAAATTCTCGCACAGTAAAAAGTACTCATAATTTCGACTAATAATTTATATTTTTAGAAAGGTCAAACATCTGGCATTCTTACAAGTCCAATCTGGTCAGGAAATATTCCGTATTGCCCACAGGATCGGGATTTTAAAAGTTTCCGAATTTCAATTTCTCGGCGTTCCGCTCGGCGTGCCGCTTCGTTTCTCCCCCGCTGAAGGAGGGAAGGTGGTGGGTGGGGACGTCAAGGTGGAGGTGACGTCACGGTTCTGAATAGAGCTCCTTTGTTCTATATAAATTATTATATTTATATTTTAAATGATGGGACGATATGGATTTTTTAAATGTATATTTTAACTTTTGGATATTTTAATTTTATGGATATTTTAAATGATGGAACAATGAAACAATGGAATGAGGATGATGGAATTAAGCATATGGTCATTTTAAATTGCAAATTAGCGCGCGGGAAGTTAGCGGTAGGCCCGGGTTCGATACCCGCCACTGCGAAAACTGCCGCCGTGTTTACGTGGAATACGATCACGTTAAATATGTGGGTCCGTAAGTTCTTCCGAGAGGTTGGTGGTAAGGGAAGGAGGATACGGCCCCTGTGGATCCCTCCCCACTGGGTTCCCGTCTAAATTGGATGAATATATAGAAAGTTATGGAGATTGTCGCGGAGGGCGCGGCAGCCCAGTGGTTAGCGCGCGGGAATTGCACTCAGTAGGTCCGGGTTCGATTCCCGCCACTGCCAAAACTTACGCCACGTTTACGCAGAGTACGATCACGTTAAACATGTGGGTTCGTGAGTCCTTCTGAGAGGTTGGTGGTAGGGGAAGGAGGGTACGGCCTAAATTGGGTGAATAAAAAGAAAGTTATGGAGATTGTCGCGGAGGGCGAAGTAGCCCAGTGGTTAGCGCGCGGGAATTGCACGCGGTAGGCCCGGGTTCGATTTCCAAAATTGCCGCCGTGTTCACGCGGAGTACGATCACGCGGAATAAACATGTGTGTCTGTAAGTCCTTTCGAGAGGTTGGTGGTTGGGGAAGGAGGGTACGGTCCCCGTGGGTGCCTCTCCCAATGGGTTCCGGTCTAAATTCGGTGAATAAAAAGAAAGTTATGGAAAATGTCGCGGAGGGCGAAGTACACCAGTGGTTAGCGCGCGGGAATTTCACTGGGTAGGCCCGGGTTCGATTCCCGCCACTGCCAAAACTGCAGCCGCGTTCACTCGGAGTACGATCCCGTTAAACATGTGGGATCGTAAGTCCTTCCGAAAGGTTGGTGGTAGGGGAAGGAGGGTACGCTCCCTGTGGATGTCTCCCCCACTGAGTTCCGGTCTAAATTGGGTGGCACTTCCTGGCCGTCCAAACAGTTACCTTACACCTTCTGGTAAGGTCGCGCCAGCGAGTGTGCCACGGTTACAATTTGCCACGGTCAGAATTTTCAAGGGTAGCGAACAGGCTGGTCGCCAAAGGCGGCTAGTGATTAAATAAATCTTACATAAAAGATCTCTCTCTCTCTGTGCTGTCTGTAGTGGAAAATCTGTGTCGGATAGCCACGAAATTTAGTGCTGAGTTACCTGAGCTCCCGATACAACACACCTCAGTGATATTTTTTTTAATTCGAATTAGTTTTAAAATGACGAATTTTTAAAATGTAAAATCACCATATAGCAAATTAAATCTATTTACTCTTAACCGCCGCAGACGATAATACATGTGCAGGTGGCAGACTTTTTGTCTCACACATACATTGATACAACACACCTCAGTGATATTTTTTTTAATTCGAATTAGTTTTAAAATGACGAATTTTTAAAATGTAAAATCACCATATAGCAAATTAAATCTATTTACTCTTAACCGCCGCAGACGATAATACATGTGCAGGTGGCAGACTTTTTGTCTCGAGATAAAAACAGGTGATCCACATTGAGTTTATTTTTTTTTTGGTTCTTTAACTTTGCAAATTTAAAAGTTATCCTATTTTTCGTTATTTGGTAGTACTGTACAGGATGAAAAACTCGATGAAATAGCAATATATATGAAACAGCAATATATATATATATATATATATATATATATATATATATATATATATATATATATATATATATATATATAATATGGTGCTCCACAAGTTTCTAATTTAGTTTTTCCTCCGTATCTCTCATAGTTTCCAAGATAGGATTTCTAAGTTCCAAATTTTGCCAGTAGGGGCGCTGCGGTCACTCCCATCTGATAGCATATGGTTATTTAACTATATCGATATCTAACTTCCATAAATAGCTGTGCTTGTTCCAAAATTATTTAGCTGAATTAGGACTTGAAGAATCACCCTGTACACATTTTTCTCAATATTTTTTCTGCATTCACATCTAGACAATATACACAGTATACAAACCAAATAGATTTGGCGATTTTTAAAATTATGAAAAGCAAACAATTTTGACAAAATCCCGTTCTATAACTAAACCAGCAATGTTCGCCTCAGAAAAATTTTAAAGCGGGGTAGTTGTAAAAAGTTACTCGGTGGGGCAAACTTGGCTAAAAAATCATACCAAGGTGGGTGGAGGATAAAATCTGCATTTATTAAAATTCAATTACGCAAAAATTGATATTTTATAAGTTAATTCCTCCCTTCTTCCTTTGATGCAGCTTTTACATAGTCAAAGTCTGTTAGATCTGGTCCTTCTGGCAAAAACAGCATTAGATTATGTAGGATTCTGCTTCACACGATTCCTGAAGCAAATTTTTAATTTGCTTTGAAGCAGATAAACCCTATCATAAGATACAAACTGTAACCGGGCGATCAGCAAAAATTAGCCAGGTTGTGTGCACACATAAACCCTTACACAACTAACGCCGGTTATTTGCGGCATCCACTAATGTGTCGCATTGACTAGAGCCAGCTATATCTGGTATCCACTAAATGCTTGGCCCTGGCTAGCGCCGGCTATATACGGCATCCACTAAATGCTTCACCCTGGCTAGCGAAGGGCGCGGTAGCCCAGTGGTTAGCGCGCGGGAATTGCACTCGGTAGGCCCGGGTTCGATTCTCTCCGCTGTCAAAAACTGCCGCCGTGTTCATGCGGAGTACGATCACGTTAAACATGTGGGTCCGTAATTCCTTCCGAGAGGTTGGTGGTAGGGGAAGGAGGGTACTGTCCCTGTGGATGCCTCCTGCATTGGGTTCCGGTCTAAATTGGGTGGCTCTTCCCGGCCGTCCAAACAGTTACCTTACACCTTTCTGGTAGGTCGGACGGTCTAGGTCTCCTCAACAACAACAACGCTGGCTAGCGCCGGCTATATCCGGCATCCACTAAATGCGTCGCATTGGCTACTGACATTTACAATAAAGATACGCGAATTAGGCATCACCATTTAACTAACACACAAGAAAAAGTTCTTGACACGAGTAAAATGTATTTTTTTTCTACCTTTTTGGAGTATCATAGTTAAAAGTAAAGTTAATTGATGTGTTTGGTGTGTGTGCACTAATGGCACGATGACCCATTCATTAGTGGCATTCTGATGGCTAGTTCCGCTGTCGCGAAAGGGTTAAAACAGGGCCCGGGGAAAACACTGAATATATACATGTTTAATATATTTTTTCTACGTTCACATCTACATAATATACAAAACGTGCCACCCAAATTGGGTCCAAATGGCATCAGTGGTTTTCAAACGATTTGGCACTTACCCACACACAGGCTGAGAAAATTCCTTTCTGCTATCTAGGAACCCTACCGAGATGCCAGAAAATCTAGTTTTGACCATAAATTCATAGGTATTTATGGTCAAAACTCGACTTCTGGTTATATCCCAATTACATCACCATACTTTTCTTGAGCTACATCAATCAAAGTAAAAAGTTTTTTTTTTAATCTACTGCTAAAAGCATATCTGTCAAGAAATGTAGTACAAGTTACAATCACTATTACTATACTTTCCTCCAGCTCTTCGCTCAAGGAAAGTAAAAATTATTTACTCTTAATAATTTTGAATTAAAATGCCAGCTTATAGAAATTAAGAAAAAGGGAAAATATCTGAAGAATTACTTATCAAGGCACAATGGAAGTGGTTTCATTGATTTTTAAACCTCAAGTTGCCGATTGCCGAATTCTTTATCTGTGATAAAAAAAAAATCAGAATAGTCATTTTTTTTAAAAATGGCAAAACTTTTTGAAAAATGAATTGCCAAAAAATAATGTTCTTTTGTTTTTCCATTTCATACAAAACTACTTCATTTATAATATTTTACCAATTACGCAAAACAAATAAATCCAGTGTTAAAATAATTTGAGAAAATTTCATTTTATTTTTCAGATTATTACAGGGAAAGTATCAACTTTTTATACAGAAAGAAACATTAGATTATACAGTGAAAATTATAAAAACAAAATCTGTGGCAAAAAATTTTAAACCGTGGCTATTAAAAAAAATCTGATGTGAGCAGCACATGACTTTCCTTATATAATGCAATGAATTTACTTCATTTACAGAAAAAAATAGGTTATTCTTATAATAGATACTTATATACTTTCCAAGATATTGAATTTTCGTCAATGAGTCCTCATTTTTATCAATTTGGCGAGATTTTCGTCAATTTGGCAACATTTAAAAAAGTCGCCAAGTTAGCGATATTCCGCCAAATTCGTCGTCAAAATCTCGCCAAGCGTTATGGACAGAGAAATAAGTTATTATAACATATAAATGACTATTGACGTTCAAATACAAAAGTATTACTCAAAGTATCTTTTCTCATGAATGGAACGAGCTAGATCCACGAGAATGATGTCACCAAATGTATCGCATGATATTACATATGAAAAGTGAACATGATTCTCAACAGTTAATATATAGTTTTTAATTTATGGAATTTTTTGCTAAATTTATTTGAAAAATGTTCAATATCTCGAGAACGGTTCATGCTAGCGTTCTAAAGTTTATGTTAATCGTTTTCTAAGGAAAAATTACATAAGAAATGTCTATTTGAGTAAGTTTATTAAAGGTTTTGATTTTTTGATGATTTTTTCAAAATTTCACTCAAAATTTTAAGGCGTTCTGAACATTTGATTGCGTTTAAAAACAATGGGCTTCCAGTATTCACGGATGGTGATTTTTGTACCAAATTTCATTCGAATCGCTCCATTCGTTCGTGAGATATCTTCTCCACACACTCACGGACTGACACACACACACAGACATCACCTCAAAAATGTTTTATTCGTGAACAGGGATGCTTGAAACGTGCTCTCCCGTCGAAAACTCGATTTCGAATTTTCGACCCCGTCACAATACTTTCCTTATACATTATGTATATAAGGAAAGTAATAAAAGTGGCTTATTTGTGGGAAGAAAGAAAATCCTAGAGCAGAGCCTGATTTTAGTACTATCAATATACATACAGTCAATTAATTAATATAGTTAAGTATATTTATATAGATTTTTTTTTTTACTTTTTATATGTCATATAAAAAAGAAGAGACACATCTCTTTTAATTGCACTAAAATCTAATTAACACCAGATGAACCCATTGTCAAATAAACTGCTGCATTCCATGAAAATTTGTCGAATTGTTTTTTGGCCAAAATACAGAGTTTAATACAAATGTTAGAATAAAATACCATTAATTGTTTCATCAAGTGCTACAAATGGAACCTCATGTTCCAAATTTCCCTAGATGCTTATGAACACCTTATTATTGGAGTCAAGGACGTAACCAGAAATTTCATTTCGGGGGGTAGGAGGGGAGTCCAAAGTATAGTGAACTTTCAATCCAGAACAAAAGTTTGAAAAAACAAACTAAACTTGACTAAATTGATACTGGATCACAATTGGACGAGAAAACACGAGAGCACAGGCAAAGACGCATCCAGTAATTTCAATTCGGAAGGGGGGTCAGGGAGGGTCAGAGATCAAAAGACCAGAATGCCGCTGTTGACAGTATTCCAGAGAGTGGACGTTATTGCCGTTCGTGACGTCACTGGTTTAGAAGGAGAAGTGCCAGTTCCTCCGAGTAGTATTCAGTTCTATGGGAAAACATAGACGGTGTCAGTCGTTGTTTTAATATAATTTGTAATTCTATCGTAAAAGTGAAGTTTAAGTGTAAATTTGTGTATTATAGATGTATATATATTAGTATTTTCACATATATAAAGTATAATTTTGTTTAATTGTTGTATATAAATTATGTTTTGTGAGCGCAAAAATGCCTGGTTGCTTTGTGTTCAAATGATTATAAGAAGTCAATAGGATCTATCAGTTTTCATAGATTTCCAAAAGATCCTACACTCCAAAAATTATGGATCGTGAAATGCAAAAGAGGGGATAAAATAACCATTGCTAACGCAACTGTCTGTTCGAGTCACTTTCCTGATGAAGATTTTGAAGAAGATTTTCGGGCTAAATTTTTGAATTTGAAGCCGGTTAAACAATTAAAACAAGGAGCCAACGGCACAAAAATCTCACATACTATTAATACCGCAGTTAAATGTTTTTAATATAGCAGTATAAAGAATACTTACGATTAACATGTTTCATTGATATGTAAAATAGGTGGTCCTCTAAGTAATCCAAAAAACAAAATTAATAAAATAAAATCGACTTCATATGCAATATCTAAAATATATAAAAATAATTTATATTTCTGATACGAGCAATTATGGAGTTTTCTTTCTTTTTTTGGAGGAGAGGGGGAGATATTAGCATTTTGTAAGCTAATTTACACAGTTTAGTTTATTGCAAAACGTATGTAAAGTTAATTTTAAATGCCTTAAGCATTTTACTTTGTTATTAATATACATAATCATAAAACGCAATTCTTTACTAATCATAATATTGACATTATATTTACATCATCTCAAGTTATGGGACATTTCGTTTTGATATGTAAAAAGCTTAGAATACAAAACTAAAAGTTGAAATATAATGCATAAAAATTTATTTACAATAAAACTAATGTTCAACGCCAAATTTTTCAGAAGAAATAAAAAAGTGGGAGCATGCTTTCTTAGAAATGCATGGCGCATATATATCAAAAGAGAAATACATCATTAAGAACTTGCAGTCAAAGTTAGCAAACATTTCACCTTCTATATCACTAAAAGCCATAACTTTGTTTTCACGAACCAGAACATTCATTCGCATTAAACACTTAAATAAGACTTTCATGCAACAATTAGTAAAGGGAAAAAAGCAAACAAAAGCCTCTAAATGGTGTAAAAGCAGTATCATGGCATAAAAATAGTATGTATTAATTTATTATTTATGATCCGTGTGAACATTGCTTTAAAATTTTAAAACTGTAACTAGTTTATATATTTAAAACTCGTTACAGTTTGAATTGAAGTTTAATAACATCAATTTTGCATGCTTAAAATATCTTAGTGAAAACTGACATATCCAGTGGTTTAGCCAAGAGTCATAATATATTCTACTAGCTCACAAAATGCATAGTCTTTTTGTTGAGTAAATAAAATAAATCTACTGCCATTGACCATCCATTCGACCGTCGACACCCCCTTTTCCCAAGATCCGATCTACTCTTTTTAATATAATATATAGTTATGAAACTACTAGATTGATGATATTTCATAGTCATCAATATATATTATATGTATGTGGGATTTTTTACGCAATTAGGTATTTTTGAAATACATATTTATATTACATGTAGCAAGTATTATCAATGTTTAAGATAATGGATACTATATTTTTTAAAATCCGATGATTAGATATTTATTCATATCTGTATTAAAACACTTGAAATGTAATTTTTATATTTACTACACTTTTCACGATATATTTCAGCTTTTATTATAAATATAATATATATATTATAATTTTTCAATGATAGCCCTATGCATGTATGAGTAGAATCATTTAATTTCATTCTTCTAAAATTTTATTACGAATGACCTTATCTCTTTTTCGAATTATAAACGCGAACTTTCTAAACTTTATACACGTATCTCCACTCTATATCCCCTATTCTTGACTTGTAAGTCAGTGACGTCACGATTCAAGTTGCTCTCGAAAAGCAACCCCCTCTCTTTGACCTACCTTATGTTTAAAGTACCTTGACAAAGACGCATCACGTAATTTCAATTCGGAAGGGGGGGCCGCCCCCCTCTATGAATACGTCATTGGTTGGGGTTTATTAAATCTTCAATATAAAAAAAAAATTGCAATAACATAAGCGTATGTAATTTAACATTTTCTGATAACTGTCAACACATTTTCCAATGAAAATTAGTCGAATTGCGTTTTGGTCGGCAGATGCTAGAGCCGCATTTTCCTAGCAGCGAATAAAGCAGGAAGGTAGATTTTTGGTAAAACATGTGCGAAAATACAAATGTTTAATACAAATTTCAAAATAAAATACCATTAGTAATTGTTTCACCAAGTGCTACAAATGGAATCCCATATTCTAAATGACCCTAGATACTTTTGCACACCTTAATGTCAGGGTTTAATAAAACCTCAATATAAAAAAAGAATTACAATAACTTAAGCGCATGTAATTTATGTAAAAGTACCAGTGATATGGGCTTGTTAAACTTTCTTAATAAAAATCCCACATACAATAACATAACGACTGAATTCTTGTTAACTTTTGCCTGAAATTATTATGTAGCATTGTATTTAATTTTATGACGGATTCATTCCATTCCAACTTAACAAGATGATTAAGATATTTCGTGTAAATGCTTACATGAAAGTAAGATGCTGATCTTTCATGTTTTCCTACAAAGAGATTTAATCTTAAATCCATTTTGTAAGAGAAATTTTTGCGAGAAAATGTTAAGGGTTGACAAGGTTTATATACGTTATTGAAAGGAAAACCTTTGCCTCAGCTAAAATGTCTAACATTGTAGCACAAAATTAAAATAATTTACAACACACTTTAGTATGTCCCACTATGGCACATTGAAACAACAAACTGAATGTATAGACTACAAATAATCTACTGTTCAACAGACATTTTGAGAAAGGATTCGTAAAATCTTAATACAGTGAACTTCTATTTATACAGGATATAATTATTCGGCATGTCCAATGGCTAGGCCATTAGGCATGCCTCCTGAACGACATTCAGCTGTACTAAGAAAGGCTCATGAGCTCAGACACTTTCATAAAATACATTGATTATTGGCAAACAGAGTAAGAAATTTCAGCTGGAAGTTTACTAGCTAAAAAATTTTTCACAGTAATATATAAATAAAATCTGATGTGGGCAGTACATGACTTTCCTTATATAATGCATACCTGCCAACCTGGGAAAATTGGAATGTGAAAAAATTTGAGTGAATGACATTTATAATGAATTTTTTTTAAACTACACGAGGAAACGACATTTCTAATGAATTTAACTATGTACAAGTATCTGCATTAAAAAAATACTGCATTAAATATCAGGCATAGTACTGGTAGAATATGAAAATTCAGGACACCAATTTTATAAAATGTCAGGACAATAAATTATAAAACAAAAATTATATAAAGGTTTTATCCGGTAAGAATTACTTTATAATGAAAACAAATATTAATGTTTGGCAAAACACAGGTTTTCACTAAAAAGAGTAACAAATATTGATCTTTAATTAAAAAAAAATATATATATAGCACTAAATTATATTCCTGCCAAAATGGTTTCCTTTCTATTTGCCTAAATCATTGCTTTAATACCACTTTTTGGAAAATATCCCTTCAGAGTTCATACCCATTTTTTAAATAGAAAAATTTATATTATGTATATATAATTAAAAAATTAGCCTTAATTAGCCATAATATGAAAATAAGCTAGTTCAATCTATCTAATATGCAACATTTAAATGATGGAGATGGATGGAAAAATACTTTCGGCAATTCCCACGAAGTAACTGAATTGCGTAATCGCACTGTTTATGCGAAAATAATTAAGAAATTAACCGTAATAATTAATTAGAATATGAAAATAAACTAGTTTAGTCAATCAAAAATGCAATATTTAGAAGATTGAGATGGATGAAAAAAGATACTATTGAACTCTCGGCAATTCATGAGAACAAACTGAATTGCGCAATCGTAGTGTTTATGCGAAATTAATGAACAAAATAACATTTTAACGATTTATGCTGAATTAGACAACCTTTGAAGAAGTATATTTATTACTTTCATAAAATAAGCGATCGAGATCTTAATTTACATTACACGCGGCCGTAAATCTCCGTTAATTTGATTGACCCTGCATTTTATTATGGAATTGCTACAATCCCGAGAATGGTAGATATCAGTGCTAAAAAAGCGGAAAATCGGTGTTTCCGAGGAATTATACTATGTCTGGTTAATTGATAAATTTCAAACAAACAAACAAAAAAAAAAGCCGGAGAATTTCGCCGGAGATGATTTCCTAGTAATGTTAAAAAAGTCAAATAAATGCGGAAATGAGTAAAATATAGCAATATATGCGTAAAGAGCAGTTAAAATGCGTAAATTTTGCGCATGTGTAAAAGTTGGCAGGTATGATAATGCAATGAATTTAGTGCATTTACAGCAAAAAAAAAAATATATATTCTTATAGTCGATACTTATATTCTTTCCAAGATATTGAATTTTCGTCAATGAGTCGTCATTTTCATTGATTTAGCGTCATTTTTACCCATTTGGCGAGATTTTTGTAAATTTGGCAACATTTAAAAAAGTCGCCAAGTTGGCGACAGTCCGCCAAATTCGTCCGCCAAAAACTCGCCAAGCGTTATGAACGGAGAAATAAGTTATTTTTATAGCAGTTAAATGACTATTGGCATTCAAATACAAAAGTATTACTCAAATTATCTTTTCTCATGAATGGAACTAGCTAGATCCACGAGAATGATGTCACCCAATTTATCGCATGATATTACATATGAAAAGTGAACATGTTTCTCAACAGTTAATATATATTTTTTAATTTATGGGATTTTTTGATAAATGTATTGGAAAAATGTGCAATATCTCGAGAACGGTTCATGCTAGCATTCTAAAATTTATCTCAATCGTTTGCTAAAGAAAAATTACATAAATGTCTATTTGCGTAACTTTATTTATGGTTTTTATTTTTTGATGATTTTTTCAAAATTTCACTCGAAAATTAAGGTGGGTTCTGAGCATTCGATTGCATTTAAAAACAATAGGCTTCCAGTATTCATGAATTGTGATTTTTGTACCAAATTTAATTCGAATCGCTCCATTCGTTCGTGAGATATCGTCTCCACAGACTCACTGACACACACACACACACACACACACACACACACAGGCATCACTTCAAAAATGTTTGATTCGTGATCAGGGATGCTTGAAACGTGCTCTCCCGTCAAAAACTCGAATTCGAATTTTCGACCCCGTCACAATACTTTCCTTATACATTATGTATATAAGGAAAGTAATAATAACATTGCATAACGTTTTCATCATCTCATCTAAAAAATAATAATAATTGCAGTAAATTTATCGGCAATTATGTAATTCTTATGAAAAAAATTAGCATAAATATACACATAACATATGAGCGAATAAGATATTGTGCATGCACATTTACCATAGACACAGCCATGGTTGGTCAGTTATAACAGTAACACCCACTTTAAGTGCACAATGAAGCTTCATGACATAGTTAAACCATTAACAATAGAATGCCCTATACTGTTAAACACAGCAATAAATCATATCAAAGGTGTTTCAAAACAGCGGGTGGGCAAGTCATTGAAGATTTTGATTTTTCAAATGTATGTTGTAACATTTTTTAGAACAAGAGAAAGCATTGAAAAAAAAAAACCCACATAATAGGCAGATTAATTTTACTCGTCAGATGAAAATATCAACTTCAGATAAAAATTAAATACCTTATTAGTAAAAGATGATAAAAACAAAATTCAATCAGTTAGACAGTATCTTATAAAGTTGGGGGAGAGGGGTCACTTTTTTAATTAGGTTTATATCAATCGCAATAAACTCTGAAATCTGAACCATCCTTACTTATGTAGTGCAGGTTAGGAAGAATTCATGTATTTTAAATGTTGTTAAAATTTCCACACATATTATTTGAATAATCAAAAACATTTGCATTCACTTCTATTAAAAATACTTGGACTAGACCAAGACAGTCAGTGAAAAGTTGCAAGTTAGCTGCAAGAGGAAAAGGTACCAAGAGTGAGTAACAAGTTTTAAAATAACATATGACGATATATGTTGGTTTATCTCTAAAGTAAAAACAGAGTATAACTTATATTTAGTGGGCAGATTCTATGTTGATCGAACATTCAACTCAAAAAATATCTAAAATCGAGATCTTTATACATTATATATTACCATATTATATACACAATAAAAGCTGAATTTAAGAAAACTGTGCAAAACATATAGATGCTATTTGCTTTTCAATACTGTATCTGAGCTGAGAGTTATATTACTGAACACATACACACTTTCAGAAACATATTATATTGCTTTACGGTGTAAAATTCAAATGACTAGGTTTTTCAGAAAACAGGGTGTTTACATCAATGCCAACATTTCTGTGTATACGCAAGAGAGCAAGTCTACTTAAATGAGTATCAGTCATTGTGCTCCACAAATAATTTTATTCTTCTGAGGATTGAAAATAACCTCTCTGCGGTAGCTGTTATTACAGGAAGTATTGCTAAAAATTTTTACAATTCGTAAACATTGGAATATAGTTCTCTGTTACACTGTGTTAATGCCATTATAGCTAATGAAAGACATTCACTTTCATTGACATATTGACATTTTCCCATTTCATTTTCCACAAATCTGTGTCAGCCTTCACAGCGAGTTCAGAAGACTATGTCTTGTTCACAGAATACAAGGCACTCTTCAAATATGTCAGATCCAGATGAAAATGGTTTTGGTTTCAAACGAAAATGCTGCAATTGACCGTAGCATATTTAAGGAACAAGCAACTGCAATCCCATTATTACTGCCTTGTGTTCAAGGAAAAGTAGTTGCAGTTCCTTGATAAAATAGTCTACATTTCAGAAAAGAAGTGTTACATGGAAGTAGTTTTTAGGATATGTTCGAGTGATGAGTTTAGTGTTTGCATATTCTTGGAATTGATATTGCCTCGAACTCACACTCTTCACATAAACTTTCGGCTTTCTCAAAAATTGAATGAAATATTTCTTCAGCATTTTCTATAGCAGATTAAATTTTGATTTTTACATCTTCAATAAACTGAATAGCTTCTATAAAATCAAACTTTACTTTCTGCAATGTTATCGGCAATTCCATAGTATGAGCAAAGACAAATTCTGCAATAAGTAAAGACACTATAAAGCCACTCTTTCCTATGGCTGAAACAATTGGTAAGCTTTAGAAGATGATTTAACATTGCCTTCTTCTTTCATTCTCTAGCAAAATTTCAATTATGGATTTCATGAGATCAATAAACCTGATGAGGGCATCATGCCTTTCCCTCCATCCATCTGGTCTTGCAAAGATATAGAAGCTTTTCCGTTTTTATTTATTTTTTTTTTTTTAATTTGTAAAAATATCCAATATTTTTTTTTTAGAAAAGTGCTTTTTTCGGTGATCCTCATTTAAAGTTACAGACTTGTCGAAAGGATCCCAAACAATTTCCAATTCCTGCAACTGTGCATGCCAAAGAAAGAACAAAATCTAATGAGTGGCCACTACAGTGCACATAAATGGCTTCTTTGCCACAAATATTTTTAACTTTTCATTTCATTGTACTAGCACCATCGTAGCCTTGTCCTTTCATGTATGCGAGATTAATTCCAGAGTTTCTAAGCGTTTCAATAATAGCAGTAGTAATTCCATTTGCATGCATATCATTAATTGGAATGAATCCAAGAAAATCTTCTCTGAGTAATGTGGTTAATTCATCCACATGCCGTGCACAAAGTGATAAGTTTTCAATCCCAGCTATATCAAAAGTTTTATCAGCAAGTACTGAGAAACATTGCACGTTATTTGCCCTCTGTACAAGTTTTTCCTGAATGTGTGTTCGAGAGAGTTCAATGATTTCGGTTTGAATTGTAAGGCACAAATACTGGGTTTTTTAATTTTCAGTAGCAACTTGAAGATGGGATCTCAATGCACTTACACTATCACCTCAATTTACATGAAGTTGCAGCAAGAAACAAAAGTCTCCATCATTGTGCTCTGGTGACTGCAATTCTAATGGTCCACTATTTTTATGCCCATATATGGGAATATCTTATCTACCCTAGAAAATAATAATTTCTATAATAAGAATGAGTCTTTCATGACTTTCTTCAATTTGGTGTTTTGTATTTTAGTCCAACTGATTTGCTACAGTGTCACACTGATCATACTGAATCTTTTGGAAAAATTGTCTGCTTTCATTTTGCACATTTAGTGATAAGTAGTTTTGTTATGGTTGCTATAATTTTCCAAAGCATCTTTCAAAATGGAGTTTTTGCAAGAAATCCTAATTTTTGATGGGATCCACATCAGACACTTTTGCCGGAAAACAAAACATACCACTTGCAGAAGGCTTCTTGCAAATAGTGCGAATAAATTAACCATTTAAACTTATTCATCCAGTTCAGTTGGAATTTCAAATTCCACTTCCCAACTGTTAAGAACTTGTAATAGGATCCTGGTTTCCACGCATTTTCCAACGAGCTCTGATATCAAACTGTCCAGAATGGTATCACTTTTGTTAATGGACAAACCTAAGCCTAATTTACTAATAATACATGTATTTGCAGGTTCGTGAACACCTATTTGGATGTCTTGTTTATCTTGAATTTGCAAACAATTATTTTCACTCATATTTCCAGATGAATTGATTGAAAAGATGATCCAGATGCTCATATTGAAAATCACTCTTTTCTTCGTGACTGTTTTTAGTTGAAGCTTGGTTGCCTGGCAGTTCAGAAATCTTGGTCTTTTTCAAAAACACAAGTGTCGACTTTTGGTCACCTCCGTTCCACTAATTTTGTTTCCTATTGTCCATATTCAATTTCTGATTCACAAATTCACAATATAATTCACATCAAGAATCTTATATTTCCGCATTTAAAGGATTTATGTATAACATAAAAGCATTCTCATAAAAAATAAAAACTTATCTAGCCAAGCATCAACAACTTTTACATTAGATTTACTCTCCCCTTCTTTAAGACAACAGACTTCTTTAAGCTCAGCCACACCAGCCAGAGGAAGAGAGGCTTCTGTCTTCTATTTACTACTGTATTGAATCAATATTAAAACTTGAACAAAAGTATCTCTTACTTTGGCTTGTGCGACTTTTTGTCTTGAAAAAGAAGGCTGCAAAACCATTTGATACCACTTATGAACTATGGAAGTATTTTAATTTTCAGATAATGAGTGAATTAGTTGAATGAAATAGTTGCCTGCTTTCAAAAATTGCAATTGGTTGGATTTATTAGATCCTAGAAAAACATTTAAATTATAAAACTTCTTAATATAAACTAAAATAACATATTTCAATTTGTATATATTTCATAAATAAAAATGTACTTAGAAATTAAAAATAATGTTAGTGGTAATTAATAAGGGTTTTATTGCTAGTCTTTCATAATGCTTACATTATTTTGTTATTCTTAAATATTTTATAAGTATTATTGTACATTAATTATTTGCTTTTATAATATTAGAAATACTTAACTAAAACATTGGTTCTGTAAATCCTATAAATGCTTCTTATCCATTAATAGAAGTGCAAATATTAAAATAAAATAGAACAATATTAAAATTATAAATGAAAAAATAAAAAAAAATTATCACTTAGCTAAATAAAGTGATATACTGCCTATTAATTAATGTAACAATGTGCTTTATAACTGAAAAGGGGAGCTTACACATAAAGTTTCCACATCTTCCTTGTTCAGTATAATGGTACTAACATTTAATGTTTAGAAATATGTATTCGGCTCACCCGAGGGTTTCGAGCAACAAGATAGATGACCAGGAGAAGACTACCTCCCAGCCGTCAGGTGACAGCAAATATTCTGGTGACCTGATCTTTTATCAAAATTTAAAATGTTACACTTACAGATATATAATTCCAAAAGCAGACAATTTAACAGAAATATTAATAACATTAATACAATTATGAAATTTAAATTTTCAAGACAATTGTAAATAGATAAAATATAGATAATACATAGTATAGATAGTACATAGATAAAGATACAAAAAATATAGATACCAGAAATTTAAACTTTCATATATATTAATAAAGTACATATACAAATGTATATACAGGTAAATATCTGAAAAGAAAAATACATAGTTACCATAGTCCTAGATAACGTTGAATATAATAACTGATATTTGGGGTGCAATATAAGCCAGACACTCTTTATTAGAAAAGGTAACTATGTGAATTATTATCGAACTAACAACATACTTAAAAATTGTCATGACATGGGCATATATACTTTCAGATTTGCCAAAATCTGGCAAAGTGAGCCTTGGAAATGTGAAAAAATTTGCATTTTCCATTGATAAAGAATATATGGAACAGCTTTGATATAAAGAATCCTTGGTGTAATCTGTCACTTTTTTTGGTATCAAGGAAGATGGTGCTTGAAAAGTCCTAATGAATGCCATGTTAGGATTTGTGCATAACAAATATAAAAATTAATTAAAAATCAAAATGTAAAAAAACATAATACATAAATAAGTATAAAATAATGTATAAGTAGCAAAAAGAACGATACTTGAAAAAAGATTGTACTTTAACAAAATTTCAAAAAAACGATACTTAAGATTGTACTTTAATAAAATTTCAAAGAAATGATACTTTGAAAGAAGATTGTACTTAACGAAATTTTATAAAAACGATACTTTGGAAAAGATTGTACGTTAATAAAATTTCAAAAAAACGATACTTAGAAAAAAGATTGTACTTTAAAGAAAATTTTAAAAAAAATTATTCTTAGAAAAAAGATTTACTTTAACAAAATTTAAAAATATATAAGTTAAAGTCAAAGATCAATAAATAAAAATAAAATAATGTATAAATAGCAAATATCATACAAAAATGAGAGAAAGTACATGTCAACACTATAAAAATGGAAATTTCCATCCTAAAGATTTTCACGTGGCTTACAGTTTTCCCAATCAATCTCTCAATTTAGTACACACCATATCAGACTTTATCATCCCTGATCAATACCAAAAAAAAATACTACCTGGTTTAATGATCAGAATACACCCACGTGTTAATCCGAGACTTTTCACAATCCAAGCTCTTCACAACACAACGCAACTGAGAATAAACGCTCGAAAGCTAGATAGGGTTGCCAGAAAAATGGACTGGCAGTATGTCATTTCGTGCCAAGGGATTACCACATTTGGCAATTTATCGCTCCAAAAAATATTGTCAAATCTAAATTAATTATATCGAAGCTTACCGAATATATATTTTATTTTAAAATAAATGAAATTAAATACAATGAAGTAACATCTACGCTTCTCAAGGAACCAGTGAAAAAGATATTATTATGACTGCACAAAATGTATAATTAAAATTAATATCAATGTCTGGGAGCCAGAGATAGTCACAAAGAACTTTTGCAGGGTATTTTTCTTACTTCTTTTCTAAAATTTGAGGAGTTATTTTCTAAAGAGAGTATTTAAAAAAAAAAATTAATGGGCAATTATATATAAACATTTTCTTACATTTTCTAAAGAATGGCAATACAATGAGCATGTATCTAGAGACATTTTCCTGCTTTTATAATGTGAATTCTGTACTTCTTTTATTCTGAAGAATGCTTGTTTTGATTTTAAAATGGCTGGTACCTTAGTTTTTATTTTATATGATATTTTCTTAACGGGAGTTATTATTCACATACAGATTTTATTTATGAATAGTTAATTTTTATTAATATATTTACTAATAAAGTAATATTTATACTGTCAGTAAAACAGCAAAAATTAAATTTATAGATAGACAATAAGATTAAATAAGCATCATTTATTAACAAAAAGTGATCACATAAGTGTGCTAGGGGAAAACAACTGAATGGCAGTATATTGAAGAGATTTATTTAACATATCAATTCAAATTTTTTTACAGCAAACTCTGAACAACGGAATAGCATATGATAGGAATAAAAATATATATACAGCAATTAAAACATAAGAAAGTTGAAAACTAATAAAAAAAAAATTGCATTTTAAAATATTATGCATATTTTAATGCGCTGGTAAAACTTTGAGGAGAAAATGGGTATTCCATTGCATACCAGACATGTAATTAAGCATTTTAGTAACTACGGCTGGAGACCAAAAGAGTAAAACATATAAATAATGCTTTACTGTATAATTGAAGTCTGCAGACAGTGGGAGAAAAATGATGTTAATAAAAGTTTCAATATTCCATTTATCCTAGATAAATGATGAAAGATGCTGGTGTCTCAACTACATAAAAATCCATGTATTACAAAGAGCTCCGAATTGCCCTAACCAGTTAACAGTTCTAACATAACCTATGATATTAAAAATTAAATCATTTGAAAGCATAGGCGCCAACTACGAGAGGAGGGGCATGAGCCCCCACTGAACTTTTCCAAAAGGGGCTAATTTCTAACTTCATATTTTACTAAATACCAGAAAATGAAATTTTTTAAACATAAAAATAATTGAAAGAAAATCCTATCAACATAAATGTCACATTTCAGTTCAGCTTTGTTCACATCTTTCTTACCATAGAGCCAGCCGTAAACTATCTCACACACAAACCAAGCTCCTCTTTACTCCCAGGAAACATGTTTTTGTTAATGAAAAAAACACCTGGTTACCAGAACTTTTTCGACTGTCCACCTAATTCAAAGAAAACCAGAATATTTACAGCCATGGGATTGGCATTTCCAAAAAATAGCTGTCTCCCTCCAGTAACAACTATAAATGATAACCATTAAGTAGAGATGACTTATTTGGTCTACCTAAAGAGATCTTATCTGTAATTACTCCTCGATTATATATACCAATGCAGTGCCGTCTTTACAGGTAGTATCCATTCCGTTTAAAGCTGCAAACTCTGCATGTATTTTTATTCCTGGTGAGCGCCGGACATTTAAGCAGCTAACAGCCCCAAGTCATTTGAGAATTGAAGGCTAGAATTATAAATTATGAAAAAATTGAAAATACCGGACTCTTAGGAAAAATGGTTGCGTTTTGTAGGAGGACTTAGCATATGTTCAACTGTTGTGGTCTCAGATGAGTGATGTTTATAGTTGTGGTGTTGAAGGCAGTATGATGTTTGTGGTGTTGAAGGCAGTGTGATATTTATGATGTTGATGGCACTGTGATGTTTTGGTTCTTTTAATAAAGGTTTCATTTTGGTTCTTGTAATAAAGGTTTCATATTGGTTTGTGATGAAAAAAGAATACAATATATTTGAGCTATTCGTAAAGGTTATATTTCGATGTGTAATTAAATTTAAACATAATGGATACATTTAAATTTTTAATTTAAATTTTTCTCATGGATAAATTTAAACAGTAAAAATTTCTTTTTGTGTGAGAAAAACTGCTGAAAGACCTACATAATACATATATTATATTAAAGATGCTGATTCTGATTTAAGGGCAACACTGGTAACTATATATGTTATAATGGCTCTACGCATCGCATTTTATGAAATTGTATTGATAGGTATGTTTTTATAATTAAATAATATAACTATATTAGATCTTTTATTTAAAGGGATTGGTGAAACATGATAATGCTATAATTTTAACAAAACTAGGATTTTTCCAGAAATTGCTGCATACAGTTAAGTGTTATTTAATGGAAAAATCCCAGTTTGGCAAAAAGTGTCGCTAGTCATGTTGGTGCTGTAAGCTTTTCATTTACATGTTTATGTTTTTACATATCTTGCTCACATGATGGGATGGAATCCAAATTCATTAAATTTATATGTGACAAAATCTTAAGGTTTTATTACATATCATAACAACTGTTTTTGATTTCATTGTTTTGCAACATTATCATTTTTTACCCCTAGTGGGTGTGGGGCAGGCACGGATACTAACTCCAAGATTGGTCCAGGAAAGATGGGGTATGATCGCCCCTTTAGGCCTTTAAGGAAAATATTAAATGCAATGGCCCCAGTTCATTAGGAAATCTCTTTAGCGATCACACTGACCATATCTGGGTCTGGTGTGGGTAATCAACAATATGATGAAAAGTATAATGCGATGGATTCTTGTTAAGGGGACTACAAGCGTTACCTTTATCGGTGGCAACGCTACAAGACACTAGTAGCCCTCCTTCACTTTCAACACCTAATTGCTCCTTGAAAGGAGAAAATGCATAGACGATGTCATCTGGTACGTCAAGAAGGGAATGCACTCATGAGTCAAAGAACTCAAGTTTTATAAGTGGTAAACTAGAGTGGCACAGGCCTATAAAAGGATTAAAAATATTTATCATACAATAAATAAAACTGCTGATTTCTTTCTTTTGACCTAGAACGTCCGACCAACCCGAAAGTGTAAGATATCTGTTTAGACCTCCGGAACAGTGCCATCTAATTTAAACTGGAACCCAGTGGGGACGACATCCAAAGGGACCGACCCTCTTTCTCTTACTACCAACCACTCGGAAGGACTTTCAAACCCACAAATTTAGCATGCTGGTACACAGAGACTGTTTAGACAAAGCTGGAAATCGAACTCGGGTCCTCCGAGTACAATCCAAGTGACTTAACCACTCGGTTATCCCACTCCAAAACTCCTGCTTGTAAGACAATAACTTACAAAACTTCCTTGAGGAAAGCATATATATGTCAGTTAAGTGACTACAGTTGCTTCGATGGCATTATTAGCCCCCTTTTTCAGGCCAAAATAACAGTATGTGCGCTTAAAAACCACTACTGAGGTCAGTTGGGCAGTTCGTTCTTGGCGGTTGTTAAGGGCACATACTGTTCTTTTGGTCTCAAGTAGGGCTTATAATGCCCTCGAAACAATTGTAGTCATCTAACTGACATATGCTTGCTTTTTCAAGGAGGTCTTGTAAGTTGCTATATCTTTATCGACTTTGTGAATCTTTTGTATAACTTTATCGGATTGTATCCCCCCCCCCCTTTCTGAAATTTTGAAAACTTGGCATCTATGTTTGAAAGCCATTTAAATTCAAGTGCTCAAAAGACAATAAACTTTTTTGGCAGTGCTACTTTAATCCTTGATTGTGGCCCAATATGAAATAAAAGTGTAGAGACTTCCTTTACCATAATTAGAGAAAATTCATAAATACAGAAATTGTGAAATGAAAACCTTTTGAATCTTACATAAAAATTTAAGATGTTTTTGATATAAATCAAAATTAACTTGACTTAAATTTTTCTATTTTAACCTGCGACTTGATATCATGTTATCTATTGTCTTTGCAAAAGCAAATAGGTATAAAAAGTAAACAAATTTATTTGAGGTTGAATCAGATGTTTTTTAATTGGTTAAAAAAATGGGTAATTTTATTGTTCTGAAAGAAATTTTGATACTTCCTTATTATAGCAGCCCCCGAGGATGAATCACCAAGTGACCGAGATACATCACCAAAAATAGGCTGTAAAATCTCACCATACATTTGCAGTCCTAAAGAAACAGCAAATGTTTATATTATCATCGTATTGCCAAATATTCGTAGTCCTAAAGAAATTGCATGTGCTTATATTATCGTCATATTGCTTTTTCATTTCGTATTGGTGTTTTAACGCTTTGTGAAATTGTAACTGCGACCTTTGTAATTATAATTGTGAAGGCCGCTATAATAAGGAAGTACTGAAATTTTTGAAACACCGGAACAAAGATGCAAAATTGGATCTATATAGGTCTCAATTAGCAAAATATTCAAAACTTATTCAGACTGCTTTATGCCCTTCTGCACAAATATACAAGAAACTCATATCTAAAGGTGCCATATGAAAGGATAAAAGTAATTTTATAAATTACAAAATACTAATTATTTAAAGGGAATGGAACCCCCTTACTAACTGCGAACCCCCAGCAAATGACAATTATAAAAAAACAACCCTATTTGCATGGATTCAAATATACAAATTAATACTTTTCTGCACAGACATACATGAAAAGTCTTTATGTCTGGCATCCAAAAATACCATTAGGAAAACTTTAAAATTTCATAAGATATTGATAAGGTTAAGAAAATGAGCCCCTTAATAATTATTGACACCCAGCACTTTCTATGGTAAAAGCAGTGTCACTTTTCAACACAGCATTAGAAAATTAGATAACTTTATAGATAATCAACACCAAAAATACGGAACATAATTTGCAAATATTTTACTATTTATGTATATGAGCATGTTTAGTGAGATTGCTTCTGTATTTGAAATGTTTCTGACACACCTGACACATAAATGGTTTTTCATCAGAATGTGCACGTGCATGACAATTTAGAGCTGACTTTTGACAGAAACCTTTCTGGCACACTTGACAAATGTATGGTTTTTCACCAGAATGCATCCGAATATGGACATTTAAGCCTGTCTTTTGTTTGAATTTTTTTTGGCACAATTCACAAACAAATGGTTTTTCATCAGTGTGTATACAAACATGAGACCTAAGTTTACTTTTATCTATAAACGTCATTTGACACAACTCACAACTGAAAGGTTTTTCAGCTGTATGCTGACGAATATGAATGGTCAATTCACCACTCTGGCAAAAACATTTTAGGCATATCTCGCACTTAAATGGCTTTTCACCAGTATGGGTACGCATATGACGTTTCAAAACTCCGCTGTCACTGAATCCTTTCCTGCATACATCACACACATAAGGTTTTTCACCAGTATGTGAACGGTTATGACGTATCAGATCATACCTTTGACGAAATCTCTTATCACATACCTCACAAGAAAATTGTTTTTCATTTACATGTATACGAATATGATCTTTCAAATCTTTCATTAAACGGAATCCTTTCCGGCACAACTCACAAATAAATGGCCTTTCACTACTATGACGAAGCATATGCTTTTTAAAATCCTCCTTCCAATAAAATCCTTTTTGACAGATTTCACAGATAAATGTTTTTTCGGTAATATGGGACGGCATATGCCGTTTCAAACTTCTTCTATGACAAAATCCTTTCTGGCAAACATCACAAATAAACAGTTTTTCACCTGTGTGGATATTCATATGAGCAAGTAAACTATTTCGTGAACTAAATCATTTCTGACAAAACTCACATATAAACGATTTTTTATTATTATCATAATGGTTATGCAATTCTAAATCATCTTGATAAAAAGCTTTCTGAAACATTTCATAAATGAATGTTACCAAGAAAAAGTTATAATTATTTAAAGCACTTTTTGTATAAACTCTTACTGTAAGGTTATACGAGTGAGTTGATGAGCTGTGATGAGTTGAATCATTCATTTTCTGGAGACTTCAGTGTTTCAAAGTTACGCCTATGTCAGATGAAATTACCTATAATGCGCATGCGCATAATGTGGGTGAACGTTTGCCGAAATAGAAAGCATATTTGGCAATTAATCGTCTATTTGGCTATGTATAAACCTAATTCCCGAAAAAAAAACACCAAATACGTTTCTGGTAGCCATGTTTTACTTTGATAACTGTGTTGTGCTTGTGACCCATTTTTTTGGCCACTAGATGACTAGTTCATACTTTATTTCTTTAAAAGAACATAGTAAAGACGTTATTTGGATAAATTGAGATTTATGAATGAACATTTATCTGATCCATTCGATGAAGATCTAAAATATTTCTCTTGCAATCTTTTATTTAACTTGATCTGGAATTTGTTTGTGAGATTCAAATATTTGAGTAACTAATCAGGTTTCATTGATTCCAGTAACTTGAAATTTGGTGCAACGTTATATTTAGCTCTTTAGATGTTGAGCCTTTTGGGCTGACTCCTGAGGTCGTGATAAGAATATACTCGTTTTCGGATAACTAATATAAGAATAACTCGCAAACAGAATCAGCTAAAATTTCAAAATTCTGTATTTCGCTTTATTTTATACTATACTTTAATTCCTTGGGACCTTATCGGGCTATCTCGTCCCGAGTCCACTATAGGACTGTACTGGTTTTCTGACTCGAGAACCGGAGCATCTAGAAAGTCCAAATGTGGTATATCATTGTCTTTTGTGGTATATTTTAATTATTTGGATTTTGAACTTTTTCAGCCAAGCTTGTCTTGGTCTTACAATCAGAATGTGTACTGGAAAAGTTTAAATTTAGTATGTCTTTGCTTTTAAGATGTATTTATATTCTTTGGATTTTGAACTTTATCGGACTAAACCATAATGGGCCAGCCATGGGAATGAACTATTTTCTCGGGAATAACTCAAGGTCTACTGTAGCTTGAACGATGATATTTAACATGTTGCTATCTCTCGCGGTATATTTTAATTTTTTAGATTTTTAGTAGCACAGGTCCAGCCTGTCCTGGGTTCGCCAGAGAAATGAACTTATTTTTGGAAATTACCGAGAACCGGAGTAGTTAAAAAGTCTAAATTTGGTACGCTGTCTTTCCTACAATTAAGTTATATATTTTTTTAATAAGTACATTTTAAATAGTCTAAGTATTATTTAAATAGTAATAAGGCGTACTTTAAAAAATTACTTTTTTTGTTTTTACTTGTTGGGGAAAACATCACATGTAAAAGCAAACAACGTAGTTTTAAAATACCTATTGTCATTATTTGTATGTAACTTAAATGTGGGGAAAATGTGTTTTAAAATGTGTTCAACTTAAATGCATGAAAGACAACGACATACCGAATCTGAACTTTCAAAGTGCTTTGGTTCTCAAGCTATTCCCCCTCCCCAAAAAATGAGACATTCTTACGGCGGGTATAGGACATAATGGCCGACAAACGGTTATAAAATATATCACGAAAGACAGAACGATATGCCAAATGTGAGTTTTTAGCTACTCCAGATCTTGAGTCATTCCAGAAAAAATAACACATTCATGAGGCGGACCCAGGATAACCCGATACGTTTCAAAATCAAATTAATTAAAATATACAACGATATACCAAATTTGGACTTCTAACAACTCCAGTTCTCGAACTATTTCCAAAAAACGAGTTCATTTATTCCTAAGGCTTGACCAAGACGTAATAAGATTTAAAATATAAGGAATTAAAACATACCAAATTTGGACTTTGTAGTAGCTCTTCTCAAAAAGGAATACATTACTAAGAGGAGATTTTTAGGTCTGGCCCTTTTGCAAGATGCCAAGAGTTATAAAAATTAGTCATATATTTATGGCTTATAGAATTATAATTAATTAATGGATGGCTTTAGGATTTTTTGGAGTAGTGTGTAATCTTTAAACGTGCTATTGTTAAATTCTAAAAATCGGATTGTCAATTAATATTCATATCGCAATTTTAAAATCGGAGATGTTTTCAAAACACGAAAGGTATATGCAGGGTGTTCAGTGCCATCGGTGCCCAATGGTTATTTCCGCAATCGTTAGTCACAGAGATACACTTCCAATTGCAAAAATGTTTTAAATTTTAAAATCTATTATCTTAGAAACAGTTTAAATCAATAAATGCATTTCTGAAAGAAATACGAAATATAAATTTTTATACAGTCCCCCGATCCTACCAATTATATTTAAAAAAATCCTCCTCATACAATTTTATGCAAAATAAAAAAAGCATCCATTTACGACCAAAATTGACCAACTTATAGCTTTTTAAGGTTGGAGCACTTTTGTGCTGAGAAATGGTCAATACGGTCCCTGATTGGTTGGTTGCCTGGAGAAATGGTCAATACGGTCCTTAATTGTTTGGTTGCCTGAAACGAGGCATTTTTATGCGTGGAAAAACAAATTAAGGCATAAAGTTTAATGCTTCATAACTCGGTGAATTTTGATAGTAAAAGGAAAATCGTTTTTACTTTTCTTACATACATAATGTATAAGGAAAGTATTGTGACGGGGTCGAAAATTCGAATTCGAGTTCTCGACGGGAAAGCACGTTTCAAGCATCCCTGATCACGAATCAAACATTTGTGAGGTGATGTCTGTGCGTGTGAAAGTATTTATGTGTGTGTGTGTGTCAGTTAGTCTGTGGAGACGATATCTCACGAACGAATGGAGCGATTCGAATAAAATTTGGTACAAAAATCACAATCCGTGAATACAGGAAGTCTATTGTTTTTAAACATAATCGAATGTCCAGAACCCCCTAAATTTTCGAGTGAAATTTTTAAAAAAATCATCAAAAAATCAAAACCTTTAATAAAGTTACGCAAATAGACATTTCTTTTTTCCTTAGAAAACGATTGGCATAAACTTTAGAATGTTAGCATAAACCGTTCTCGAGATATTGCACATTTTTCAAATAAATTTATCAAAATATCCCATAGATTAAAAAAAAATATTAACTATTGTGAAATATGTTCACTTTTCATATGTAATATCATGCGATAAATTGGGTGACATTATTCTCGTGGATCTAGCACGTTCCATTCATGAGAAAAGAAACTTTGAGTAATACTTCTGTATTTGAACGCCAATAGTCATTTATATGCTATAAGAAGAACTTATTTCTCCGTCCATAACGCTTGGCGAGATTTTGACGATGAATTTGGCGGAATGGCACCAACTTGGAGACTTTTTAAAATGTTGCCGAAAATGTCGCCAAATGGATAAAAATGACGCTAAATCAATGAAAATGACGACTAATTGTCGAAGATTCAATATCTTAGAAAGAATATAAGTATCTACTATAAGAAAAACCGATTTTTTTACTGTAAAAGTAGTAAATTCATTGCATTATATAAGGAAAGTCATGTGTTGCCCACACCAGATTTTTTTATTTTGCATGAAATTGTATAAGGATGATTGTCCTAAATATAATTGGTAGGACCGGGGGACCGTATAAAAATTTATATTTCGTATTTCGGTCAGAAATGTATTTATTGATTTAAACTGTTTTTAAGTAATAAATTTTAAAATTTAAAACATTTTTGCAGTTGGGAGTATATCACTATAACTAACGGTTGAGGAAATAGCCGTTGAGCAGCGATAGCACCGGGCACCCTGTGTGTATATATATATATATATATATATATATTAGAAAGAAGTAATAATAAAATTCAAGTAATCGTGAAATATTAATATCACCATAGAAGCAAAACCACTGCCATAATGCCGATAATAGTAAAGATCAGCACCGGCCCAATATATATATATATATATATACATATATATATATATATATATATATATATATATATATATATATATATATATATATATATATATATATATATATATATATATATATATATAATTAAAGAATTTTTATTTTACTTGTATTATATATACCTGAGATTGATCATTAATAGAAAATGTTCTGTATAGCAAAAATGAAAGGGAAATGGACTGTGTAAATGTGACATCAAATATATATACTATACGACAAGCAGTTGAATATTTAAAAAAAACATGATAAGTAACATTATAAATAAAACAGGTACTAAATTGATATAAAATACCCCTTTTTCCCTGTTCCATATATAAGTTAAGGAATGGAATAAGAATTACATATGGTAAAGAAGGGTGAATTATTTTTAATTTCTTTTTGTAACTACACATTAAAATGAAAGTATTTTTATATAACTCATATATGCAATGCAGGTACTTAAAGTACTAATCCCCTTGTTCCTTGCATAAACATACATGGTGTAACTGATGAAAAATTACAAAACAGAAATATTGTTTTGCACGATGAGCTAGGCCTTTTCTAGCTACCAGAATTTTTTTTTTTTTGAAATTGAATAAAGTGAAAAGCAATTCCGAAACCATATACTTTGTCAAGGGTCATACATGTTTCGTTAATGCGGATTCTACATTTCTGTGTGCATTACTGACTGTAAATTGTATTACAGAAATAATGCACATGGCCCGACGTAGAAGAAAATATAAATTGGATCAGATATATAAGAAATCAAATATAAAAATCAAATATAACAGCGTGTGGCTAAGTATTTATGGGAGAATACAATGTAATGAAAAGGTATAAGAATATATAATAATATAAATGTATTTACCCCTTGCGCTGCTTAACAGTGTAGATTAAGTGATACTGACTAAGCATTTTAACTCAAAATAGGTTGCAATTAATTCTATATACTAAGATTTCAACTGTTGGAAGTGAAACATGGAAATGAAAAATTATTTAAAATTGTTTGAGAATCATCTGTCAATATGTTGCTGTAATTGTAGCAAGGTGTTGAATGTAAAATTAAAATGTGCTTTAATAAATGAAAAAATAAGGTTTGGCGGATATTTTGGAGAGTGGTGTTTATTTATTTAAAAAGATGTTCTTTGTAGTAACATGGTGTACTTAACATTTTTATTCTTAATAACTGGTTATTAATAATATTTTTAAATATTATTAATAACCAGATATATATATTCGTCTAGCGCGGATTCTGCTTAAAATTTGTTTGAAAGCTAATTCTTCAATCTTTTCGATGGTGCTAAGATAAAAACTCTGATATATTTTCAATGGCTAAGAAACCAATATGTGTGAAAATCACTCAAAATGGCGATACAACATTTCATGAATAAAAACTAACTTGAATTTTTAACAGAAATCCCAATGAGGTGTATCTTCTAGGGAACTAAGGTACCCGTGTACCGAATTTTTTGGCTATACGATGTTTTGATTTTTTGCTACAGACGACATAAACACACATACAGACACACAACACCTTCCTTTATTATTACAGACGTACTAATTCAACTTCTTTTGAACACTATACGTAATCGTAATTCTACCTAAACTGTAAAAGAAAATGATCATCTGGATATGATTTTTTTTATTAGTATTTTCTCATGTTGATTAGCTGAGGTAAATAAAATATAATACTTTAAATATTTGGACATTTGTTGTTGGTGTTGAGACCCAGACCGTCCGACCTACCAGAAAGGTGTAAGGTAACAGTTTGGACGGCCGGGAAGTGCCACCCAATTTAGACCGGAACCCAGTGGGGGAGGCATCCACCGGGAACGTACCCTCCTTCCCCTACCACCAACCTCTCGGAAGGATTTACGGACCTACATGTTTAACGTGATCGTACTCCGCATGAACACGGCGGCAGTTGTGGCAGCGTGCAAATCCAGCCCGCAAACCACCGGACTACCGCGTCCGAAATGTGCCAACAGCACGCGTTGTTCCCAGGTGGTCACCCACTCAAGTACTAACCGCGCCCGATGCTGCCCGACTTCGGGGATCTAACGAGAACCGGTGTTTTCAGCACGGTACGGCCGTTGGCTTTGGACATTTGCTGCGTAACAGTTGCGACGTTTTTATTTTGTGTTTAAAGTATTTTTTATGCATAAAAATTCATTAATTGCGAAAACTTTGCTATATATTATTTAATTTAATTGTGATATTTGTGTGTATGTGTGTAGTTAGTGTGTATTTATGTATATTTGTTTATATATATATGTGTGTGTGTGTGTGTATTAGTGTATATATGTACTCATATGTTAGTGTGTGAGTCCGTCCTTATCTAACAAATAAATGTAGCGTTTCGTAAATAATTTGGTACGAATATTACAATCAGTGAATACTGAAACGCTATTGATTTTAAACCCAATCAAATGCTCCCCTCCCCCCCCCCCCCTCTTTTTTTTTTTTTTTTGAAAGAATTTTTAAAATAATCATTAAAAAACAGGAATTTTAATTAGGATAAATATATAATCATTTCCTGTGTAATTTGCCATCAGAAACTGAAGGATATAAACTTTATAACGCGAACATGATCCATTCTCGGAATATTGCACGATTATTGAATATATATTTTTGAGAAAATTAGTGAAAACTCAGAACTTTTAATACTTGCTTAAATTGTCATTTTAAAAGTAATGTTTAGTTACAAGACAGATGGCATGCACTTTAGAACGCTAGCACAAACCTTTTCGAGATATTGCACGTTTTACAAATCAATGAAATAAAGAGTACATAAAATTTAAGAAATAGCAAGTATTCTCCAATCGGTTCACTTTCCATATGCAATATTATGCAACGTTTAACATCCTTCTCGTGGATCTAGTTCGTTTCATTCACATGAGAAGATATTTTTTATAATAGTTAAGTGAAGTCTAAGAATTCACCACTAATCATTCATTTCGCTAGATCTTAATTAAATGTCAATCGCATTTTTATGCGGATTTTGCATATGAGTATGAATAAGTTATTACGGACACATAAGTTACCAAAAGAGAGCAATTTCAATTTATGTGTGTGGCCCAATTTTAATTTATGTGATGTTAATTCAATGCCAATAACATTGTGCTGGTCAGCTTGTACGAGGTTATTTCGCAGTGAAAGAAGTACAGCGCCATTGCATTATACAGGGAAAGTCACTTTCTGCCAGCATCAGCCTTTTTCGGTACACACTCCCGTTGCAGATACCAGCATCCATGGACCGGTTTTACGCTTATTATGCACTCGTCAACAAGGACAAGCCGATATCTGCAATGGCAGCAAGAAACATCTATAAGCCACAAATTATGCAAATTTGCATTTACTAACATATTCTGCAATGTATATGCGAGCGAGAAGGAAGAGATACATAATACTTTTTCTTAAAAATCTCGTCTATATATTTTAACGAAAGTATCTCGTGTATATATTTTAATGAAAGAGAATATTTGAATTTTCCGGTAAATTAAAAATATCCATCAAAAAGGATAAATTTGGATATATTCTAATAAAATCAGAGGTTAAACAATTGTGAGTTTCTAAAGTAACCGTTTTTAATACAAAAAAAAAACTGATGTGGGCAACACATGACTTTCCTTATATAATGCAATGAATTTACTACTTTTACAGTTAAAAAAATGTCATTCTTATAGCAGATACTTATATTGTTTCCAAGATATTAAATTTTCTTCAATGAGTCGTCATTTTCATTGATTTAACGTCATTTTTATGAATTTGGCGAGATTTTTGTTAATTTAGTAACAATTAAAAATGTCGCCAAGTTGGCGACATTCCTCCAAATTCGTCGCCAAAATCTCGCCAAGCGTTATGGACGAAGATATAAGTTATTCTTACAGCAGATAAATGACTATTGGCGTTCAAATACAAAAGTATTACTCAAAGTATCATTTTCTATGAATGGAACGAGCTAGATCCACGAGAAAAATGTCACCAAATGTATCGCATGGTATTACATATGAAAAGTGAACATGTTTCTCAATAGGAAATATTTTTTTTTATTTTATATAACTTTTTGATAATTTTTTTGAAAAAGGTGCAATATCTCGAGAACGGTTCATGTCAGCGTTCTAAAATTTATGTCAATCGTTTTCTAATGAAACATTACATGAGAAATGTTCATTTGCGTAACTTTATTAGTGATTTTGATTTTTTGACGATTTTTTCAAAATTTCACTCAAAAATTTAGGGAGGTTCTGAACATTCGATTGCGTATAAAAACAATAGGCTTCTAGTGTTTAGGGATTGTGATTTTTGTACCAAATTTCATTCGAATCGGTCCATTCGTTCGTCAGTTACCGTCTCCACAGACTCACTGACACACACACACACACACACACACACATACTTTCACACACACAGACATCACTCCAAAAATGTTTGATTCGTGATCAGGGATGCTTGAAACGTGCTCTCCCGTCGAAAACTCGAATTCGAATTTTCGACCCCGTCACAATACTTTCCTTATACATTATGTATAAAATCTGATGTGGGCAACACATGACTTTCCTTATATAATGTAATGAATTTACTACTTTTACAGTAAAAAAATAGGTTTTTCTTATAGTAGATACTAATATTCTTTCCAAGATATTGAATTTTCGACAATTAGTCGTCATTTTCATTGATTTAGCATCATTTTTATCCATTTGGCGAGATTTTCATTAATTTGGCAACATTTCAAAAAAGTCGCCAAGTTGGCGACATTCCGCCAAATTCGTCGCCAAAATCTCGCCAAGCGTTATGCACTAAGAAAAAAGTTATTCTTACAACAGATAAATGACTATTGGCGTTCAAATACAAGAGTATTATTCAAAGTATATTTTTTCATGAATGGAACGAGCTAGATCCACGAGAATGATGTCACTCAATTTATCGCATGGTATTACATATGAAAAGTGAACATGTTTCTCAATAAGAATTTTTTTTTTAGGTGACTTTTTCATAATTTTTTTGAAAAATGCACAATATCTCCAGAACGGTTCATGTTAGCGTTCTAAAATTTATGCCAATCGTTTTCTAATGAAAAATTACATAAGAAATGTCTATTTGCGTAACTTTATTAGCGGTTTTGATTTTTTGACGTTTTTTTCAAAATTTCATTCGAAAATTTAGGGGGGTTCTGAACATTCGATTACGTATAAAAACAATAGGCTTCCAGTGTTTACGGATTGTGATTTTTGTACCAAATTTGGTTCGTTTCGGTCCATTCGTTCGTCAGTTATCGTCTCCACAGACTCACTGACACACACACACACACACATACTTTCACACACACACACACACACACACACACACACACATACACACACACAGACATCACTTCAAAAATGTTTGATTCGTGATCAAGGATGCTTGAAACGTGCTTTCCCGTCGAAAACTCGAATTCGAATTTTCGACCCCGTCACAACAATTTCCTTATACATTATGTATATAAGGAAAGTAATAAGGAAAGTAATAATGAAAATTTCCATACTGCTAAACAAACGAGCATTTTGTTTTGGAAACGTAAGGACAAAGTTGTCCGTTTGACGTCACGTGCGCATGCTCTGTAAATGGAGCTAGGCCTTTACTAGCACCCAAAAGTTGTGAGAGTATCATACAAGAAAAATATAATATAATATAAGTGAAAAATATTTCCGAAACCATGTACGTTCTCAAAGGCCATTCCTTGTTCGGTAATACTTTAATTCTGCATGCATAACTGTAATTACTTTCCTTATTTACATGATGTATAAGGAAAGTATTGGGAAGGGGTCGAAAATACGAATTCGAGTTTTCGACGGGAGAGCACGTTTCAAGCAATCCTGATCACGAATCAAACATTTTTGGAGTGATGTCTGTGTGTGTGAAAGTATGTGTGTGTGTGTGTGTGTGTGTGTGTCAGTGAGTCTGTGGAGACGGTAACTGACGAACGAATGGACCGATTCGAATGAAATTTGGTACAAAAATCACAATCCCTAAACACTAGAAGCCTATTGTTTTTATACGCAATCGAATGTTCAGAACCCCCCTAAATTTTCGAATAAAATTTTGAAAAAATCGTCAAAACATCAAAACCACTAATAAAGTTACGCAAATAGACATTTCTTATGTTATTTTTTATTAGAAAACGATTGGCATAAATTTTAGAACGCTAACGCAAACCGTTCTCGAGATATTGCACATTTTTCAAAAAAATTATCAAAAAGTCATATAAAATAAAAAAAAAATATTTTCTATTGAGAAACATGTTCATTTTTCATATGTAATACCATGCAATAAATTGGGTGACATCATTCTCGTGGATCTAGCTCGTTCCATTCATGGAAAAAGATACTTTGAGTAATACATTTATATTTGAACGCCAATAGTCATGTATCTGCTATAAGAATAACTTATTGCTCCGTCTATAACGTTTGGCGAGATTTCGGCGACGAATTTGGCGGGATGTCACCAACTTGGCGACTTTTTGAAATGTTGCCAAATTAACGAAAATCTCGCCAAATGGATAAAAATGACGCTAAATCAATGAAAATGACGACTAATTGTCGAAAATTCAATATCTTGGAAAGAATATTAGTATCTACTATAAGAAAAAACTATATTTTTACTGTAAAAGTAGTAAATTCATTACATTATATAAGGAAAGTCATGTGTTGCCCACATCAGATTTTTTTATGCGTGTGTATGTGAAACTAACACGAAAATGAAAGTTCAAAAACCGCATCCTCAGCTATACCAAGAGATAAAATAAAGATAAATTATCTCTCAAATTTCACTCACAGGGATCTTTGCCTGCCTCCTCCACCTAAAATAATCTCTAGATAAAACCCCCTATACACCTCTGTGTGCAATCCGTGTCAAGTACGATAAGATTGTTTGTTTAACTTAAAAGACCGTTATTTTTCAAAGAGGTTTAGATTCGGTGGCAGCAGCTGATTAGGCGCTTAAGAACTCTCGGAAGAACAACGGATGTTTGACAAAGAAAAAGGCTTTCGTCTAAATCGCAGAAGCATAAGCTTGAAATTAAGAAGAAAAATTGACTGTCAAGTAGAAGGCCAGGTGAGATTATTAAGATTTAAAAGTAATCGTGGTCTGGGTTCTGTCTTTCATTTTAAGTCTTTCAGTTAAAAGCGAGCTTGGGCGTTAGAATTTCATAACAGGAACGGGGACAAGGAATCCGCAAGGTGATATTGTAAGTTTTTGCTACTAATTTTGTATTTTAAATTTAAGTTTTTATGCTCTTTTACTTTCGCTACATGCTGAATATAATGTATAGGGAAAGTATTGTGAGACGGGGTCTAAAATTCGAATTCCAGTTTTCGACGAAGGTGCATGAGTTAAGCTTAACTGAACTCGAATCGAACGTTTTTGCAGGTGATGGCCGTATGTACATGTATGTTAGTGTATGTGTAAGCGAGTCTGTGGACTTCAGATCTCAAGAACGAATAGAATACCTCAAAGGTTATTTGGAACGATTTTAACAATCAGTGAACACTGGAACCCTAATAATGTTAAACGCAGTAGAATGCATGAACCCCCCCCCCCCCAACCTTCTCTTAAAAATTCCGAATGCTTTTTTTTTTTAAAAGACCATTAAAAAATCAGGGCATTTATTAATGATAAATAAATAATCATTTCATGTGTAATTTTTTATTACAAAACGATTGAAACAAACTTTAGAACTTTATCATGAATCGTTCTCTAAATATTGTACGTTTTACAAATAAATTTATAAAAAAATTACTTAAAATTAAATAGTAAGTATCATTAAATATATTCGCTTTCCATATGCAGCATTATGCAACAAATCTGTTAATATGACTTCTGTGGAGCTAATTCGTTTCATTCACGATAAAAAAAAAATACTTTTTGACTCTTTGAAATTGCCAATAGTTATTAATTCCACAGGATATTCATTAAATTCCAATTGCATTTTGATCATGATTTTTTGCACGTGAGTATGCATAGGTCATTCCATAGAGTTAGGAAGAAAGAAAAACTCCTATGGATAAAACGCTCGAAAATGCCATAATGCTTTGAAAATTATATCTAAGTGTTGCTAGTGTTAGTAAAGTAGTCGCTGATGTTAGCTGACACAACAAATAAGCGTAGTCTTTAGTATATGCTTTTTTCATTATTTTTAAATCAAGGGTTGGTTCTATGATTATGAATATAATTAACCAGTATTTTTTTTCATAGTTGAAGGATAACGTACGGAATATAAAGATAAAAATAAATCGAAAGGTAAAATAATTTTGAATACGTAGGAATACTCTTTATTGTTTCAGTTCTAATTTGCATTGTGTTAATTCTACAAAATTAATAGTTTAAATAAGCATTTTAGGCCTTTCGCCATAGAAATGCATACAATGCTGGACTACTTATCTTACTCCAGCGCCACCTGAATCATTATTTCAAACGATAGTGGTGTTTAGTCTCACATTTGCCAACAACGTTCAGTTTCAGTTTACGTTATGTTAATTCAACCCCAAACACGTTGTGCTGTGGGTCTTGTCTGCCATTATTTCGCTGTGAAAGAAGTAATGTCATTGTAATATGTAAGGAAAGTCATGTACTGCCCACATCAGATCTTTTGCGTTCCTTGCAGTTCATTGTTTGAGGAAGAAAAATATTGTGATGGGTTGCAAATCCAACTATTATGATTTTGGTGGACTTAATACTTTTGAACATGGAACATCCCTGAATATGATTTATTGATATGAATATGATATTATATGATATCCCTATTATTTTCAATCAACTAATTATTTTATATCAATCAACTATTATTCATCAAGGTGAATCAATCAATTATTATTTTATATGAATCAATCAACTATTATCTGTGGGGAAATTTTTACTTTCTCATACGTAGTATTAAGAGATTGTTGTAACGAAAATTTTCGATTTCGAGATTTTGATATTAATATATATTTTAAAACCTTCTGAACACGTTTTGACTATTTTGAGTGATGTCCGTCTGTCTGTTTGTGGTCTGCTTCTTGTGTAACGATAGCTGTCACAAATATTAATGGATTTTTACAAAACTTTATATTCAGCTGTGTTATAGAAAAATCTAGAACTAAATAGAATTTTTTTTTTAAATTCGAGCGAGAACTTTGAAATGTATTAGGAATTTTATATTTTCTTACCATAGCAGCATAGGACAAAATGTGACATAATGCATAAAAGGGGTTATTTACGGTTTAATGATCACGAAACTTAGCTTCAGTCGTTGTAGTGAAAAATAGCCGCGGTACAATTTTTTGTGCTCGTGACATTACTAGTCCCCCACCCCGTCGGGGGGTAAGTCCCCCCGGGGGGTACATTATCAAACTTGTTATAAATCGAAAGATATTTCAAACCCTTTAAAATGAAGGGTAACACTCTATAATTGTGATCATTTGAAATAATAATACAGATTTTTAGAATTCTTTCTTGTAAAATTGGTAAAAAAAAGATTACAAGCTGCTTAAACTAGGATTCTGGTAAGGGAATGTCAAGTTAAGCCACACGCCAGGTTTTTTTTTTTTTGTGTGTGTGTGTGTATGAACATATCTCTTGAGAAAATTCAAATGAAATTTGGAGAAAGGACAATTTATGGGGTAATAGCCCACCAGCGCATTGCATTTTTTTTTTAAACTCGTGTATTCAGTACATGACTTTTCCTACAAATTAACAAATTTTGAATTTTCGGGAAAGAAAAAAATTACCTAGAAAATTACCCCTTGCTCGTGCAATGGGGATAAAACAGACTCCGCTGCGGACGAATCAACAATGTACGGTTGCAATAATTTCCGTCCGTAAAAAATACTATTGAAGACATCTCAGAGATATTGCAAGCGTTCATAGCAAGTTAGCAAAGCGACTTAGGTTGGTCGCCACAAGCTACTATAGTAGTTTCATGGCCTGACTTATGGAAATTGAGGCCAATGACCTAGCTGGATTTTGGGCCTTCTACCAAACTTTTAAAGAGAAGAACGAAAAATTATTTTACAAAATAATAATTTTTACAGAAAATTGAGAGCAAAACATTTGTTTTAAAATGTATATATTTAAAGATGATATTCTTCATCAAATAAAAGAAACAATATTGGAACTAAAATAACTTTGCTGAAAGCAGCCTCCAACACAAAGAAGATCTGATGTGGGCAGTTCAAAAGTTGAATTGTACATTTGGCTCTTTTTCGGATGAAAACACGTACAACTATTTCCCAATCTATATATACTAATTGCCAAGTGTCCGTCTGTCTGTCTGTCCGTCTGTCTGTCACGCTTTTTTTACACGGATTTTTTACGCAATTTGGTACACGGCTCGATCGTTCGATGAAACCCCCTGGAAAAATCGAATTTTTCGAAAACGTTCTCTAGCGGGGGTGCTCCATACCAAAACGTTCGAAAAGTGAAATGATAGGAAAGCATGCTTTGCCATAAGATAGAGACTTCAAATTTGGTGAATGAGTAAATCGTTCGAAAGGAAGAAAGTGTGTAATTTCAGATTTCCAATATTTTCTAATTAAGAAGATGCCGCCCACCAAAATGTTCGATTTACCGAATAAATAAGAGACGGTTCCTTTAAAATTTGGTAGAGACTTGAAATTTGGTATATGGAATAATCATTTGATAAAAACACCCAAGACGATTATTGTTTTAGAAGATCTGCTCTTTGTTAACTTTCGCGGCACACATTTTTCGCCAAAATTGTGCTCAAACAGTTGCGAAATATTTTCTGAAAGATAAAATGCAATGCTTAGATTATATTAAAAAAATTTAATACCCAATAAAACATAGATTATATTTTTTATTTTAATCCAAAATATTTTTGGTGCTGCCATCTGTTGTCGTAATTTAATTCATACCGACTATTTTTATTTTTTAATGAACATTTTTAAATATCTATTCCTTCTAATACAGTATTAAATACAACAACAGATCATATATAATAATGCCACAATCACGGAAAGGTAATTTCTCATTCTATAAATTTGATAAGGGGGTCTGAATGTACATCACTGAGGACTGCAGTTTTGTCTTCAAGTTCAAGTTCAATTACGTTTTCGTGATTGTGGCATTATTATATATGATCTGTTGTTGTATTTAATAGCGTATTAGAAGGAATAGACATTTAAAAATGTTCATTAAGAAATAAAACTAGTCAGTATGATTTAAATTACGACAACAGATGGCAGCACCAAAAATATTTTGAATTAAAATAAAAAATATATTCTATGTTTTATTGGGTATTAAATTTAGTTTTAATATAATCTAAGCATTGCTCAGAAAATATTTCGCAACTGTTTGAGCAGAATTTCGGCGAAAAGCGTGTACCGCGAAAGTTAACAAAGCGCGGATAGGGCCGAAGATTTACTGATGCTCCAGTGGAAAACGTTCGAAAGGTGAATTAATAAGAAAACATACTTCTGGATGAGATAGAGATTTGAAATTTGGTGTACGGGTAGATAGTTTGAAAGGAAGAAAGTGCACAATTTCAGTTTTCCAATATTTTCTACTTTAGGGGGTGTCGCACACGAAAATGTTCGTTTTTCGGAAAGAAGTAGAAACACTCCTTTTAGAACGTGATATAGGCTTGATATGTGGTATATGGGCGAATCATTTAACAGAAAATCCAAGAAGAATGGAGTTTTTCAAAAATGTATATTTAAGGGAGGTGGGTACTCCACAGAAAAACATTCGAAATGTAAAATGATAGAAAAAGTATGCTTCAAGATGAGATAGGGACTTCAAATTTAGTATATTTGTAGACAGTTAGAAAGGAAGAAAGTGTGCAATTTCAGTTTTCCAACATTTGCTATTGTAGGGGGTGCCGCACACTAAAATTTTCGATTTGATGAACAAATGAAAACCGCCTCCTTTACAATGTGATAGAGACTTGAAATTTAGTTTATGGGGTAATCATTTAATAAAAAAAAAACCACGATTATTACGGTTTTTCAAAAATGATCATTTATGGGGGTGCAACACAGAAAAACGTTCGAAATACGAAAAGATAGAAAAACATGCTTCACGATAGGATAAAGACATCAAATTTGGTATAATGGTAGATAGTTTGAAAGGAAGAAGGAGTGGAATTTCAAATTTCCAGTATTTGCAACTTTAGGGGGTGCCGAACACCAATATGTTCAATTTCCGGAATAAATGAGACTCTTCCTTTAAATGTGATAGAGGCTTGATATTTGGTATATGGGCCAATTATCTGATAAGAAACCCAAGGTGAACAGGGTTTTTCAAAATTGTTCATTTATGGGTGTACTCCACAGAAAAACGTTCGAAAGGGGAGATGATAAAATAGTATGCTTCGGGATGAGATAGAGCCTTTAATTTGGTGTACTGGTAGACAGTTTGAAAGGAAGACGTGCACAATTTAAAATTTACATTATTTTCTGCTTTAGGGGGTTCCGCACACTAAAATATTCGATTTGCTGAATAAATGTGAAACGCGAATTATTAAAAAAATGACAACATTCAGTGGTTGCTTATTGTGAGACCGTCGATTTTTAACGGATATTCGGCTAGTATTAGTATCTATATATACTAATTGCCAAGTGTCCGTCTGTCTGTCCGTCTGTCTGTCCGTCTGTCTGTCACGCTTTTTTTAGGCACTTCCCGAATAGATAGAGACTTGCAATTTGGTACACGGCTCGGTCGATCGATAAAACTCCCTGGAAAAATCGAATTTTTCGAAAACGTTTTATAGAGGGGGTGCCCCACACCAAAACGTTCGAAAAGTGAAATGATGGGAAAGCATACTTTGCGATGAGATAGAGACTTCAAACTTGTTGTATGGGTAAACCGTTTGAATGGAAAAAAGGGCACAATTTCAGATTTCGAATATTTTCTACTTAAGGGGGTGCCGCACACCAAAATGTTCGATTTACCGAATAAATGAGAAACGGCTACTTTAAAATTTGATAGAGGCTTGAAATTTGGTATATAGGCTAATCATTTGATGAAAACACCAAAACGAATATAGTTTTCGAAAACGTTCTATAGAGGGGGTGCCCCACACCAAAACGTTCGAAAAGTGAAATGATAGGAAAGCATACTTTGCGATGAGATAGAGACTTCAAATTTGTTGTATGGGTAAACCGTTTGAAAGGAATAAAGTGCACAATTTCAGATTTCAAATATTTTCTACTTAAGGGGGTGCCACCCACCAAAATGTTCGATTTACCGAATAAATGAGAAACGGCTACTTTAAAATTTGATACAGGCTTAAAATCTGGTACATGGGCTAATCATTTGATAAAAACAACTAAAACGAATATAGTTTTCTAAACTGTTCGTTTAGGGGGTGCTCCACACCAAAACGTTCGAAATGTGAAATGATAGGAAAGTATGCTTTGGGATAAGATAGAGACTTCAAATTTGGTGTATGGGTAAACCGTTTGAAAGGAAGAAAGTATACAATTTCAGATTTCGAATATTTTCTACTTAAGGGGGTGCCGCACACCGAATTGTTCGATTTACCGAATAAATGAGAGACGACTACATTAAAATTTGATAGAGGCTCTATATTTGGTATATGGGTGAATGTGATAGTAAATCCAATGAAAATGGAAAAAATCGAATTTTTCGAAAACGGTCTATAGAGGGGGTGCCCCACACCAAAACGTTCGAAAAGTGAAATGATGGGAAAGCATGCTTTGCGAGGAGATAGAGACTTCAAATTTGGTGTATTGGTAAATCATTCGAAAAGAAGAAAGTGTGCAATTTCAGATTTCCAATATTTTCTACTTAAGGGGGTGCCGCACACCAAAATGTTCGATTTACAGAATAAATGAGAAAACGTTCCTTTCAAATTTGATAGAGGCTTGAAATTCGGAATATGGGCTAATCATTTGACGAAAACACCCAAGACAAATATAGTTTTTCAAAAATGTTCGTAAGGGGGTGCTACAGAGTAAAACGTTCGAAAAGTGAATTGATAAAAAACCATGCTTCAGAATAAGATAGAGATATCAAATTTGGTATAAGGTAGTTTGAAAGGAAGAAAATGTATAATTTCAGTTTACCAATATTTTCTACTTTAGGGGGTGCCGCACACCGAAATGTTCGATTTTCGGAATAAAGGAGAAACGCTCCTTTTAAAACGTGATAGAGGCTTGATATTTGATATATGGGCAAATCATTTGACAGAAATCACAAAAAGAATAGAGTTTTTCAAAAATGTATAGTTAAGGGGGTGGATACTCCACACAAAAGCATTCGAAAGATGAAATGATAGGAAAACATGCTTTGCGATGACGTAGAGACTTCAAATTTGGTGTATGGGTAAATCGTTCGAAAGGAAGAAAGTGTGTAATTTCAGATTTCCAATATTTTCTACTTAAGGGGGTGCCGCACACAAAAACGTTCGAAAAGTGAAATGATAAGAAAGCATTCTTTGCGATGAGGTAGAGATTTCAAATTTAGTGTATTGGTAAATCGTTTGAAAAGAAGAAAGTGTGCAATTTCAAATTTCCAATATTTTCTGCTTAAGGGGTTGCTGCACACCAAAATATTCGAATTACAGAATAAATGAGAAAATGCTCCTTTAAAATTTGATGGAGGCTTGAAATTCGGTATATGGGCTAATCATTTGACGAAAACACCCAAGACAAATATAGTTTTTCAAAAATGTTCGTTTAAGGGGGTGCTCCAGAGTAAAAAGTTTGAAAAGTGAATTGATAAAAAAACCATGCTTCAGAATGATTTAGAGGTATCAAATTTGGAATAAGGGTAGATAGTTTGAAAGGAAGAAAGTGTACAATGTCAGTTTACCAATATTTTCTACTGCCGTGGGAGTGCCGTACACCAAAATGTTCGATTTTCGGGATAAAAGAGAAACGCCCCTTTTAAAACGTGATAGAGGCTTGATATTTGATATATGGGCAAATCATCTGACAGAAATCACAAAAATAATAGAGTTTTTCAAAAAATGTATAGTTAAAGGGGTGGGTACTCCACACAAAAGCATTCGAAAGATGAAATGCTAGAAAAGCATGCTTCGCGATGAGATAGAGACTTCCAATTTGGTGTACGGGTAAAAAGTTGGAAAGGAAGAAAGTGTGCAATTTCAGTTTTCCAACATTTGTTATTATAGGGGGTGCCGCTCACTAAAATGTTCGATTTACCGAACAAATGAAAACGCCTCCTTTACAATGTGATAGAGACTTGAAATTTAGTATATGGGCTAACCATTTGACAAAAAAATCAAATATGAATACAATTTGACAAAAATGTTCTTTAACGTGGTGCTACACAGAAAAACGTTCAAAAGGTGAAGTGATAGAAAAACATGCTTCTCGATAGGATAGCGACTTCAAATTCGGTGTACGGGTAGATAGTTTGAAAGGAAGAGAGTGTGAAATTTCAGATTTCCTATATTTGCTACTTTAAGGGGTGCGCACACTTATATGTTCGATTTTCCGAATAAATGAGGCAGGCTTCCTATAAATGTGATAGAGACTTGATATTTGGTATATGGGCCAATCATCTGATAAAAAACACAAGACAAACAGAGTTTTCCAAAAATATTCATGTATGGATGTGCTTCACAGAAAACAGTTCCAAAGGAGAAATAATAATATAGTGGTGCCTCTGGATGAGAGGGGTGCCTCGGGATTGGACTTTAATGTGGTATAAGGGTTGATAATTCGAAAGGAAGAAATGCTCAAATTTTGTTTCCCAATATTTTCTTCTTTAGGGGGGTTCTGCATACCAAAATATTCGATTTGTCGAATAAATGTGAAATGCGAATTATTAAGAAATTTACATTATTCAGGGGTTGCTTATTGCGAGACCGTTGATTTTCAACGGGTATTCGGCTAGTATATACTAATTGCCAAGTGTCCGTCTGTCTGTCTCTCTGTTTGTCTGTCACGCTTCGTTTAGGCACTTCCCGAATAGATAGAGACTTGCAATTTGGTACACGGCTCGGTCGTTCGATAAAACCCTCTGGAAAAATCGAATTCTTCGAAAACGCTCGCTAGAAGGGATGCTCCACACCAAAACGTTCGAAATGTGAAATGATAGGAAAGCATGCTTTACGATAAGATAGGGACTTGAAATTTGGTATATGGGTAAACCTTTCGAAAGGAAGAATGTGTGCAATTTCAGATTTCCAATATTTCCTATTTAAGGGGGTGCCGCACACCAAAATGTTCGATTTTCCGAATAAATGAGAAACCGCTACTTTAAAATTTGATAGAGGCTTGAAATTTGGTATATGGACTAATCATTTGATGAAAACACCCAAAGCGAATTTAGTTTTTCAAAAATTTTCGTTTAAGGGGGTGCTCCAGAGGGAAACGTTCGAAAAGTGAATTGATAAAAAAAAATCATGCTTCGGAATGAGATACAAACTTCAAATTCGGTGTACGGGTAGATTGTTCGAAAGGAAGAACATGTGCAATTTCAGTTTTCCGATATTTTCAACTTTTAGGGGTGCCTCAAAACCAAATGTTCGATTTTTCGAATAAATAAGAAACAGGAATTATTTAAGAATTTGCCTTATTCGGTGGTTGCTTAATGTGGGACCGTTGATTTTCAACAGATATTCGGCTAGTAAACTTATATTTCGCGCGACTCTAAATTGACAATTATCAATATTGAATGCTAAAATATTTTAATAATTAATTCATCAATTTGGCATCATTTTCGTCAATTTAACTTCATTTTTGCAACTTTGACGATAATTTCATCAATCTGGGGCGATTTTTTGCTAAGTGACTCTCTAAATTGCCAAATTTATTGCCAAGCGTTACAGACAGGCGGAGAGAAGAACTTTTCTTATAAATGAATATTATCGAAGGTATGCCCGTCATATGACGGAATTAAAAATTTGCAAAGCATTGGCTCCTATTTAGCTTCATTTTTATCAATTTGGTGATATTTTTTATCAATTTGGCAACATTTTCATCAATCTGGCATTATTTAAAAAAGTCGCCAAGCTTGCAATATCCCGCCAAATGTTTCGCCAAGCATTAGGTACGGACGGAGAAATGAGTTATTCTTATGGTCGCTTACTATATTCTTTCCAAGATATTGAATTTTCATAAATTAGTCGTCATTTCCATTGATTTACTATCATTTATATCAATTTGGCAACATTTAAAAAACTCGCCAAGTTGGCGACATGCCGCCAAAATTTGCCGCCAGAGTTTTGCCAAGCTTTGCGGCCGGAGAAATAGATTATTCTTAAAGTAGATTCTTACATTATTTCCAAGATATTGAATTTTCATCAATTTGTCATCATTTTTATTGTTCTAGCATCATTTTCTATCAATTTGGCGACGTTTTTATCAATTTTAGAGACATTTTTATTAGTTTGGCTACAATTTTGTCAATTTTTGTCTAGTCTGATCCGCGGGCATTCTGCCTTAAAAGTAATAAAATAAATCACGCAAGAATAATATTTCCTACTTTTGTTGGAAGAAGCTTGAACCATTTTTAACGTTAAACCAAGGCTTAACTGTATCCCACGCTCCATTAATAAGCGAGCGCGGTACGCGGGATACAGTTAAATCTTGGTTAAACATCTTAACGAAATGAGAGTGATACTTTGAGTTGCGTGGTATCTCAAATAAAAAAAATCTGATGTGGGCAACACATGACTTTCCTTATATAATGTAATGAATTTACTACTTTTACAGTAAAAAAATAGGTTTTTCTTATAGTAGATACTAATATTCTTTCCAAGATATTGAATTTTCGACAATTAGTCGTCATTTTCATTGATTTAGCATCATTTTTATCCATTTGGCGAGATTTTCATTAATTTGGCAACATTTCAAAAAAGTCGCCAAGTTGCCGACATTCCGCCAAATACGTCGCCAAAATCTCGCCAAGCGTTATGCACTAAGAAAAAAGTTATTCTTACAGCAGATAAATGACTATTGGCGTTCAAATACAAAAGTATTATTCAAAGTATATTTTTTCATGAATGGAACGAGCTAGATCCACGAGAATGATGTCACTCAATTTATCGCATGGAATTACATCTGAAAAGTGAACATGTTTCTCAATAGGAATTTTTTTTTATGTGACTTTTTCATAATTTTTTTGAAAAATGTACAATATCTCGAGAATGGTTCATGGTAGCGTTCTAAAATTTATGCCAATCGTTTTCTAATGAAAAATTACGTAAGAAATGTCTATTTGCGTAACTTTATTAGTGGTTTTGATTTTTTGACGATTTTTTCAAAATTTCATTCGAAAATTTAGGGGGGTTCTGAACATTCGATTACATATAAAAACAATAGGCTTCTAGTGTTTACGGATTGTGATTTTTGTACCAAATTTGGTTCGAATCGGTCCATTCGTTTGTCAGTTATCGTCTCCATAGACTCACTGACACACACACATACTTTCACACACACACACACACATACACACACACAGACATCACTTCAAAAATGTTTGATTCGTGATCAGGGATGCTTGAAACGTGCTCTCCCGTCGAAAACTCGAATTCGAATTTTCGACCCCGTCACAATACTTTCCTTATACATTATGTATATAAGGAAAGTAATATATAAAATGATAAGAAATAAAATAACATCAGGGTCTCACATTCAATGTCTAAAGTCATACGCTACGTAAAGCTTCATGGTTACATCATAATTTTGCTATCAAAAAAGTATGGTCATTGCAGTATGTGGGGAACAGGCTGTCCATATCATAACCTCACTTTCAGTATCTGATGTCATATGCTACGCAAAACTCCATTGTTACATCATAATTTCGCTGTGAAAGAAGTATAGCCTGCATTACGTAAGAAACAGGTCGCCCACATCATGGCCTCACTTTCAGTATATGATGCCATACACTACGTAAAGCTCCATGGTTATATCATAAAAATTGAAATGTTTATCCTTGATTGAAAGACGTTTGGCAACATTTCGTAGCATCGTTATCCAGAGATAGATAGACAGATAAATCAAGATGTTTATATTATTAACTAGTGAGACCCGAGCGCATTCAACCCTATAAGTAATAAACAAGAAACACGCAATAAAGTTTCCTATTTTTGTTGAGCTTGTTTACCGAGTTGAGTCATATATCTCAAATAAAAATTTATGAAATGATTAGAAATAAAAGAACGTCAAGGTCTCGCTTTCAGTATCTGATGTCATACGCTAGGTAAAGCTCCATGGTTACATCGCAGTTTTCCGCTGTGAAAGAAGTATAGTCATTGTATCATGTGGGGAACGGACTGCCCACATCATGGACTCACTTTCAGTATCTGATGTCATACGCTCGTAAAGTTCCAGTTCATGAAATGTTTATTCGTGATTGAAACACGTTTGCAACATTTTTTAGCAGCGTTACTCACAGATAGATAGACAGATAAATCAAGGTGTTTATATTATTAATTGTTAGGCGTCAAAATGCAAAACTATTACCAACGCATCTTCTCTCGTAAATAAAAAAATCTGATGTGGGCAGCACATGACTTTCCTTATATAATGCAATGAATTTACTACTTTTACAGTAAAAAAAAAAAATCTGATGTGGGCAGCACATGACTTTCCCTGTAGACTTATATCCACGTTCTCCTTATTGTAATTAAATTTAATTCCCTTTTAATTGAATTTTCGTTCTCATTTGGTAACTGGACTTATTTTCAAAGGTGGCGTAGAGAAAATACGAAAAAACTAAAATATCTCGAGAACGGCTAGTCCTAGTGTAATGGGGTTGGTCTTATTCTTTTCTTCGTTAAAAATTACGTATAAAACAAGCATTTAATGGATATATTTGAGTATATGTAGTTTTTTATTTTAGATTTTGACGATTTCTGCGGGCCATTTTGCAAAAAAAGGCAGGTTATTATTTCCGAATCGTACCAAAATCTAATCAGCACTAGGGTGACCTACAATCGACTCATCTACTGAATTTTATGATACTCGGTCCATTAGTTTTTCAGCTAGAATGGATACAGGCTATTTTTGCGGGCCATTTCGCAAAAAAAGGCGGGTTCTTTTATCCCGAATTGTACCGAAAACTAATCAGTACCAGAATCGCCCACAGGTGACTTACCTTCTAAATTTTATGAAATTCGATCAATTAGTTTTTTAGTTAGAGTGGATAAAAAATCTGCACAGACAGACAGACACACACACAAACGTCACGCTAAAAATGGTTTTTCGTATTCTAGAGGTCTTGAAACGTGTAGATCCGTTGAAAACTCGAGTTGAGATTTTCGGTATGATTCCAATATTCCAATTGCAGGGAAAGTAATAGGTTATTCTTATAGTAGATACTTATATTCTTTCCATGATATTGAATTTTCGTCAATTAGTCGTTCTTTTCATTGATGTAGGGTCATTTTTATCCATTTGACGAGATTTTGTTAATTTGGCAACATTTAAAAAGTTGCCAAGTTGGCAACATTCCGCCAAATTCGTCGCCAAAATCTCGCCAAGAGTTATGGACGGAGAAATAAGTTATTCTTACAGCAGATAAATGACTATTGGCGTTCAAATGCAAAAGTATTACCCAAACCATTTGTTCTCATGAATGGAACGAGCTAGATCGACGAGAATGATGTCACCCAATTTATCGCATGATATTACATATGAAAAGTGAACATGTTTCACAGCCGTTAATATATTTTTTTAATTTATGGGATCTTTGATATTTTTATTTTAAAAATGTGCAGTATCTCGAGAAGGATTCATGCTAGCGTTCTAAAGTTTGTGTCAATCATTTTCTATGGAAAAATTACATAATACATGACTATTTACTTAACTTTATTAAATGTTTTGATTTCTTGATGATTTTTTCAAAATTTCACTCGAAAATTTAGAGGGGTTCTGATCATTCGATTGTGTTTAAAAACAATAGGCTTCCAGCATTCACGGATTTTGTACCATATATTTTGTACCAAATTTCATTCGAATCGCTCCATTTGTTCGTGAGATATCGTCTCCACAGACTTACTGACACACACACACACACACAGACATCACTTAAAAAATGTTTGATTCGTGATCAGGGATCGAAAACTCGAATTCGAATTTTTCACTCCGTCACACTACTTTCCTTATACATTATAATATGTACACTGGCCTCCAAAAATTAAGCACGGACGGTAAAATAAAAAACAAGAAAGATCAATCATGCATGAAGCATAGATTATGAAACACTTTCCAACTTCAATGCAATTTTATATAAACATCTCTAAAATGCGATACATTCCTCGGTAATATTTTTAAAATTATCACAATACTACATTAATTTATTACATTTGAAAACTCAAAGCTTCATCGAAAAAAATGAACTTCATTCAAATGACGGCATTGAAATATAAATTGCCTGGTTTAAACATCTCTAAAATGCGATACATTCCTCAGTAATATTTTTTAAATTATCATAATACTACAATAATTTATTATATTTGGAAACTTCATCGAAAACAAATGAACTTTATTTAAATGACGTCATCGAAATATAAATCGCCTCTATATAAAAGCAGCATTTCATTCAATAACATTTTTCCATTCCTTTCATTCATCACAATACTATAATAATTTATTTCATTTAAATATTTAAAACCATGGACGTACAAGTAATTTAACTCTATGCTTAAAACTTCATCGAAAAAATCATCTGGTTCTCTGTGTAATATCAGTGAATGTTTCATTCATATCAGCTATATTGCAGACTCCATGAGCTAAATAATTTTGCGTTAAAGAAATGCAGAAATTCTTATACAACTCATTCTACATCTTTTGGTATTTACATTCTCCATAAGTGAAAATTAAGCTTCGCTGTAGAAGTAATCAAAGTTGGATGACCATTTAAACTCAAATATATTGTATTTGCGTTCTTTCAGTATGTAGATGCACAGAATTTAAGCAAAAATAAATTGAATAACATTTAAAGTTTAAATACATTTTGCAAACATTTGAAAAATAGGAATATTAATTAAATGCATGCCAACACGCTTCCCCTTGTAAAAAATCACACTTAAACATTTTTAATTTGTGCTAGCATTTCATTCAGAAATTGTAGAAAATTAAAATATATAAATTTCTTGTTATATTAAAATCTTGCTGGGTTTGCGGATGGCAAAATTATTTCTGATTGCAGCCCACAATTTGACAGTCCAGCAGAAGTGAAGAACTATTTTATGTAATATCTTAACATTTTTACAAAATAGAGCTCATTTGCGTCAAATTAACATTGGCGACAAACTCAATAACTCTACACAGCCTGATTAGAATCCTGGAATTCGTGAAAAGTGTTATTCATCCCCATCCGTTTCTACTTATAACGGTATCGATTTTATCTTTCGTACTGTATGACCTACTTGGTTATGATTTTTGAAAATAATTTACTCATATGCATGATAAAAAAATAATTAAACTCTTGGAAAGATATTCATTATAAAATATATCTCTCTCTTCTTTCTGGAGAATATAGCAAGAGTCAGAATTTAATTGAATTTGTTTTTCTCCCTATATTAAACAATTTTTATTTAAAAAAACTACCTAACATATTTTACTGAAATTTTTTTTATATATTTTATGGGATAATTTAAATATTTCCTAAAACTTTCGAAACAATTTGTGAATTTTAAATTCGCTTAAAAAATGTTTGAAAAATTAGGTCCCGTAGGGTTCAATATATTTCATTTTTTCAACCCGGGTTCAATCCAAAACTAATTGGGTCATATTATTCATTTATATTCCCATAGATCCCACAGACCGCCTGAAAAACATATTAAAATTTCATTTTGATAAAGTCATTTTTACGGCAGTTATCCTGCTAACGGACTGACAGAAAGACAGACAGACAGATAAAATGAACAAAGTCATAAACACTTTTCAACTTTGTTGGAAAGTGTTAATAAAAATGGAAAAGTAAAGCTTTGATGAACTGAAAATAGTACATGAAGGTAGCAAATGTGTTTAAGCATTAAAAAATAAAAGAAATATGTACGAAGATAAAAAAAAATAAATTAATTTTCGTAAGTTATATGATGGCATCAAATTTGGATCTTTAACAAGATGATGTTTAAAGGCAAACAGACCAAACAAAACTTACAATAATATATGTGACCACTCCGGACCTTCACACAAACTTTACAACGATTTTCCATGGTTTTAATGAGGCGATCAACCATCGCAGATGCGAGCAATGGCCATGTCACCAATAAAGCAATTTCCAACTCTATGAGACTGCTGGAGGAGGTAAACGTGCAGAAACAGCACGCCGGAGGGCATCCCAAAGGTTTTTAATGGAATTATGGTCGGGGAATACGCCGGCCACTCAATACGAGAAATGCCCTCACTTTCCAGGTATTCGTCAACGATGTTAGTTCGATGTGAACAGGATTATCGTCCATAAGGGGGGAAATCAGGATCAACTGCTGCAGCGTAGTCTCGCAATGGGATCTAGGACTTCTTTTCGATACTGCACAGCCATCACAGAACCGCCTGTAAAGATGTGCAGCTCTGTACGATATCCCATTGAAATTCCAGCCCACACTATGACACTACCACCTTATAATGTACACAAGAAATTACCCCCAGACAGACGGACATCCCTCTAAAAATAGTCAAAACTGGTTAAAGAGGTCCTAAAACATATACTGTCATCAAAATCTCGAAATCGAAAATTTTCGTAAAAACTATACTTTCTCTATATAATACATCATATGAGAAAGTAAATATTTATTTAAAATTCATTTTATGTAATTTCCTTTAAACGAAAGTTTCCTTTTAATATTTTAACCTTCACATTTTGTTTTTATATTTACAATTTAATGATTATTCATAAGCATTTATGATTTGGATGTAGAATGCATAATTTAATTTTGATGCTGGAACTTTATTTTGCAAACCCAGGAGGCACAAAAGGCAGCTGTTTAGCATATAAAGAGCTCTTAGAAATTCCTTGAACACAGTATCGTCCACTGTGTTTCTTTCAGGCATACTTAGAACTTACAGAAAACTTACCCTTCTCCCCCCCCCCCCCCCTCCCTGAAATTTCATTCGCTTCCCCAGCCAAAAAGTTCCGAAAGAAACACTGATCGTCGGTTTTCTGTGACCCCAAGCGAGCTTTATTAAAAGACCCCATTTGAACAATAAATGCAGTAAAACGTCACTAATCCAAAAGTTGGTCTGTAAAATAGATTATCCGATGATTTATTTATTTAAACATTGGATTGAGAACTAAATAAAACAAGAAAGATCAATCATGCATAAGCATTGATTATGAAACACTTTCCAACTGAAATGTAATTTCATTTAAAAATTTCTAAAATGTGATTCATTCAGAGGTAATATATTTTACATTATCACAGTACTACAGTAATTTATTATACTTAAATATTTAAAACTGTATCGAAATATAAATCATCTGATTCTTTATGCAAAATCAATGAATATTTCATTCATATAACTTGTATTCCAGACTCCAGAGCTAAATAATTTTGTGTGAAAAAAATTCAGCAATTCTTATGTAATTCATCTTACAATCGCTTGAGATATTTGCATTCTGCATATGTTAAAATTAGGCTTCCTTGAAGAAATAATAAAAGTTTAGGGATCATTTAAAATCACAACTATTGTAATTGCATAGGCACGGAATTTAGATACACAGATAATACACAGATAATATATATGTGTATGTGTATGTACTCAAAGTACTGGAATCGTGCCGAAGATCGGAACTCGAATTTTCAAAGTATCTACACGTTTTGGGATTTCTAGAACACGAAAAAACTACTTTTAGGAAGACGTCTGTGTGTGTAAGGGTGTATCTGTGTATGTTTCTGTGTGTCTGTGTGGATATTACATCCACTCTAATTGAAAAACTAATAGACCGAATTTCATACAATTTGGTAGGTATGTTTTTTGTGGGAAATCCTGATGTTCATTAGATTATAGTACGATTCGTAATAAAAGAATCTGCCTTCTTTGCGAAATGGCCTCAGAAATTGCCTTTATCCACTCTAGCTAAAAACTAATGAACCAAATTTAACAAAATTTGGAGTATAATATTTCAATAACCTACAAGTGATTTATATACCAAATTTAACAAAATTTTGTATATAAATCATTTGTAGGTTATTCTACTACGATTCGGGAAAAAGGAACGGGCTATTTTTGCGAAATGGCCAGCAAAAATCGTTATATATAAAAATAAAAGACTACGTGTGCTCAATTATATCAATTAAATTCCTATTTTATATGTGATTTTTGACAACAAAAAGAATAAGACTAACCCCATTACTCTAGGACTAGCCGTTCTTGAGATATTCTAGTTTTTTCGCGTTTTCGCTACGCCACCTTTGACAATAAGTCTAGCTATCAAATGAGAACCAAATTTAAGTTTAACGTGTAAATTCAATGTCATTTAAAATACTTATGTTGTGCAGATAAACTCAAATTATCATTGAATAAATAAAGAGAACGAATATGAGTCTGCAGAGAAAGACATGTGCTGTCCACATCAGAATTTTTAACAATATTACACCAATGATTTATAGAAGTGAACGGGGATTATTTTCAGGCCATTTTGAAAAAAATGTATGATCTATATTTAAAGATCCATCAAATTTTTGTCGAATAAAATGTTCAACAAATTTAAGCTGTGTACCTAATTTTAACTCTCTAGGACGTAGGAAAGTGCATTTAAAATGCCATCAATTAAATTTATCATTAAGAGTTATATAAAATTTAAAAAAAATGAAAAATTGTTATCTACCAAATTTATTTTAAAATATGAAGCCACTCCCATATGCAAAACGTTCAAACAAATGGAGAGATATTTATTATATAATATCTCTCTCTTTTCTTTCTGGAAGATATCCCAAAGTCAGAATTTAATTGAATTTGTTTTTTTCCCTATATTAAATAATTTTTTTAATTAAAAAACTACTTAACATATTTTACTGAATTTTTTTTTATATATTCTATGGGATAATGTGAATATTTCCTAAAAATTTCGAAGCATTTCGTGAATTTTAAATTTACTTAAAAAATGTTTGAAAAATTAGGTCCGATAGGGTTCAATGTATTTCATTTTTTCAACCCGGGTTCAATAAAAAACTAATTGGGTGATATTATTTATTTATATTCCCATAGGTCCTACAGACCGTCTGAACAACATACTAAAATTTCATTTTGATAAACTCATTTTTACGGCAGTTATCGTGCTAACGGACAGACAGACAGACAGACAGACAGACAGACAGACAGAATGAACAAAGTCATAAACACTTTTCAACTTTGTTGTAAAGTGTTAAAAAAGGATATTCAAGAAAGACCTGGTAAAAAAATTGTGCAGAATTTGGGGATCTCTGCAAACATGAGGCCCCAAGTGGTCGCTTAGGCTGCTTGGCTCTTAGGACGCCCCTGTTTGAGCACCCCCAATAACCTTGTAAGGAATAGTCTATGAATGTGCACGTTAGGTCAATATATGGTGAAGTGACCATGCCCGGCCGAATAGAAATGACTGCAGCGCCTCTAGCGGTTAACAAACAAGTTAACAAATAAAAAAGATGTTAACAAACTCGATTACAGAATGAGGCAGACTATAAAAGACAAAGTTCTAGAATATTATATAATTCGTAGGAATCGAAACTTAAAAGTTTGGATAAGGAAGGGACTCGACAACAAAGCTAAAAAAAAAAAGCTCATTCCTAAATTGTTGAGCTTTGTTTACTTAGTACATAAAACTACTACAGATGGCTGCAACAATAAAACTGCTATAGAAGGCATTTATTGTACACACTAGGGTTATTTTGTCCACAATAAGTTTCATGCTGCCATTAAAGTTAACGGTTATTCCATGGACACTGTTATCTGCTATGGGTATGTCTTAATTTTGAGGAACGCCTCTTTCTGACGGGTTCTTGTGATTTTTAACTGCCTGTCTTGTTTACCTTGATTGCCCCTGTCTACAAGTAAACTAAAGCGAATATTGTGTTTCATTGATACGGTATTACATAATTTCGCAATCTTCCGTTTATATTCTAGCCGACGTTCGAAAACATACGTTGTTCTACGTGCTGTCATTTTGAGAAGAGTTCAGATAGCAAATGATACGCTATCTTATTATTCAACTTTGATATTCGTCTGCCGACATTAAAACGCATTTTCACGTTTATTTAGAGAATGCTTCTATATTTAAATAATAATCGCGTTTGTTATCACTTATCGGAGTGCTGAGCCCGATGCTAATAAGTTTGCGACTGTTATCCAATGAGTTTATATTGATAGTATTAACATATTTTACTTTTCTCGTACTACAAAGCGCTGTTTTCGTGAAAATATTATTATTTACTATGGAAAAACAATGATAATTCCCGGAACAGGAGTGTCGTATATAGTATATAGAGAAATTGATAATTTGAACTACGCAGGGCCACCCATGGAAATCATAACACACACACACCCTTCCGTTACAAACATTTATCACGCCCCATCCCTCTATATTTAATATTTCCGTCTTTGTGAATTTTTCATGTCTTTCATGCCTAAAAGTGCCTGATGTAGGCAGCACATAATTTTCCCTACATCAAGAATATTAATACCCCGAAAAGCGACAGGGATTATCAAGAAAATTGAATTTCTTTCAATTTTCTTGATAAAGATATTGAATTTTTAACAATTCGGCGCTACTTTCATTAATGAAACGTCACTTTTTGTACATTTGGAGTACTTCTGAAGACCATGGCTTACATTACATTTTTCATTGCTCGTTGTCTTTTCACCATTGTTGGTTTGGGGTCATCTTCAAAGACCCATACTTTACTTTCTTGACGTGCTGGGACGTCAAAAAACGGTATGTACGTTTCATCACCTGCTATGATTATAGAAATAATGCTGTGTCCACCATCATTAAATAATTTTAGGATTTCTTTACTGATTCTGACACGCTCCGCTTTGTGGTGTTCTGTTAAATTATGGGGGACCCAACTACAAACTAATTTTTTCATATGCAGTTCTTCATGAATAATTTTATGTATAGCTGCGGATCCAATGTTAAGTTCTTTCTGTATCATTTAGTAGGTACAGCGATTATCATCGATTAATATTTTTCGAATGGCCGACACATTTTCTGGGACTACAGCTGACAAAGGTCTTTCTGTGTGTTTTTCATCCAGGAGAGAATTTCGATCTCTTCTAAACTCTGTAAACCATCTGAATACAGTGGCACGAGATGAAGCATCATTTCCATATGCTAATTGTATACGTTGAAGATATTCTTCTTGATTCAGTCCCACTTTAAAATCTTAGCTCGATAATGCTATCGCGTCAACTCCATTTTCTTTTCTTTCAAAATTTATTCTACGACAGCTAAATTGTAATTGTTGCCTCAAGTTATCGTCTGCGGACATGAAAGAGTTCAAATTTAAATATCCGGCCAATATTTTTTTATCTAGAGCATGTCGTCACTCGTCTGCGCCTGTCTTAATAATTTCAGTGCGACCCATGTATGCAATTGAACAATTTTTATTTTCTTCAACAGTATTGGGATCGGTAAGGGCGGATTAAAATCTTAATGCGAGCAATTGAAATTTTTCATGCGAGTGAATTTTGGGGTGAAAATCGAAAGAAAACCGATACTATAATGATTTGATGTAAATTATGAATTGAGATGTGATCGTTAAATAATGCAGAACATTGTTTAATATGAACGTTTATAAATACGTGGCCCTTGCATCCCTGTAAATAAACTGCTGCTGATATATCTAATATTTTTATTTCAGAACCGGGATGCCCTTTGTTCACCGGATTTTGTTAGCTTTGAGAACATTAAATGAAGACGATCCAGAGCCAACGAGAAGAAAACGACCCAACAATGGAGGTAAAAGTAACCACAAAAACAAGCAAACTGCTGCTTTAGTTCTATCTTTCCGGGATGTCTTCACATCCGGTGGTCTTAATTTGATTCTTGATGAGATCGACAAGACCAGACTACCAAGTCGAAGAAGCAGTCGAAGCTCTTCAGTCAGCAACAAAACCAGAGGAAGTTTCCTTGCAACCAATCACCATTTGCCACATGAATCAAAAGAACTAAATAATTCTACCAGAATAGAGGGGAGAAACAGGAGCGTCTGTTTTGCAACATCAGTCATTCCAGATCCTCAGGATGAAAACATTCCTTTATTAAATGAAGAGACAGGGACTACTTTTTGCACGCAGTTGGTAACCAGCCCTCCTCCTCTGTTTTCCAATAATTTATTCAAAAAGCTTAAACTTCCGACACGGAAGAGGAACCAATCCATGAATTTGACTGTGCCATTAGATTCAGATGATGAGAACAAAACTGTTGAAACCTTGAAAAAGGTTCTTAAATGGTCTCCAAGGAAACAAAACTGTGCTAAATTTGCAGTCTCGTTACCCAAAGAGGAAGAACATATTGGCCTCGCTGTCGTTCAAAATGCCGTTAATAGAGTAAAAGAAGAACAACAGCATAAGAAGAAAAAGAAATTCTTGTTTTTCAGACTGTGTTAATTTGATTTTTTTCTATACTTGTTAACGCTTTTATCCAGTTTTTTCCCCTATAATGTTAAAAAAACCCTATAAAAGTACTTTGATTATGATACTAAGAGCAAACCAATATTATCACACAATCTTGCCAAATGGAAATTTTATCAATTTCATCAAAATTAACCCAATAAGCAATATATGCAATGCTTGGCTAATATTGACGTTACATTGAAAATATTTTGCTAATGTTTAGCCATTATATTAAAAGAACAACATTAACATTGACTAACAATGTCCATTGTCATCCTGCGCTCTGAATTTGAGAGTTAACCATGGCCTGCGTCAAAACTAGCTGTCAAGCTAACCTGATTTCAATTGCAGATTTAACCAATCTTGGCTGATGTTAAGCCAACGATCTCACAGGAAATGTTAAATGGCAATAAAAGCTATATATGAATATATCCAATGGTTATATTGACAAAATATATGCATTGCAAAATTGGTGTCATATTGTACGCAAATATTAATTTCTTTTCAAGTATTAGATCCAATACGTGGCCTTTCTATAAAATTTTATTTGATTATATACATGTTTACTCATACATAATCCAAGTATGTATTAGTAAAAAAGTCTGATTATAAAAGATCTAAAGATTATTACTTGGTTATTCTTCTCAAGTACTTTTTAGAACTCTAAAACCTTAGTTAGTATATTAAAAAATACTAGTGGAAAATAGTCATCTAGTGACAAAGATGCTAATATCTATGTCCCTGATTAACCATTCTCTAGCTTTTTCTAACATCTTGTAAGTTGGTTACTGTTGCTAGATTTACTTTTAGTCATGAGGAAAAATTCATGATATATTTATATCAAGATTTATTTTACTGAAAATGATAGTTATGTTATATGTTATTTATGCTGCCTATTTATATTTATTTAGAAAAATGATGATAGTTCTTACAAATTCTATTTCTTCTGTAAACTACATGAAGTCTAATTAGTACTTTAGAAAATACTTGTGATCAACACCAAAAATAATACCTGTCTCCTTTTCTGTACTCTAGCCCACTGATAGGTTAACTCACCTGCTCAAAACGCTTGAAAATACAGGGTAGCTTAGGTAGACTTTCCCTACTGAGACCTTTCTGTAACTGGAACAACAAGATTATTACCAAATTTGATTGATATTTATCTCATGGAGAAAATAATTCCACAAAATATTTTCTCCTGATTAACTGACCTGTTCAAGACGCTTGAAAATACAGGGTAGCTTAGGTAGACTTCCCCTACTGAGACCTTCCTGTTACTGGAACAACAAGATTTATTACCATATTTGATAAATATTTATCTCATGGAGAAAATAACTCCACAAAATGTTTTCTCCCGATTAACTGACCTGTTCAAGACGCTTGAAAATACAGGGTAGCACAGGTAAATTTTCCCTATTGAGATCGTTCTGTAACTGGAAGAACAAAATTATTACCATATTTGATAAATATTTTTCTCATGGAGAAAATAACTCCACAAAATGTTTTCTCTTTGTAAAGTGCCCTAATATTCCTCAGAATATTCACCATGATTATTATGGCTCTCGACTACGAGAAACATCACAAATATGGAGTTAAAGGACACAAACATGGACTTAAAGCTTCATGTTTAAGAAAAATCTAAAACCATTTGAAACAATAAATCATGTGACGCTGATGGGGTGAAAAGTAAGTCCCACTGTATAGTATTCTGAATTCAATTTTTCAGATATTTCTTATTGTTTGCCTCCATTGGAAGCTGCTCATGACGAGTTATGAATAAAAGTTTTTACACCCCAAAAAACGATGCCTCCCCCACTGGGTTCCGGTCTAAATTGGGTGGCACTTCCCGGCCGTCCATACAGTTACCTTACACCTTTCTGGTAGGTCGGACGGTCTGGGTCTCAACAACAACAACAACCCCAAAAAACGATGTTTTTCTATTTACTTATTATTAATTAATTTTCAGCGGGTTATCAAAGGAGATGGGGGGGGGGGGGGGTAATTGTCTTATTTTCCTTTGCTAAGTTATTCTAAGCGGCAAACGGCGGTATTCTAAGCGGTATTTTTGAAATAAAAGAAAGTGGGGAAATAATTTAATTATCGATATTTTAACATTTTCCAACATAGTAGAAAAGTGTTTATGACTTTGTTCATTCTATCTATTTGTCTGTCTGTTCGCACGATAACTGCTGTAAAAATGGCTTTATGAAAATGAAATTTTAATATGTTGTTGAGACGGTCTGTGGAACATATAGGAATGTAAATGAATAATATCACCCAATTAGTTTTGGATTGAACCCGGGTTGAGAAAATGAAATGCATTGAACCCTATGGGGCATAATTTTTAAAATTCACAAATTGCTTCGAAAGTTTTAAAAAATATTCAAATTATCCCATAAAATATATAAAAAGAAAATTCAGCAAAATATATTCAGCAGTTTTTTAAATAAAAATTAAAATAATAATTACACCCTTTACATGAAGAGATCACGTGACCCGCTTCAAAATAAAGTATGGCATCCATCTTGTGTCAAAATCGGGATTTTTAAAGTTCTTTTTAATTCATATTTAGTGTTGTATCCGTCCTAAAACCGCTTTAATTTTACTTAAATTCTGTGCATCTACATACTGAAACAACGCAATTACAATATATTTGAGTTTAAATAATCATAAAACTTTAATTATTTCTATAACGAAACCTAATTTTAACGTATGCAGAATGTAAATACATGAAACTGTCAGATGAGTTATATAAGAATTACTGCATTTTTAAATTTTTTAATGCAAAATTATTTAGCTCTGGATTCTGGAATATAGGTGATATGAATGAAATATTCATTGATTTTACATAAAGAAACAGACGATTTTATGGCATTGCATTTTTTAGGTGAAGTTTTAAGCATGGAGTTAGAAAGTACTTTTACCTCCATGGTTTTAAGTTTTTAAGTAAAATAAATTATTGTATTACTGTGATAATTTTTAAAAATATCACCGCTGAATGTATCGTATTTTAGATATGTTTAAATAAAATTACATTACAGTTGGAAAGTGTTTCAAAATCAATGCTTTAGGCATGATTGATCTTTCTTGTATTTGTGTGCTTTCTCATGCTATATAAATATAGTATCGAGTAAGTATTGCTTTTACAAAAAAATTTTGATATCTAGATTTTGAAGCCAATATATGTTTTAAGACATCCTGAACACGTCTTGACTATCTTTAGAGTGATGTCTATCTATTTATCTATCTGTGGTCAATATTTTTTGTTCATGTTAACTACCACAAGTATTCATGGATTTTCACAGAACTTTATATTCGACTTTGTTATCGAAAATCTAGAACTAGATAGAATTTTTTAACATTAAGGTGAAAACTTGGAAATTTATTGGAAATCTTATATTTTCTTCACATGGCGGCATAGGACAAAATTTGACATAATTATGCATGAAACGGGTTTTTTTTATCGCATACAGATCACGAAACTTCACAGTTTCTATCATTGTAGTAAAAAATAGCCACGATACAATTTTTGTGGTCATGACGCCATTAGCTCCCCTCCGGGGGGGGGGGGGGAGGTTACGACCCTACCCCCTGAGGGAGTACATTGTCAAATTTGGAATCGATGGAAAGAGGTTTTCAAGACCTTTAAAATGACAGGTAACATGCTATAGTTGTAACCATTTGAACCGAACATACAAATTTCTTATTTTTTTTCTTTCAAAATTTGAAAACAAAATCTTAAGCTACTTTAAAATGGATTCCGATAGTATGACAATGTACTCACCCGGAGAGAGGGAAGTAATTTACCCCACCCCCCATCCCCCACCCTCGAGAGGGGTTAATAATGTCACAAACACAAAAATTGTACTGTGTTTTTTTTGTTTGTTTTTTCACTACAATGATTGAAACTCTTATGTTTCGTGATAATAAAAAAAAATGTAAAATGAATTATCGTATCAAAAAGACTAATTAAGCGAAAATACAATTATTATTATTTTATTACTTTCCCTGCAATACATGGTAATGTATAAGGAAAGTATTGGAATCATGCCGAAAATCGCAACTACACATTTTGACATCTCTATCGGATCTACACATTTTGACATCTCTAGAATACGATAAAACCATTTTTAGCGTGACGTCTGTGCGTGTGTCTGTGAGTCTGTGTAGATTTTGTATCCACTCTAACAAAAAACTAATTAACCGAATTTCATAAAATTTGGTAGGTAAGTCACGTGTGGGCGAATCTGGTGCTGATTAGTTTTGGGTACGAATCGGGATAAAAGAGTTTGTCTTTTTTTGCGAAATGGTCCGCAAAAGCTTGTATCCATTCTAGCTAAAAAACTAATGGACTGAATATCACAAAACTCGGTAGATAAGTCTTTTGTGGGTTACACTGGTTCTGATTAGATTTTGGTACGGTTCGAAAAAAATAACCTGCTCTTTTTTGCAAAATGGCCGCAAAAATCGTCAAAATCTAAAATAAAAAACTACGTATGCTCAAATATATCCGTTAAATGCTTGTTTTATACGTAAATTTTAACGAAGAAAAGAATAAGACCAATCCTGTTACACTGGGACCAGCCGTTCTCGAGATATTTTAGTTTTTTCTTATTTTCTTTACGCCACCTTTGAAAATAAGTCAAGTTACCAAATGAGAACGAAAATTGAATTAAAAGTGAATTAAATTTAATTAAAATAAAGAGATATATAAGTCTGCAGGGATATATAAGTCTGCAGATATATAAGGTTGCAGTCATGTGCTGCCCACAACAGATTTTTTATTCATTTGTTGTAATATTACAAAGTTGATTACTATAAGGAATCTACGGAAAATTCAAATGGTTATATCCAAAAGTATGTTGAATTAGTTGGGGTCTTTAATTAATTTGCATTCGCTAATGGAGTGCGTTCTCGTGAGATATTTCTGCGCACCATCCTGTGGATACCGGAAATACAGGGTGTTCCAAAAAGATTGAAACGGGCTTTAATTCCTTACTTGTTGGAGATAAGTGGGCAATGTGAATTGCAAAAACGTTGAAAGTAAGGTAGGAAATAAGACTACGTTAATGAAATAGTCCTCCCATTCATTTTCAAAAAGTTACACTTTTTAAATTTTTATACAACCCCCTTAGACAAATTGGGTCAATCAGAAAATTTTTATTTTTAATGGAACAAGATCATTAAAAAAAACCGCATATCTGTATCTCTAAAATTGAGTAAGTTATATTTAATTGAAAATTGAACATTGTGAATGGGGACCCTATATCAAATTAGAAATGTAAATGTGTGACATATCACAAAAAATATAAAATTGGATCATAATACATAGGATACCCAACCGCGTAGTGAGTACCTCTGCTTTATATGATCCCTGTCTGTGTAATGCTTCATTTAGATGCATTTATGACACAAGATTTTGTCATATATTAACATAATTTTGATCTAAACAACTTCCAGAGCTGTTTCAACCACGTGGCATTCCCTTAATAACGAGCCTTGGCAACGCTTGCTGGTAGACATACAATCCATAGATCGCCCATTGGTATACACGACGTAAGTTGCGTCAAGAATATTTATTAAAGCATTAAGTAATATTTATGTTATCTAAATATTTTCAGGATATGGATGATCGGCATAAAGCTCGATATGTTCTAAAGCTTGCATCAATAGGAAACAAAGATCCGTATTCAATGTGTAAAAGTGTAAAGCTTAATGCGTATTCAATGCCTAACACTTCAAAATTTCAAGCACACACTTATTTTTGTTTCATATATCATTGCGAGCATTTTAAAGTTGACAACATAGACGTTCAACATCACTTTAAAGAAGAAACAATTCTTAATTTCCTTTTAATAAATGGAGTGACGATAAAAAAAAGTAATACTTACCTGAAATAAAGTAATTTTCACATGCAGTCATTTTTACTTGCCCTGAAATACGTGGAAAGTATTGTAATCATGTCGAAAATCGCAACTCGGGTTTTTGAGGTATCTATACGTTTTGGGACCTCTAGAATACGAAAAAACTATTTTTAGCGTAACGTCTGTGTGTGTGTGTCTATCTCTGCAATATTTGTATCCACTCTAACTCAAAAACTAGCTGATCAAATTTCATAAAATTTTATGGGTAAGTTACTTATGGGTGACCCTAGTACTTAGATTTTGGTACGATTCGTGATAAAAGAACCTGTCTTTTTTGGCAAAACGGCTCTCAAAAATTAACTGTATCCACTTTAGCTGGAAAACTACTAAACCAAATTTCACAAAATGTAGTAGATAAGTCACTTGTGGGTTACTTTGGTGCTGATTAGATTTTGGTACAATTCGGGATAAAAAGAAACTGTCTTTTTTGTGAAATAGCCCGTAAGGATTGTCTATATCCCCTCTAGCTGAAAACTAATAGACCAAATTTCTCAAAAGTTGATAAGGCACTTTTGGGTCACTCTGATGCTGATTAGATTTTGGTATGATTTAGAATTTGGTATGGTTCGTCTTTTCGCTACTCCGCCTCTGAAAATAAGCCCAGTTACTAAATGAAAATGAAAATTGAATTGAAAATGCTAATTCAGTGTAATTTAAAATAATTATAGGTGTTATTTTGTGTGACGTGAATATATACGTTGTTTATATGAGTTGTTGAATATGAGATACGTTGTTATACGTTGTTGAATATGAGACTGCAAGGAAAGTCATGCTGCTCACATCATATTTTTAGATTTTCAAGAGACTTCACAAAGACGTTTTTTAGATTCATCTCCTCTAATTAATGAAGCAAGGAATCTAAAAAAAAGATTTACTGTCTCTATCAGAACGATTTCCAGATATAAAAACACCACAGACGGTAGGCATAATAACAAATATAAATGTTTATAACGCTCTACACACGAGTATATAGAGCATGGGCACGTGACGTCACACGGACTATTTTCCCTTACGTTTCGTGACATTTCCAAAACAAAATACTCGTTTGCTTAGCAGTATAGAAATTTTCATTATTTCTGTATTAAAAACGGTTACTTTAGAAGCTTATAATCGTTCTACCTCTAACTTTACTAAATTTATCTTGTTTGATGGATATTTTTAATTAACCAGAAAATAGAATATTCACTTTAATTAAAATATTTACACGAGTTTTTTTTTTAAAGAAAAATCGTTACATATCTTTCCCTTCACGTTCTCATATACATTGCAGAATTTGCTAGTAAATGTATATGTCTTTATTAGCTAGTTTGTGACCACAGTAATAATGAGTAGTAGTGTACATTCATTTAAAATCACTTAAGGTGCACTTTAGCAAATGAAATCCTTAAACATATGTTATTATTCAAGTATTCTAAATAACTTATTTTCATCACATAGAGCTGTTTCAACCGCGTGGCATTCCCTTAGTAACGAGCCTTAGCAACGCTTGCTGATAGACATACAATCCATGGATCGCCCATTGGTATACACGTCGTACGTTGCGTCAAGAATATTTTTTTAAACATTAAGTAATATTGTTATCTAAATATTTTCAGGATATGGATGATCGACATAAAGCTTGATATGTTCTAAAGATTGCATCAATAGGAAATAAAGATTCGTATTCAATGTGTAAAAGTGTAAAACTTAATACGTATTCAATGCATAATACTTCAAAATTTCAAACACACGCTTAGTTTCGTTTCATATAACATTTTAAATAATAAGTGCAGTTGACATAGACGTTCATCATTACTTTAAAGAAGAAACAATTCTTAATTTAGTTTTAATAAATGAAGTAACGATAAAAAAGAGTAATAATTACCTGAAATAAACTAATCTTCACATACTCTTAGTCATTTTTACTTACCCTGCAATACATGGAAAGTATTGTAATCATGTTGAAAATCGCAATTCGAGTTTTTAACGTATCTACACGTTTTGGGACCTCTAGAATACGAAAAAACTATTTTTAGTGTAACGTCTGTGTGTGTTTCACTTGTGAGTGACCCTAGTACTGATTAGATTTTGGTACGATTCGTGATAAAAGAACCTGTCTTTTTTTGCAAAATGGTTCGCAAAAATTACTTGTATCCACTCTAGCAGGAAAACTAATAGACCAAATTTCACAAAATGTGGTAGATAAGTCACTTGTGGGTTACCCTGGTGCTGATTAGATTTTAGTACGACTCGGGATAAAAAGAACATTTTTTTTTCGAAATGGAACGTAAAGATTGTCTATATCCCCTCTAGCTGAAAAACTAATAGACCAAATTTCACAAACGTTGGCCGATAAGTCACTTTTGGGTAACCCTGGAGCTGATTAGATTTTGGTATGATTCAGAATTTGGTATGGTTCGGTTTTTCGCTACTCCACCTTTGAAAATAAGCCCAGTTACTAAATGAAAACGAAAGTTGAATAGGAAATGCAAATTCAGTGTAATTTAAAATAATTATGGGTGTTATTTTGTGTGACTTGAATATGAGACTGTAGGGAAAGTCATGCTGCTCACATCAGATTTATATATTTTCAATAAGTTCAGGTCTTATGATGGCCGACAGCCACTTCTCTCGGCGCTCTTTAAAGACGTTTTTTAGATTAATCTTCTCCAATTAATGCAGCAAGGAATCTAAAAAAAGATTTTCTGTATCAGAACGATTTCCGGACATGAAAACACCACAAATGGTAGGCATAATAACAAAAATAAATTTTTATAACGCTATACACATGAGTATATTTACAAACTCAACCGAAAAGCATGCAATGTATGTCTACCAGCAACGGTTGCTAGGTGGCAGCTTGGCGGCGTGACGTCAGGTGAAACAGCTCTATAGAGCATTTTCACCTGACGTCACATCGCCAAGCTACCACCTAGCAACCGTTGCTGGTAGTCATATATTGCATGCTTTGCGTTTGAGTCAATTGTAGATATACTGGCGTGTATAGTGTTACAAAATTTTATATTTGTCATTATGCCTACCGCTTGTGGCGTTTTCAAATGCGGAAATCATTTTGATCGAGACAGCAAATCTTTTTTTAGACTCCCTGCTGCATTAATTAGAGGAAATGAGTCAAAAAGACGTCTTAGTGAAGAGCGCCGGGATTCGTTTTGGTGTGAATTCTTTTTTTAAAAGTCGTTTTATTAAAACTATATCCTGCCGATATCATATATAATCATAATTTCTTTAAGATAAAGTAATTGAATTTGATAATGGCGATTTGTGCCGTAATTAATTGTATCATTTTTTTCATTCCCTCGAATAATTGAAAATAAAAGGAATAAAATCAAGGACTTGTCTGTTAAAAGAAGCAAAGAATGGCCTTTAAGAATCAAGAGAGAAGATTGGAATACTGAAAATTTGAAGCACAGGAAAGTTTGCAGTGACCCCCCCCCCCCCCGCACACACACACTTTTCAAGACTTTTTAATGTTATGCGTATTTTTCATTTGAAATAACCCTGGCATAAGCAAATGTTAAACAGTTGCCCCCCCCCCACTTTTCAAGACTTTTTAATGTTATGCGTATTTTTCATTTAAAATAACCCTGGCATAAGCAAATGTTAAACAGTTGCCCCCCCCCCACACACACACACTTTTTAAGACTTTTTAATGTTATGCGTATTTTTCATTTAAAATAACCCTGGCATAAGCAAATGTTAAACAGTTGCCCCCCCCTCCCACACACACACTTTTCAAAACTTTTTAATGTTATGCGTATTTTTCATTTAAAATAACCCTGGCATAAGCAAATGTTGAACAGTTCCCCCCCCCCCACACTTTTCAATGTTATGCGTATTTTTCATTTAAAATAACCCTGGCATAAGCAAATGTTAAACAGTTGCCCCCCCCCCCCCCACACACACACACTTTTCAAGACTTTTTAATGTTATGCGTATTTTTCATTTAAAATAACCCTGGCATAAGCAAATGTTAAACAGTTGCCCCCCCCACACACACTTTTTGGAGTCAGGATAAGCCATTGGTGAGCATTTTATTCATGGTGAGTACATTATATGGCACAGTATGCCTTCCAATTTAAGTTTAATAAATCTTAAAAAAAAAGCGTAAACTTTTCTTGTTTTATAATTTGATTATGCAATCATTGATTCATTATAAATGTTATATTTTTACAATAAATGTATAAAATATGAAAAAATACAATATCAATCTAAAAATCATCCTCAAAATAAATAAGAACTAGCATGTACTCTTACCTTTCCAATGACGAGGCATAACCCTGAGATCTTGATTGTGTATACATCTTTCACCCAGCCACAAGCAAACTGATTAAAAGCTTCCAGACTTTTAAATGCTTTAAATTCTTCGGGCGTATATGCACTTTTCCCGAAAACTAAGTTCACCATATCGAAATAACTAAGTTTTGGAAAATCTGATGCACATGTTGTAAATTCATTTTTACACATTGAATAAGGATCTCTGTTTCCTATTGATGCCAATTTTCAGTAAATATCGAGCTTTAGCTCGATCATCCATATCCTGAAAATATTTAGATGACATAATTATTACTTAAAGTTTAAATTAATATTTTTGAAGCAACGTACAACGTGTATAGCAATGGCCTATCTATGAGTTGTTTGACTACCAACAAGCGTTGCTAAGGCTCGTTACTAAGAGAGTGCCACGTGGTTGAAACAGCTCTATTGATACATTTCGACGTTCAATTATTCGGTTTAGTTTCAATTTTTATTGGCCATCATCGTCCATTTTCCATTACACTCTATGGTAAAAATAATGCCCTTTTGCCCTTACGTTTCTGCGCATTCTACCACGCAGGTTGTTTATTTACACTCGTGCCCATGTTCTATTTACAAACTCAACCGAAAACCATTCAATGTATGTCTACCAGCAGCGGTTGCTAGGTGGCAGCTTGGTGGCGTGACGTCAGCTGCAAGAGCTCTATTTCTAAATAGCAATGGCAAATCACTGAGCAGAAACATCTCGTTCTTTAATCATCAGGGTAAAGATGGGTATAGGTTTCTGAAACCTGAATATCATTTTAATTTTACTTTTCAACGCCAGGTAGCGTACCATTCTGTCGATGTGACATAAATGCTTTATGATATATACAATCTTTTAAATTGTCTGCGCTTGCGTTTTACATTTAACTTTAAATGGCATTTCATTGGAAAAATGTGAATTGACAGTTTGTTATTTCAACGAGTTGTGTGTTTCATTGTTTGCTATTTACCTGGTTATATCTTAGCCTTTCAGCATATTGATATGCTTTGGATATAAATGGAATAATCTGTAAGGTAAGTTTGTTCATCTGCATCTTGATAATCATTGGTTACCTGTAAGAAATATCGACATGATGTATCTTGTTGATTGTTGAGTATGGAAAATTATGCGAATGTTGTAAACAATGTGTTTCTTGTCATCTCCATGATTGATTATTGTGAGTTTTAATTCCACATTTAATTAGTTATTTTGAATCCTTTTATTTAAGTTTTATTAATCTGTAAATGTTTCTATAACAACTGTTATGAGCCCAATTTGTATTTGAAATATCAGTAGATCCTTTATGGCGTGAAGGATCATAACATAACACATCAATGAAACAACGTTTTATATTTTAAACAATTTATTTGATAAATTTAATTGGAAAATGTTTCTCTTCATAATTGAGTGTCAGATAATCATCTTCAGCTAGTTGAAGCTTCTCTTATCATTCACACACATGTGGTAATACTTTTAATTATTGTTAACGTTAATTTATATAAAGTGTTTTTAAAGACGGCAAGTTATTTTTTATACTTACTTGATTATTGAAAAAAAAAAATACTTAGCCTATAGTTTATAATTCAGTGAAGTTTATAATAAAATATATTATTTGAAAATGAATTAAATCAGACTTTTAAAGTTGTTGATTTGTTTATTCTAAAATGTTTTGTTGTATTTTATAGTTATTTTGTGATCTAGGAAAGTTGATTATTCCATTACCAGTTTAAAGTTATTCATGCCACAAGCTCTCAAGGTTCCCTTTCTTAATCTAGAGCTAAGTGGCCTCACCAAGGGGATTTGGGGTGTCATACTCCTCCAGAAACCCATTGAATTTTAAAGAAATGATATATGGAAAAATAGAAAACAAAGTATTTGGTTACTTGCCTGGCCCTAGATGATGTTGTAAAACTAGATTCATCCAATATACTCTTAAGACTAGATAAATCTATCGCTGAAAAAATAAATATTTAATTAACAGTATAGAAGGTTGATTACAAATGCCTTTTTCAGTATAAAAAAAAAAGGGCAAGAACATGTTTCCTGGATAAATGTAGTTTTACAGCTGCTAATGAGTTACATCTAGTTAATATAAACCTAAAATGTTTTTAAATTAAATCAATTTTTTTTTTATGTTCCATTTTTCCATTTTACCTATGATATTTAAAATATAAATTAATAATTCCTAAGATATGATTTGTCTCAAAAGGAAAGACAGCTATTACTTTTACAGTTTTTTGTTTCACCATTATTGTATGAGTGTGTCCTATTGTATGACCTGAACATGTTCGGACTATTTTTAGAGTAAAATGATGTCCGTCTGTCTGATGTTAATTTCTTGTGTATACATGATAGCTACTACAAATATTAATTGGATTTTCACAAAACTTTAATCCAGCTTTGTTGAAATTTATTCAACATTTATGATCACAAAACTTCAAACTTTCAATTATTGTAGCACCTTCAACTTACTAGTTCTGATACATTTTTTTGTGTTCGTGACGTCATTAGCCCATATACATTTCAAACTAGGTATTAATCGAAAGATTTTTTCAAGCCCTTAAAAATGAAGGGTAATATGCTATAATTGTGTTCATTTGGATCAGCAATACAGATTTTTCAAAAAATTTTTTTACAAAATTTGCAAAGGAAAAAAAAAATTGATTCTGGCATGATAAGTCAAGTTGAGCTACACTCCAGTTAATTTTATTTATCCCTTTAGTAATATATCATTTATCTCTAAAATATTTGTGTTTCTTTTTATGTGTACTTCAATTTACGTTTAACTTAAACTAACGTTTAGAAATGTTCCCTGATTCTCATGGATAATTGAAAAATCAATTGTTTTCCAGGAACTTTAAAAGATGGCCCAATATTTCATTTGAGAACAAATATTTTTATTTAGTTGAAATGTAGTGCTTATACAGGAGACAGGCTTTTAATCTTTGCAATGTTACAAATGTAACATTGCAATTAAATAATCTTTACAATGTTACATTTAAATAATCTTTTCAATGTTACAATTAAATATTCTTTGCAGTATTACAGATATTGAGTAGAACATGAAATTAATATTTTTTGGAAATTAAATTTTTATAAAATGGCATAAATTTTTAATTTAATTCAGATATTAAGTCTATACCATCAAATTAGATTGAGTTTACTATATTTGTGTATCAATTACATATATATGACCAAAATATGATCCCTTTTCACTAGTAAACAGAAATTAGTTTGATGCAATAGCTCCGCCAAAAATTTTTTAGTCAGAGGTCCCCTCTGCCACGGGGAAAACTCATCAGTATTTCTACAGTTAGGTGCCCTAGGGTGTTTTTTTAACTTAGCTGCCTATGATTGCAATTACAGATGTCTAGTAGTGGAGGATTTCAGGCTTTTTTAAAGATATCTGTGAAAGCGTTGTGCTTATTTGCAGATATAAGACAATATAGGTTGAATATTAAGATCATGGGAGCCCAAAGGAGAGGGCAAGGGGTACTTCCCCCCTGGACATTCAAAGTGACAAAGGTGGGCATGGGCATCAAGTTAGTTGATATGCATCTTATTTTTGTACACATCACTCAGTAGATGTCATTTGTCTTCCAGTTATTTAGTGTAGTGTTTTTTTGCATGTATAGTAAAGCATTGTTTATGTCTATGTACAGTTTTATCATATGCATTATTTTCTATTGGGTATGTTATAAACACTCTCTCTGTCTATTTGGAAAGAACTGGAAAAGTTTTGTTAGTTAGCCATCTTGCAAAAATATGCACTGCTAGCTCTAGTAACTTAACCCTTCCTTTTGGGGAGAGCTGGAAAAGACTCGAAATGATTGAGATGATGCAAAATGAGATACTGGACTTGACTTTTGAACATAAGTAGAAGGGCTCATGAGAGCAGAGGATAGAAAGACTTGAGTGTAGTATGTTTCATATCCAAATGGTTTATTGTAAATAATCACTGTATATATCGTATGTATGCTGTGTATATGTGTACGGTATTAACAGATTTGAGAAATATTAAAGTGTCATCACTGAATATTGTCATTGAGCGTAACGAACCACTAGCATATTATGCAACATATCAGCATATCCCGTTCTGAAAAAAAGGATAATATATGAGTATTCAACAGGGTGCTAAACATTTATATAGCTTTTAATTAGTGGCAAAGCATTAGGAGAACCAAGGTAGATAGTGCCTAGTCTACCCAAATAATTTATAACCCAGTAACTTTTATTTTTATTATTCAAAATAAATCTATAAAATGTTTACTATGTAAATAAGCAAAGAGAGATATAGACAGATTTTTTTCTCCAACTGTAACCCTTTAGTGCCAGCATATTATTTGGGGGAGACATATCTCAAAATGTCTTTCAAAACTCTTAAAAGATTTTACATTGGAAATGGAACCAAAAGAAAATGTTTCTATCAGTTAACTGCCGTATTCCTGGTAGACATGCCTTAGCTGCAAGGTTTCACTGTTTTTCTTAATCATTTTGTTTCTGCAAATATAGTGTTTATTAAATAACTTCCTTGAATTCCTAAAAATTTTCTTGAAGAAAGCAGGCATATGCTAGTTAGGTGATGACAGTTGTTTTGAGGGCATAACTCCTTTCTTCAGGCCCAAAGAACAGTATGTATCCTTAACAACTGCTAAGCAGTTCATTCTTAGTGGCTGTTAAGGATTGCATACTGTTCTTTTAACTTGAAGAACGTAAACAATTGTCATCATCTAACTAATATATGTCTGTTTCCTTTAATGAAGTTTTGTAAGCTATATTCTTATCAGCAGCAGTTTTATTTGCGAGGGTCACACAGAAATTTTTGGGATACGGCTAAGTGGTACATGTTAAACTCACCAACTCTTAGGAGTGTTCAAAGTACTCTCCTCCAACATCAATGCACTTTTGTAGGTGAATTTTATAAAGATTAAATGCTTCAAGCCATCCATTTCTTGGAATCGATGAAAAATATGCTTTTATAGCCTCACCAATCACATCTTCAGAATGAAATTGATGCCCGCGTAAATTTTTTTTTTAGATTGAAAAATTAGCTAAAGTTGCACATAGCAAGATCAAGAGAATAGGGTGGATATCTCTTTGATGTTTTTCTGTTCAAGAAATTCGACTGTCATTCTTGCTCAATGAAAAAATGCATTGTCATGGTGAAACATAAGTTCCCTAATATTCACTTCCTGAAGAATTTCTAGAAGGCACATAGTGGTGTACCAGTTAGCTGTAACTGTCTTCTGTCCCTCTAGCTTTATGGCTTTGACCAGACATGTACTTCTGAAGAACACGGTATACATTACTTTTTTCATTGCTCATTGTCTCTTCACCATTGTTGGTTTGGGATCATCTTCAAAGACCCATACTTTATTTTCTTGATGTGTTGGAATGTCAAAAAATGGTATGTACGTTTCATCACCAGTTATGATTTTTGAAATAATGCTGTGTCCACCATCATTAAGTAATTTTAGGGTTTCTTTACTGATTCTGACACACTCCGCTTTTTGGTGTTCTGTTAAATTATGGGAGACCCAACGACAAACTAATTTTTCCATATATGCAGTTCTTCATAAATAATTTTATGTATAGCTGCGGATCCAATGTTAAATTCCTTTTGTATCATTTGGTAGGTACAGCAATTATCATCGATTAACATTTTTCGAATGGCCGACACATGACTACAGCCATAGGCACCGACTCTGGGGGGGCAGAAGGGCACGAGCCCCCGCTGAACTTTTCCAGAGGGGGCTTTGCCCCCTCTGAGAAATTTCAAGATTTTTTTTTCTCTAACTTCATATTTTACTAAATACCAAAAAATGAAATGTTTTTAACATAAAAATAATTGAAAGAAAATCCTATCAACGTAAATGTCACATTTCAGTTCAGTCTTGTTCCCATCTTCCTTACCATAGCTCCCTAAACTATCTTGCACGCAAACCAAGCTCATCTTTACTCCCAGGAAACATGTTTACGCTAATGACAAAAACACTTGGTTACCAGAACTTTTTCGACTGACCACCTAATGCAAAGAAAAATGGAATATTTACAGCCATGTTAATGGCATTTCCAAAAAATAGCTGTTTCCCTCCAGTAACAACTATAAATGATAACCATTAAGTAGAGATGACTTATTTGGTCTACCTAAAGAGATCTTATCTGTAATTACTCCTGGATTCTATATACCAGTGCTGTCTTTACAGGTGACATCTATTCCGTTTGAAGCTGCAAACCTCGGGGGTGGTACCCATTCTGTTTGAAGTTGCAAACCCCGCGGGTAACTTCATTCCTGGTGAGCACCGGTCGTTTGGCACAGCACCGGTCGTATGGATTTTCTAATCAATTCTTAGCTTACAAATATAAATAGACCTAAACAGACTGAAAATATTTATCGTACAATAAATAAAGCTGCTGATATCTTTCTTTCGACCCAGCCCGTCCGACCTACCCGAAGGTGTAAGATATCAGTTTAGACCGCCCAGACAATGCCATCTAATTTAGGCTGGAACCCAGTGGGGGCGACATCCACAGGGACCGACCCTCCTTCCTTTGCTACCCACCGCTCGGAAGGACTTTCAAACTCACAAATGTAACGTGCTCGTACACGGGAGCATTTTAAGCAAAGTCAGAAATCGAACTCGGGTCCTCCGAGTACAATCCCCGTGACTTAAACCACTCGGTTATCCCACTCCAAAACTGCTGCTTGTAAGACAATAACTTACAAAACTTCCTTGAGGAAAACATATATATGTCAGTTAGGTGACTACAGTTGCTTCGATGGCATTATAATCCCCCATTTTTAGGCCAAAATAACAGCATGCTGTCTTAACAACCACTACTGCCGTTCTTTGGGCAGTTCATTCTTGGCGGTTGTTAAGGGCGCATACTTTTCTTTTGGCCTGAAGAAGGGGCTTAAAATGACCTCGAACCAATTGTAGTCACCTGACTGACATATACTTGCTTTCTTCAAGGCGGCCTTATAAGTTGTTATACCTTTATCGACTTTGAATCTTTTATATAACTTTATCGGATTGTGCCCCCCCTGAGATTTTGAAAACTCGGCGCCTATGACTACAGCTGACAAAAGTCTTCCTATGTGTTCTTCATCCAGGAGAGAATTTCGACCTCTTCTAAACTCTGTAAACCATCTGAATACAGTGGCACGAGATAGAGCATCATTTCCATATGCTAATTGTAAACGTTGAAGATGTTCTTCTTGATTTAGCCCCACTTTAAAATCATAGAAAATCATAGCTCAATAATGCTCTTGCGCCAACTCCATTTTCTTTTCTTTCAAAATTTATTCTACAATAGTTAAATTGTAATTGTTGCCACAAATTGTTGTCTGTGGATATAAAAGAGTTCAAATTTAAATATCCAATAATTTTTTTCTAGCACATATCGTCTGCCCCTGTCTCAAATATTTCAGTGTGACCCTGGTATTTTAATAGTGTTTATCGTCTGAAGTCTCTAAAGAGTCCTTTTAAAAGTGAATAGCAAATTTAATTCAGAAAAGCATGATAAAATAATTTGGGGATACATAAAATCAGGAACCAAACTTAGTAAATAAAAGTTTCATGCTGCATACTTTAACAAAGTCCCAAATCAAATAAAATACAACTAAATTACAATGAAAAGTAATTAATGACATTTTGAATTTACAAGTTTGTTATTGTAGTGAAACTTCAGTCTTGTGAAACTTCAGTCTCTGCAGAATTGATTAAAAAATGTTATATACAGGAAAACACGATATACTACAGGAAACTCAAGAACTAGTCTATAAAAATTAAGTCATCAAGGGAGAAAATGAATTTACTTCTTCACTTGTTAAAAAGGTAAATTTATGATTCAGGTAGAAGAATTCCAAACATATAAAAAATGTCAAAACCCCTATAATTTTCTGAATTACACTGAATTTGCAGCTTTATTTCAAATAATTTTCCTTGTTAGTTTGCGCAATTAAAACTCAATTTAATGGATTGGGAAAGAGAAAATAAATTTTGAGTATGTGGGCAAAGTCATGTGTTGTCCACGCATCATACTTTTTAAATTATGATTAACATGTATATAAAGTATGGTCCAGTAGGTGATTTTGACTCATTTTGAGTCAAAAGCTAAAAAGAAGGAAAGATGAGCCAAAATATTATTTTGGGGGATGTAACATTCAGAGGGCTCTAGTCCCGAATGTTACAAAAGAAGAATTAATGATAAAAATTTGAAAATTCATAATTTCTTATGCTATATTCTAAATCACGATTTTTAGTTAAACCCAGATGTGTATTAAAGTTCTGACTTTACTATGCGACCGTAGAGATATGTCTTGTAGAAGCGGTATTGTGTTTCACTCCAGACATAAAAAATATTTATTTTTAAGACTGTGGAATGATCTGACACATACTTGCGGTGAATATGTATGTAACTGTAGTTTTTAATAACTTTTATTTTTTTATTAATTGCTTTTTTTTTCTTTCTGTATTGAACAAGATTGTAGATTTCAAATGATTTAAATGTTTTACCGAGTATGATTTGTTACTACTCTTTTGTTAAATCGAAAAATAGAATAATAGGACATAATATTTTATTAACTGAAATGATCTACTTTGGGAAGATGTTTAAAACGTAGAATATATTTAAACGTATAAATTGTAAAATTCATTTTATTCCTTTGTGGTTTTTTATAAACCGTTTTCTAGACAACCGAGTATAGTGTAATCTGTTGACAGACGATTATTTCAGCTACGTCTTGACGGTTTTAGATTCGTTTTTGAATTTCGTATTTCACACTACTTATTATTTATTATATTTAGGTGTCGAATATTGCAATATATATTTTTTTTTTAACTTCCTCGGCTGCAAAAATTTTATACTGATCTTTATCTGATTTTTACTTTAATCGGAAAGGGAAATGCTTTTCTTGCTCTAATTTTTTTCTGATTAAATTAAATATAAACATTTTATTGACAACTGGCAATTATGTATTTTAGTGGTAAAACGAATATTTCCTCCGCTGCCATTTTATACAATTTAGTTTTATATTTGTGCTTCTCATTTCACTTTGCTAACTAGCTGTTGAATATTCCAAAGACCTAGCCTCATCCTTCAACAGTTCCACGTCTTTGGATACTAGTGCTTTCTTCCTGCCGGATGTTATCCCGGGCCGCGGCCGGAAAAGGGACCTTTTTCACCCCTTAGTCGTATATTTACACCTATTTCCCTTCCTCTCTGTTTTTTTATTTATTTATTTATTTTTTCTGCCTGTGCTCTTCCCTTACTTCTTTCAGCACTTGTGAATCTCTGAATACGCACAGTAGAATTGGACAGCTGTTGTAGAACGTGTGCTAAAAGATAAAAATATTTCGTGTTTTGGAATTCTTTTATTGACTCTAATTAGGGATGCTAATTTTTATTTATATATATAAAAAAAAGGATTTATTTGATTTTAATGATTTTTTTTTTACTCATTTCATTATGTATATTACATAATTCCTCATATGTGTGTATGTTATATGAAGCGTTCCATGTGGATATGTAATTTTTCAATATACGTATTCACACAAAACGCGATATCTCGCAGACAAATTGAGCAACTCGAATGGAATTCTGAAAAATGTCTAATTTTTACAATGAATAAATGTCAAAAACTTATTAATTACCACGGGAATTAAACTATGGGAATACTTTTAATTTTTCAAAAATTCCATCATAAAATTGAAATTTGTTAAATCTGTAAGAAAAGTATGTGTTAGATGTATAACTTTTTTTTTTTTTTTTTTGTACTTTTTAAAAGGAACTCTTCGGGATTGATATACGACAGAGATACGTTTCTGGAAAGTTGGCCGTGAAACGAAATGCTGTAGGAACGAAGCATTTATTTACATATAAACCCGTACAAATTTCAAAGGACCCGTTCCAATTTCACAGAAAATCACCAAGTGTATGGTTAAAAATACATTTAATTTCATTTAAAAATATGATGTATATTAGTTATTAATTAAAAGAAAAATATATTATAAATCCAGCATGTAATAAAACACAAATAACAAATGAACGATTCTAATCAGAATCTGATGAAGGACATGACACCATGCGGTTAGTGTCACCATCTGCTGTTGTCGAAGGACCTGGTTAAAAAGAATTGATCCAACACTCGTTTTGCTTTACTTTTTGAAATCCCATGTAGCAAATATTTATAATGCGTACATACCAATAATATGCACAGTTGAAACACAGCGTAAAAAAGAAACGAACACTTCTCTTGAGCACCGTTTACATATGTAATATTGTAAAGTTATTGGTATCTATGCAGTTTGCGCAGAACACGTGATATTATAATAGGATTTCCCAACTTTTTTAGCCATATATCGAGAAAAAAAAAATGTAGGCAGTGGATTGAAATGTCTCATAATTGGAAAATGTTGTTATAGCAAAAACCTGTTTAAAGAGCAGCCGTATAGCGAGGTGCGAGTGTTCTCAAAATCACGTTTTTGTTGTTACACCCATCTAACAAAATCCTAATTATAGAACATTTTTAACAAGTTCTAATCTTTTTAAACTAAACAAAATTTGTTGACAACGATGTTCTCAGTTTATTATCATTTATTTATTTGATACAGATATTCGTTCTCTGTCAATAACAGCAACAAAATTCTTGTTCTCCGCATGTAACAGAACTGATAATATTGATGATCTAATTCGCGGACAATCTTCTTATCTAGTCCAAAGGTATTCTAATTGTGAACTGCGGCACGCAAAGTCCATTGACTGAATGTTCGATTCTATTTCAAAACAATGGTAGTTGTTTTTGTGACGTATACTTCGTTTCATTCACAGTGTCAGGCCAAAGGAGAAGATTCTCCCAAAAAGTAAGCTAGTTTATCGTATCTGGATAATAACACCTTACAAGCAAATATACTCATTGTTGCTGATGATTTAAAATATATGCGAATTCTAAAAGCATTCACATTGCTATTCGACAATAGGTAGTGAACTGTAAATTTTTTAATTTTTAATATGATTTATTTACAGAATATATACAATATATACTCTGTAAACATAACTTCTATATTTAAGTAACATAATTATTTGTTGAGGTAGGTCACTTAATCTACCAGGCTACAAGCGCGGTATGATTCCATCTTCATCAAAATTCAAATCATAAATAACTGATTATTTCTTGGCGCAAACAAAACTCGCCAACAGAAAGTCGACGCCAAAGCAGCAGGTTGGCGTCGAATTAAAATTCTTAATTTAATTCCCCTTTTAAAAAAGTATAAGAACCTCTGTTCTCTCTATACACAATTATCTGCGCATGCAAATGTAAAAAATAAAACATTCATGACCCGTTTTTAAATTAATTTATAAAATGAAGACGCTGTAAAGAAGAGAAAAAGTGCCATTTCTCTTCTTTAAAATTTCTAGTTTTTAATTGGTTGACCGTAATATTAAAATCGTCTGTCATTAATTATTTTATCGTTCATGGATAATTTTGTTTACAATCTGTGGCAGCGATGTTTGGCAGTATATAAGCAAAATCGCGCGTTTTTTCGCTCTCTTTGCTCTTTTCTCTCTTACTCTTCTGTTTATTGATTGGAACTTCGCCCCCCCCCCATGTCTGATGACCCAGCTGGTGAATATTACTGTTATATTTAAACTCCTAATTTCTTAAATTCTCAATATTTTTGAAATGCATTTTATCAAAATTTATTCTGTAAATTTAAAATTCTAAAACTGTATTCTGAGAGCAGATTTCTAAACCTTCATAATTTTTAAGAGCCTGGATTAAATTCTAAAATTATTTAAATTTAATATTTTTGTTAATGATTTTTTGATGGAATTTAAAATAGATTGTTTTGAGTAAAGTTTTATGCTAATTCCTTAATTTTAACCAAGTTGATAAATTCTAATGTCTAAAATTCTAATGTTAATTCTTCCTGAGTTGCCTGCCTGTGAGCAGTGTTTTTTGTATTTGTTAATTTGAAATAATTGAAGTTACAATTTAATAAACTAATTTTCTTTAAACTAAATATTATGTCTTCATTTATCTTTTTTAAACACAGCAGGTTTTATTCTATCTGTCAAACACAACAGTAGTTTTGGTGCCGTGTACCAGTCTAGAAATTGCTCTCATGTTTTATAATATTTATTAGTAGTATTAAACTTTCAATTGTATTGCAATTATGGATGATATTAGAGAAAGTAACTGTATGTATGTTTCTGTATTTGGGTCAGATGAAACTGGAGATGGCTCTAAAGATAAGCCTTTTGAAACTTTATTATATGCTATGTTCTTTGTTGGTAAAGAGCCATTTCCTTCATTTCTCACAAATTCAAACGATGGTAAAGATTGGGATTTAATTCCCAGAAGTCAGGTTGCTAGTACCAAGAAAACTTGGCTATCCTTATTGGAAAGAAATTTACCTTCTAAAATAAACATTGAGGTAACCTCTGATAATGTAAATTCTGTTGGTAACAAAAATATTGATTCAAATGTTAATAGTAAACAATATGACTTAAATGAACAGGGATTAAAAATAGATTCTTCTAAATGTAATGTAATGAGTAATTTTAAAACAGTCTCTTCAATAGGAGACTTTTTGGATTCAATCCCAGTATTTTCAGGAGAGGAATCTGGCCTCCCATTGGAGGATTACATAGATAGAATTAAACTGTTAGCTGACCATGCAAATTGGTCTGAGTCAGACAAGCTCTTAGTTTTAAAGTTAAAACTGTCAGGCATAGCTGCAAGATTTATTAGAGATAATCCTAAGTTAAAAGAAGAGAAATCTTTCTCTCAAATTCTTAAAGCTTTACGCGACAGATTTTCCTCAATAGAATGTTTACACAGTAACTTGAGAGCATTTCTGCAGAGTTATCAGAGACCAAATGAATCTGTGCGTCAGTTTGCTGCTAGAGTTGAGGCTTCCTCATACAAAACTGTTTCACCTGGCTTACTAAATGACAGAGTGGCAAACCAGCAAAGACTTGATGTCTTGTGCTCGGTTTTCATTGAAGGCTTGAAGCCTCATTTCAAACGGCTAATCCTACCTCAAAACCACAAGAGTTTTGACTCTGCAAAAAGGCATGCTGTGGCGGAGGAAGAGGTGTGGAGCAAGCAACATGGGGATGATCCCCAATATGTTATGAGTCTTGGAGAATCTGAAAATAAGCAGCTCCATGATGAGCTTAAGAGAAATAGAATGGAGGTAGAGAACCTCACTAAAAGGCTTGCTGAGTTGCAAACTCAGATTAACACCAAACCGCAGCTGCCTCAAACTAGAGTGACAAAGGATAGCCGAAGGTGTTTTTCATGTGGTCTATTAGGTCACATAAGTGTGGATTGTAGGAAATTTCCTCAATCACACAGGTTCAACAGAAATTCTGGGTCTCTCCCTACTCGAATGTATCAACAACCTTTTTTCTTTTCCACAACCTACACAAAACTATCCATATAATTATTTTCCACAACAAACGCAGGGATTTCAACAACCTACACAATTTTTTTACCATCAGCCAAATCAAAACTTTCAGCCTGACATTAATGAAACTAAACCTAAAATGAGTTACAACACTTTTTATACACCTAGGGGTGATAAAAATGACAACGACAAACAAAATTTAAACTAAGTAAGGGTGAAGGGAGTTTTCACTCCAACTTACCTTCTGAAGCCCTTGGGGTGTTACCTGTGGTGCAAAATTCAAATTTGATTTCATTACAGAATTTGTCTCTACCAGTGATTTCTGGTATGATAAATAATGTTGATATTCCTATACTTATTGATTCTGGTGCTTCTATTAATGTGTTGTTTACAAATGTATTATCTCATTTAAATATACCTGACAGTCAATTAACAAAGTGTAATATAAATTTAAAAGGCATCTCTAGTGATATTATAAAAATTTCCAGGAAATTAAATATTAATTTACATTTAAATAACAAAATATTTAATGTTGATTTTTATATTATGAACTGTGATTCTTGTAATTATTCAGCAATACTTGGTGTGAAATTTTTAAAGGGTTATAAGATGTCAATAGATTTTACTAATAATGTTTTATACAATAATATTATAACTGTGCCTTTTGCAATTAAGGATGAATCTGTACCATTTTCATTATCTGATACAACTCAATTCTTTAATAATTATGAAATTAACAGAGAAAATACTTTGAATTCTGAAAAATATAGGGATAATTTGTGCTATGCACTTAGGAAATACACAATTCCTCCTCTATCGGAGGCTTTCATACAACTAAAATTAAAAGAGATTGTTAAATTTAATTCACCTACTGTGATGATTGAGCCTTTAAATAACAGTAAAATTCTGGTCGCTAGATCAGTAAATAATGTATCTAGATCTAATATATATAATGTAAAAGTATTGAATTTGTCAACTGATGAGTTGCACCTAAATAAGCATTCAAATTTAGCAAAAATTGCTCCTATCACAGTAGTATCTTCTTTTTCAGTTAACAATATTACTGAGTCAAGTGCAGAGAGTGGTGATAATTTTGATGTTTGGGGAGGAAATTTTGATCTTTCACACTTAGACTATAATGAAAAAAGACAAATAGAGAGTTTAATTAATGATTATAAGCATATTTTTGCTAATTCTATTCCAGATTTAAAGGGTTGTGATACAGTTTTTCATAACATTAACTTAAAAGATGATATTCCTGTTAAACAGAAACCTTATAGAGTTCCTTATCATGTAAGAGATGAATTAGATAGACAAATTAATGAACTTCTTGAGAATGATATTATACAAGAAAGTGATTCACCATTCTCCGCACCTGTACTGTTTGTTAAAAAGGCAGATGGAACATTAAGATTAGTAACAGATTTTAGAAAATTAAATGATAAAACTATTGATGATATTTTTCCACTGCCAAATATCACTGAATTGATTGATAGTTTAAATGGTGCGAAATATTTTTCTACATTAGACTTAACATCAGGATTTTATCAAATGAAATTGCACCCAGACGACACACACAAATGTGGCTTTTCTACACCTTTTGGCCACTATGAATGGAAAAGAGTCCCTTTCGGTTTGAAAAATGCCCCCAGCTCCTTTCAACGACTTATGTCCATCGTCCTAGCTAAGCTTTCCCCTTTACAAATTTCTATTTACATAGATGATATTGTTATTGCATCTAGAACCTTTGAGGAACACTTAATGAAATTAAAGGTAGTATTTGATAGATTAGCTCAACATAAATTATGTTTAAAGCCAAGTAAATGCAATTTTTTTAAATCTTCAATAAATTATTTGGGTTTTCAAGTTTCTGAAGGTATTGTCCAGCCTGACCCCTCAAATTTAAAAACTGTTAAAAATTTTCAAATACCCACCTCTAAAAAACAAATTCGCCAATTTTTAGGATTAACTGGCTTCTACAGAAAATTTATTGAAAATTACTCCTTAAAAGCTCTTCCCTTAACTAATTTAACTAAGCAAAATATTAAATTCTCTTGGACCCCTGAAGCAGAAAATTCTTATCAAACCTTAAAATCCGAATTACTTAAAGAACCCATTTTACATCTCCCTGATTTTTCAAAACCGTTTTCGGTATGTACCGATGCATCAAATTTTGCTCTAGGAGCAGTTCTCTGTCAAGAAGGAAAGGATGGATTTTTGCACCCTATTGCTTATGCTAGTAAAAAACTAAAAGATGCAGAAATAAACTATAGCACAGTCGAGAAAGAGACTTTAGGAGTTGTCTGGGCAACATCCTATTTTAAGCAATACCTTTTGGGAAAACATTTTACTGTTTATTGTGATCAGGCCTCCCTTTCAAATGTTTTAAAATTAAAAGACCCCACTTCTAGGATAGCACGATGGATAATGTCCATGACCCAGTTTAATTACAAAATTATTCATAAACCTGGTCGCCTAAATTTAACAGCTGATTATCTATCTAGATGTGTAAATAATGTAAACGTAAACACTATAGACTTGGATGTTGATACAAACCTTCTTTTAAGAGTACGTAATTCTCAAAATTCTGACCCTAATTGTATAAGAATTGGCTCATGCTTAGATAAAAATATTGACCCATTCCCTAAAAATTTAATGTTTTTCTTAAAAGATGATGTATTATATTGTACTAATAGGAAACCTAAATTAAAATATCAAAGAAAAGAGCGTATTGTTGTTCCACAAAATTTGATCTCTGATATTCTAAATTATTGTCATGATTCGATCACTGCAGGACATGGTGGTTTTAGAAGGACTTTGAGGAAAATTCAGCAACACTTTTATTGGCCTAGGATGTATGTTCAAATTTTAAATTATGTTAAGAGTTGTCCTGATTGTTTACAGAAAAGAGGATTTAAACAAAAACAAAAAGCTCCTTTACAGAGGTTTCCAAATTCTACTTACCCTATGGAAAGAATAGCTATGGATTGTATTGGCCCCATGCCTCTAACTTACTCTGGCAATAAGTACATACTGGTAATTACAGACTATTTTACTCGTTGGCCAGAAGCTTATGCTATCCCCAATATTAAATCTGAAACTATTTTAAATTGTTTAGAAAACTTCTTTTCTCTTCATGGTGTGCCAAAACACATTATCACTGACAAAGGATCTAATTTCATTTCGAATGCTGCCATGAAGTTGTATGAAAAATTAGGTATTGAAAAACATACCACTACTAGCTATCACCCACAATCGGATGGAGTCTGCGAGCGTTTAAACAGTAAAATAATTAACACACTTAGTCATTTAGTGTCTGAAACACAAGAGGATTGGGATCGACATTTATCTTTTGCCTTGCTGGCCCACCGAACTTCAATCCATTCCTCGACTGGTGAGTCTCCAGCTAATCTTCTCTATGGTAGAGAATTAATTTTGCCACATCATCTTCTTTTTAATTTAAATGAACAAAATTTTACCACTGTTAGTGATTATAGTCAGGATTTGGCAATTCGTATGAAAAAATCTTTTGAAATAGTAAAGAAGAACTTACTTAAAGCAGCTAAAACACAAGAGACATACAGAAATAAGTCTGCTGTTATAAAAGATATAAAAGTTGGAGATTTAGTATATTTATACATTCCTGTTTTTCCAAGAGGACATTGTAAGAAACTCTCCAAACTTAATAAAGGTCCTTTTAAAGTTATACAAAAAACATCTAATGTAAACTTTAAAATTCAACATGTAAATGACACACGAAATATTCAGTTGGTGCACATTGACAGATTAACAAAAATTCCAGAAAGAGATTCTGTGTTCTTTTCTTGTGCACAATCTGATAATTCAGCAAGTAATACATCTCATGAGAATGATATAATTCCAACACAAAGATATAATTTACGACAAAGGAAAAACTAGAATGACATTTTTTTTTTTATTTTATTGTTGCGCAACATAATTTTTTTTAAGTGTATAATTTTTATATGTGTGTATTTGTTATTGATACATTGCAGAATGCTGCAAACTGGATTTAATTGATGTTGATTTAAGATAAAATTTGTTGCTATTGATATTGCAGATTACTGCAGGATTTAGAGAATGATTGAGAAAAGATTAATTTGGATTATATGAATTGATTATATTTATATTGATAGAGATATATAGTTACTTATTTATTGTTATTGAGAGTGCAGATTTATGCAAATATTTGATTACGTGGTCCATGACGTAAGTTCTGATCACATATGTTGATATTTTTTGGTATATATTTGTTGTCGTTAAAAGTATTAGAGTTCTGCAAAGATAAAAGTGGCAGTGTATATAAGATAACTTCAGAATACAGATGATATTGTTTGGTTTTGAATGGACATGAATAGATACTTGTGTCTTTGAAATTTTAGTATATTATTGTTACTTATTGATAATAATTGTTATTGTGTCAATTGTCATTTGACACTTCTATTGAAATTTTATTTATTTTATACAACTTATGTACATTGTTTTATTTTTTTAGATCACTCTATTTACACATTTTTTTTTCTTTCCAGCTGGTATTTATATTTTGTAGTGGAAATGAGAGTTGTTTCTCATTGGTTATTCAAGGTACCTTTTCAAAATTCAATGTTTCGATTCTTTGAAAACTATTTGGCTGGTCCAATGTTTTCTTAAAAATTTATTTTTATTCATAGCTAATGAGAATCAATGTCAAATCCTCTACCTTTACTTTTGTCTACACAAATTTAGTGATCTGATGTACAAAAATTTATTCATTATATAATTCTCTTTTAGTTTATAGTTTGTTAACAAATTGCTTATTCCGAAATAGAGGTTGAATTCGGATAAAAATTGTTATACTTAAATTGGTAATTTCTGATAGATATTTTATTTTTATTATCAAAAATTTTTCATTTTTCAAATGAAAAATTTTTGGGGGATAGGTGGAAGGAATGTGTTGGGTTGCTTTAGAATTTAGGTAATTTGGAGATTTGAAAATTTACTTTTATTTCTTTTTCCCTGGCTCAATATTCTTAATGTGGTAATATTTAAATAATATTTATTGGCTTTTCATTTATTCTTTAATTAGAATATTTTTAATCTTCTAAATTAATTTTCTTTATGATATTCTTAGTTAAAAATGTTCCATTCCTTAAATTAATATTACTTTTGATTTGCAAATTTTAGAAATTATTTATTTATTTGATTCCCCTTAAAATTCCCTTTAATTTGACGTCCCATTTTCCCATTTTGGTTAGAAATTCCGTTTGTTCTACAGTTTCAAGTTATTTCCATGTCTCACTGTAATTCAAAAATTTCAGTTGCGGCCATTTTCGGAATTTTGTTTCGCGGGCCCTTTACTGCGATTAAGCCGCCACCTAAGCGTTTTTCGCGCCTCTTTAGAATTCGGGATTTTTTTTAATTGGTTCGCGTTTTTACGGATCGTCTGCTCTCGGAATTATGAGTATTATTTTGGCAATTCTAATTTCGGTAAGCGAATTTTAATTGCTGCCGTTTATCTAAACTCGCCCTTTTGCCGCAAGTATAAATACGCGCGTAGAACTTTTCAGTTTCAGTTTTTGTTGAAATCCTTCGTTGTGCGTTAGCGCGAGAAGCGCGTTGTTTTTTTTTCGAATGGAACTTATGTTCCACGCGAGTTTTTTTAATGGAACGTTAAGTTCCTCGCGTTATTCTTTTTTTTCATTAGTTGTTTTAATTTAAATTATGCATTTTTCAAGCTTTTATCGCGGAATTCGCGACGTAACTCTCCAGAAAAGTACGTGGTGAAAATTCCTTATGCGAGCTGCATGAACGTAGTTTCTGACGAGGACGGCCGTTCTAAAAAGATCCGAGTGTTCCAGAAGTAGTTGTTAGGTCTGATCTCCTGAGTTTGCAATTCTTTTCAAGAAAATGCTGAATCCTCTCCTGTTTCAAGTTTGGGTGAATTCCAGAAAACCAGTGTAGTTTTATTCCTGTCAGCTCAACTATTAGAACTTTTTGTCTCCAACCAGTGCAGCTCTAATGATTGGAACTTCGCCCCCCCCCCCCCCCCATGTCTGATGACCCAGCTGGTGAATATTACTGTTATATTTAAACTCCTAATTTCTTAAATTCTCAATATTTTTGAAATGCATTTTATCAAAATTTATTCTGTAAATTTAAAATTCTAAAACTGTATTCTGAGAGCAGATTTCTAAACCTTCATAATTTTTAAGAGCCTGGATTAAATTCTAAAATTATTTAAATTTAATATTTTTGTTAATGATTTTTTGATGGAATTTAAAATAGATTGTTTTGAGTAAAGTTTTATGCTAATTCCTTAATTTTAACCAAGTTGATAAATTCTAATGTCTAAAATTCTAATGTTAATTCTTCCTGAGTTGCCTGCCTGTGAGCAGTGTTTTTTGTATTTGTTAATTTGAAATAATTGAAGTTACAATTTAATAAACTAATTTTCTTTAAACTAAATATTATGTCTTCATTTATCTTTTTTAAACACAGCAGGTTTTATTCTATCTGTCAAACACAACACTGATATGGTAACGAGAAATTTTCATGCCATTTTTTATCCCGTTGCATCAAGCTTTTAAACAACACTCGGATATACATGCATTTAAAAATCTTTCCCCTGTAACAGATGGCTTAAAAAATTGAAAATATCAATAATTTTCGTAATCTTATTTATATTCTTTGACCGTAACTGGTATGACACTGTCAAAAGTGTAATACCATTTATTTAGAAAATTAATTTTTCTATTAGTTTCGTTATTATTATTTAAATCACGTTTATTCAGTTAAAATCGCCTGCATTTTAAACACATTTCAGGCGATTGTTTTACACATTGAAAATAATTTAATTTCCTTGCTAAGCAACATGATAGAATTTTCTTCAGATAAAGTTTCGGATTGTTATTTCAATCGCTGCAACCCCGAGGCTAAAAACTCGAAACATATAAAAATTTTATGGTACATATATGTAGATGTTGAATGCAGAAAAGAAATTTTTAACAAGAAAGATCAATCATGCATAAAGAAAGCATTGATTATGAAACACTTTCCAACTGCAATGCAATTTTATTTAAACATCTTTAAAATGCGATACATTCCTCTGTAATATTTTTAAAATTATCACAATACTACATTAATTTATTATATTTGAAAACTTAAAACTTTATCGAAAAAAATGAACTTCATTCAAATGATGGCATTGAAATATAAATTTCCCGGTTTAAACATCTCTAAAATGCGATACATTCAGGGGTAATATTTTAAAACTATCACAATACTACAATAATTTATTATATTTGAAAACCTCATCGAAAACAAATGAACTTTATTCAAATGACGTCATCGAAATATAAATCGCCTGGCTCTCTCTATAAAAGCAGCATTTCATTCATAAACTTTTTTCCATTCCTATCATTCATCACAATACTACAATAATTTATTTTATTTAAAAACTGATCCATGGAGTTACAAGTAATTTAACTCTTTGCTCAAAAATTTCATCGAAAAAAATCGTTTGCTTCTATATGCAAAATCAATGAATGTTTCATTCATATCAGCTATATTGCCGGCTCTAGAGCTAAATAATTTTGCATTAAAGAAATGCAGCAATTCTTATAAAACTCATCCTACATCTTTCGGTGTTTACATTCTCCATAAGTGAAAATTGGCTTTGTTGTAGAAATATTCAAAATTTGATGATCATTTAAACTCAAATATATTGTAATTGCGCTGTTTTAGAATGTAGATACACAGAATTTAAGCAAAAATAAAGCGGTTTTAGGACGGATACGACACTAAATATGAATGAAAAAGAACTTTAAAAATCCCGATTTTGATACAAGATGGATGCCCTATTTTATTTTGAAGTGGGTCACGTGATCTCTTCATATAAAGGGTGTAATTATTATTTTAATTTTTATTTAAAAAACTACTGAATATATTTTGCTGAATTTTTTTTTATATATTTTATGGGATATTTCGAATATTTCCTAAAACTTTCGAAACAATTTGTAAATTTTAAATTTGCTTAAAAAATGTTTGAAAAATTAGGTCCCATAGGGTTCAATGTATTTCATTTTTTCAACCCGGTTTCAATCCAAAACTAACTGGATGATATTATTCATTTATATTCCCATAGATCCCACAAAACGTCTGAACAACATACTGAAATTTCATGTTGATAAAGTCATTTTTACGGCAGTTATCGTTATAACGGACGAACGGACAGACAGACAGAATGAACAAAGTCATAAACACTTTTCAACTATGCTGTAAAGTGTTAAAAATGACTTTAAAAATCACGATTTTGACACAAGATGGATGCCATATTTTATTTTGAAGTGGATCACATGATCTCTTCTATAATGGGTGTAATTATTATTTTAATTTTTATTTAAAAAACTACTGAATTTTTTTTTAACCTGGGTTCAATCGAAAACTAATTAGGTGATATTATTCATTTGTATTCCCATAGGTACTACAGACTGTCTGAACAACATGCTAAAATTTCATTTTGATAAAGTCATTTTTACGGCAGTTATCGTGCTAACGGACAGACAGACAGAATGAATGAACAAAGTCATAAACACTTTTAAACTATGTTGTAAAGTGTTAAAAATGTATATAGTTTGGCTCAGGTTGAATACCAGCTTATTTCGCGAGGAAAGTCTCGTGATTGCCCCAATCCCTTAGTTTTGATCATATGGTGTAATTATTATTTTTTTTATTACACTATAATAAATATATTGAATAAGTATACACTGTAATAAATATACTGTAGATCGCGATACTTGAAAATATGAAGTTGCTCGTGGCCTGCAAGAGTGTCGAGGCCTGTTGTACACCTTATTTCGTTGTGAAAGAATTAAAATCATTGCATTGTGTATCTTGAGAAAGTCATGTGCTGTTCACGTCAGATTTTTAGATATAAAGTCATGGTCGCCCATAGGTGAGGGCAAGAAGGGCGCTTGCCCCTTCTAGGCGTTCAAGGTCACAAAGGCAGGTATCAAGCTAGTTGATATTATACGTCTTATCTATAAGTGCCCCCCCCCCCTCTTGTTAAAAGTTCTAAGGATGCCCATATACAAAACCAGGTGTATCCAGGTTGAAAACTATTAATATAAACGTTGAAAGACGCTGGGGGTTTTCTTTACTCAAAAATCCAAGTATTTCCAAGAAGGTTGTAATCAAAACATTTTAAAACCAATAGTTGATTTTGTTATATCTTTGTATATTTCTGTCCGTCTACTGGTACCTGTAGAATGCTTATTAAAACTCATTATCAGCCATTCTGCATATGTCCTTGAAAATGAAGGCGATTGATTGCACCGCAGGTGGGGATGCTTGCAAAACGTTTTCTTCGCGTCCCTATTACAAAATTAGAATAACACCTATTAAGTTTGGTAGGCGATGTTATGCTTTTGAATTATCATTGGCAAATCGGGATTGGTTTAATTAAGTGTGAAAATGCACATTACTTTATGTATTGGTGCCATATTCCTTCTCCCAAACTTGTTAACTTTCTCTTCTTATATGGCAGGATGCAAAGGGAAAGTATTGCAAAGTCTTCGAATTTTCAACAAAGAGCACGTTACAAATATTCCCGAAATCGAATCGAAGGTTTTTGAGGTGATATTACTGTGTGTGTGTGTCCACACTCACACTAACATATAAAGTGTCATCACGGCTCTTTGAGTCCCCACAAGTGGGAAAACACTTTTACAGCCAGCCATTCCTGTTACGTGAAAGTTGCGTTTCCAGACTTATGGTAATTTTCAGGGTATGGTTGCCAGATTTGACGACATATCGGCAGCTTGGCGAGTTTCCGAATACACTAGAATTTTCTTAAAATATCCACGCGTTTCAAAGATCCGAGCACTTTCTAGAAATTTCTGTGGAGAGTTTATAAGGAAGTCATCGCTCAGTTGGAAGAATGGATATGATACGAGTCAAACTGAGTTGTGAGATATGTCAATGTTTTGGGAATAACATCTGTTATTTTATGAAATAATTGAGCATTTAATTGCTGTTTTAATGTACCTGACAGTTGTAAAATAGTTATCGAGCTGTAAAATAGTTATCGAGCTGTAAAATAGTTCGCTGTATATTGCTCCTGTTTACATTTATTAGTGCTTTTCAATAAAAGTGTTAGTTATCCAGAAATTTGGACTCATTTTTGTATTCTGAGAGTACACCCACGATTTGAGAGGATACGTTCGCAACAATACAATATCTCACGAACGAATGGAGTATTTTCATAATAATTCTGTACAATTATTACAATCGGTACATACTGAAAGCTTATTGATCAAACGATCGGCCCCCCTCCCCCATCCAAATTTTTGAACGAATTTTTCAAAACAAAAAATCGTAAAAGATAACATTTAATAATGTTAAATAATGAATGATTGTATACGTAATTTTCCATCAGCATTTAAAGTTGGCTACGTGATAGGGCTGAATTTGTCGGTCTTCACAGAGGTTTGCAGATTGTAGCACATAGCAAGTTTTCTTGCTGCTATTGTAGGTACTGGCTATCCCATCATGACGATCGCATAATGAGCGCGAAACTGGTCCATGGATGCTGTTATCTGTAAAGGGAGCACTCTGCTAGGTAAGTCTGCAGAAGGCTCCAAAGAAAGATAATGTAAATATGATCCACTTCTATTTCGGTTTCTCGCTTAATAGCATTTCCAACTAATTTCGATTTCTCCAAAACAGGTTGAAGCACTTTTACGTTGACTCTGCAGAGGTTGACATACTGTAACCCTTGATCTCATCCTCGTCTGTCGGATATGACGTGTGGAAGCAGCTGTTGACTTGCCCCTCCCCCTCCAAACTATTTTCCATCCCGACCCTGCATATTCTTTGCCTGCACCTTTTAACCTTTAAAAGCCACGGGCCTATGTGGGGAGGGATGGTGGATTTGCACACTTCATCAATGACAGGTATCGTTGTAAACGCACGCGTTTTATATCAAAGAACAGATGTCACTTTTTGATAGCGAACGCCCCCCTGCCTTTCATTCGTGATCGCTGCTTATTGATTAACAAGTATTCAACAAGTGTTGCTGCCGTTGATATGCGATTTAGACATAGGCTAACGAAGGAGTAAAAGGCTTTAACCAGTGTACTCGACGCAGCGCAGGAGTTAGAAGGCTGAGACTCCTACCCTTCCCTGGTGACAGATTAACTTCCCTCCCTAGAAAAATATTCAGTCCCAAATAGGGACAGAAGAAAAATTGCTGTTGATCTAAATTTACCACTTGTCATAGAGCAGTGAACAGATGTGATTTTTAAATTTTGCGAATTACACAAAATTTCAATTATATTTTTTGCATAATGTATTGTGCACATCAAGTTTCATAGTCATACGTGTTCTCAAATTATTGCGTTTATACACGCCTGAGACGCACACACACACACACAGATAGACATTTTTCCAAATGAGTTCGAAATGGTTTCAAGGGTCTTGGGTTTTAAAAAAAAAAGGCTTGGGTACGAAATCTGAAAAATATAAGCAAAGAATCTGAAAAGATAAAGATAAGCAAAATAATAAAAAATCTCCCCCCCCCCCCCCTCTTTCTGATAAAGATTTTGATACAAGTGGAACGAACTTTGTAATTAGAAAGCATGAAAAAGTCGAGTGATGACTCTCACAATATATGGAATTATATATATATTTATTCTGATACTGTTTTGATTATGGTTATTATAAAATGCGAATGTTGAGAAAGTCGACTGGAACTACACTCTCCAAATATTTTTTTGTTGCAGTCACTCTGAAGAAATTAGACATATGAATTTTGCCCCCGCTGCATGTTTTGTTGCACCATCTGAACCCTGTTTACTGTGTCATTTAATTCCCCATTACTTGTGGCGAAAAAAGAAAAGTTAGCATTACTACTTTCACGAATCCCACTACTCTACTGCGCTAATGGACAGCTGTACGGTGAAAAAATATCAAACACAAGGGTGGGGTCTTTAAACGGAAACCATTGAGTCAGTGTAAAACCATGGAGTCGCCCTCATTCACATACCTGGCTCAACCATGCCAGGATCCTCCTTTTTTGTGGCCGTGTTTCCTCTGTGTAGGCAGAGGAAAGACACTATTGGGAGGGTTTCAATCCGGGCTTGGGCGTGTGTTCATACCACTGGCGCTTAAAATGCTAGAAAATGAACAGGAAAGCTGTGTTTGTGTCAACTAATGGCGAGGGAAAACCCCAACAATGTTGCTTATATTCTAATTCTGTTTTATTCCTTTTGATTTTGGTGATAGGGGGGGGGGGGGGTAGAGCACGGCCCTGGGTCCCGAAATTTTGTATCTGATAAATTTTAGCAGAAAAAATAATCAATCATGAAGTAAATCTACCTAAAATTAAAATATAAAACTAAAATTACGAAAATAAAACATTAAAAAATATTTTTTTTTTTAAATTTCATAATATTAGCATTTTGCCTACCTACAAATATGTCAATATTTTAAAAAAAAATTATACATTTTTTTAATTAACACTTTACAACATAGTTAAAAAGTGTTTATGACTTTGTTCATTCTGTTTATCTGTCCGTTAGCACGATAACTGCCGTAAAAATGACTTTATCAAAATGAAATTTTAGTACGTTGTTCATACGGTCTGTGGGACCTATGGGAATATAAAGGAATAATATCACTCAATTAGTTTTGGATTGAACCCGGGTTGAAAAAATGAAATACATAGAACCCTATGGGACCTAATTTTTCAAACATTTTTAAGCGAATTTAAAATTCACAAATTGCTTCGAAAGTTTTAGAAAATATTCGAATTATCCCATAAAATATATAAAAAAAAATTCAGCAAAATATATTCAGTAGTTTTTTAAATAAAAATTAAAATAATAATTACACCCTTTATATGAAGAGATCACGTGACTCACTTCAAAATAAAATATGGCATCCATCTTGTGTTAAAATCGGGATTTTTAAAGTTCTTTTTCATTCATATTTAGTGTTGTATCCGTCCTAAAACCGCTTTATTTTTACTTAAATTCTGTGCATCTACATACTGAAACAACGCAATTACAATATATTTGAGTTTAAATCATCATCAAACTTTGATTATTTCTACAACGAAGCCTAATTTTGACTTATAAAAAGTGTGAACATCAAAATATGTAGAATGAGTTGTATAATAATTGCTACATTTCTTTAACGCAAAGTTATGTAGCTCATGGAGTTTGCAATATAGCTGATATAAATGAAACATTCATTGATTTTACACAGAGAACCAGACGAATTTTCCGATGAAGTTTTAAGTTAAATTACTTGTACCTCCATGGTTTTAAGTTTTTAAATAAAATAAATTATTATAGTATTATGGTGAATGAAAGGAATGGAAAAACGTTTATGATTGAAATGCTGCTGTTATAGAGCCAGTTGATTTATATTTCGATGATGTCGTTTGAATAAAGTTCATTCGTTTTCGATGAAGTTTTCAAATATAATAAATTATTGTAGTATTATGATAATTTTAAAAATATTACCGAGGAATGTATCGCATTTTAGAGATGTTTAAACCAGACAATTTACATTTCAATGCCGTCATTTGAATGAAGTTCATTTTTTTCGATGGAGTTTTAAGTTTTCAAATATAATAAATTAATGTAGTATTGTCATAATTTTAAAACTATTACCCAGGAATGTATCGCATTTTAGAGATGTTTATGTAAAATTTCATTGAAGTTGGAAAGTGTTTCATAATCAATGTTTTATGCATGATTGATCTTTCTTGTTCTTAATATATTGCTTTGAAGTAAAAAAAGTATGGACGTCTATATATGCAAAAGGACCTTCGGCACTGCAATCCCGGGCCCCAAAATTTGGTTTGTCTTTTTGTACTCAAAGTGCATGGGGCGCCGAAATACCATTAGACCCTGGACCCCCCTTTGGCTTAATCGTGCCCTGGGGGGTACTTGATGGTTTTCGTTCAGAAGTATCATCATACCCTATATTTATAGAACAACTTGGAAATTTGTTAGCATTTAATTTCAAGTATTAATTTCTTATCGCAACAATGACAAACGTAGGTTATCATATTGACTTTGTTATTTTAATATAATTGTCCTGGTATCTCTAGTGTATATCAGTGATAAAGCGTACATTTAAAAAAATCTGATGTGGGCAACATACGACTTTCCCTACGTAATGCAATGGCTGTACTTCTTTCACAGCAAAATAATGATGAACAAGATATTTAGCTCAATGTTTTCGACATTAAATTAACATTGCTTAAATTGAAGCCGGGCGCTGGCAATTCCAAACAGAATGATTTACATCCGTACACGTATGCAAAATCGCAAAACAAAATGCAGTTGACATTTCATAAATATTTCGTAAAATAAATTATCATTGCGAATTGTTTAGCGTCAAAATACAAAACTATTTATTACAAAAAGTTGTCTTTTTTCGTAAATGAAACGAACTTAGATCGACAAGAATGAGTTTAACAGATGCGTCGCATCACTTGAGAAGTGAACCTCTGATTTTATGCAATTCTTGCGATAAATTTATTTGTAAAACGTGGGATATCTCGAGCGATCTGTGCTAGCATTCTGAAGTTTGTGCCATTCGTTTTATAATAAAAATTTTCGTATATAACAGTACTGAAGGTCCCGATTGTTTTAATGATATTTATTATTTTAATGATGGTTCCAGTATTCACTAATTGCAATGATGGCATCAAAACACTTCATTCGTTCGTGAGATATCGGGTCCATAAGACTCACGGGCACATCACTAACATACACACACTCTGACAGACATCACTTCAAAACCGTTCGATTTGAGTTCCGGAATGCTTGAAGCGTGCTCTTCCGTCTAAAGCTCCTAAATATGCGGGCTGGCGCAACAGAGGCCATCTTGACTCCCAGTTGAAGTGATGGCTGTACTGTACATGGCTAAAAGAGGGTTACTTTTTTATCCTTTTCTCATGATCTCGAGGAAATTAAAACATTTAATTCGAACCTACTTTCTTGAATGACTGGATTTTTTTTAAAAGCAGAAGCAACTACTTTACAGTTAAATTACGTATCAAATATCAGCCAAGTAGCATGCGCCCGACATTGAAATAGCACAAGCACGTGGTAACTGACTGGAGCTGTTGGCGTCAAAATGGCGGTTGCGTCAGCCTGTATATTTAGGAGAATGGGGTTAGAAAGGAGATAGAACTCCTATGGATGAAAGGCTTGAAAATACCATAATGCTTTAAGAATTATATCTAGATGTCGCTAGTAGCCGCTATTGTTAATTGACATAACAGAAATGCGTAATATTTAGTATATATATATTTTATTATTTTTAAATAAAAGGTTCCCTAATTATGAGTATAATTAACCAGTACTTTTTCACAATTGTGGGATAGAGTACAGAATGTAGGGAGATAAAAATAAATTAAAAGGTAAAATAATTTTGGATACGTAAGAATATTTTTTTATGGTTTCAATTCTAATTTGCATTGCGCTCATAATTTCTTTTTGTAAAATTGGCAATTTAAATAAATATTTTTGGCCTTTCGCCATAGAAATACATGCAATGCGGGGCTACTTATCTTATCCCAGCGCCACCCGAATGATTGTCTTAAACGATATTAGCGTTTTTTTAATATGAAGTTTTAACTCTTTACTTTTACCTTCATATTTAGGAGCCTTACTTCCGTCAAGCAGAGGGGGGGGAAAATCTCTGCTTTCTACCGTCCCCCAGCACAGTTGATTGCAGGTTATAAAAAAAAACCCTTTGTTCAAATTCAAATTACATTCTCACCTCACATGGAAGTGGGTTTCACCCCCCAAAGGACTGCAAACAATTGTTATATCATTCTAAACTGTAGAAAAAATATGCTTTCATGCATCTTCGTAACTCTCAATTTTCTCGAACGTAAGTGTGCGCCATTCTACAGATTAATATAAAAGTGAAGGAAAATATGGGGTTCAAAGAGTCATCAAGTCTTCAATAGTTATTCAACTTTGTCGAAAGCTCGAACTTCACTTGAAAAAAACATCTTCTGGATTTTGTTGATATTTCATAAGCCTGATGGTGATTTATCAGACTTCGTAAAGTCAATAATTTTCCACTGGAGAAATTTCTGTAACTTGTTTCTAAATAATTAATTTTTCCTGTATAAGAACTTCATGTGGTTAGACCCTAAAAATTTTTACGTTTTTCCCAGTGAACTGAATCTATAAAGTCCTTTCTGTTTCAAGTATAAGCTGAAAGTTTATCTATATTCATATACGAATATGACAATATTTTTTCATTATTCTAAGCAATTGTTTGAAGTATAGTTTTGATTATTATATTGCTCCTGTTGCCGATCTCTCCTTATTATAGTTCATCTTAGTGACTTAAATGGGCTTATTAGTCCCTAGACCGCATTGTAACTTTTGTGTTCTGTGTTTATGTTGTGCTCCACTGTATTGTCTTGTTTGTTGTAATAATGAATTTGAATTCTAAATTGACCTTATAACTTGTCTTTTTTTATTTTTCCTACATACATAGCAGGGAAAGTATTGGGACTTTCGAAAATTCGATTTCGAGTTTTCATCTCAAGAGCACTTTTTAAGCATCCCTGAACTCAAATCGAAAAAATGTTAGATAATGGGGGGGGGGGGGGGGGGGATGCTATATCTCATAAACGAATATAGTGTTTTGAATGTAATTCGGTATAATTATTACAATCGATAAATACTAGATCCGTACTGATTTGTATCGCGATCGAACGTTCGGAAGACTCCCAAATTTTTGAACGAATTTTTGAAAAAATTCAGGACATTCAATAATGTTAAATACATAATCGCCTACGTAAAAATTTCCATTCGAAAATGAATGGCATAAATTTCTTGAATAGTTCTCATCTTTTTCTTTTTTCAGATAAATTGAATTAAAAAATTACATAAAATTGAAAAGTAGTATCGCCAAATATGCATGGCAACTAATTTGACGAAATATCGTCAACATGGCAACTTTTTAAAAAGGGTTCCAAATTGACGAAAATGTCGCTAAATTAACAAAAATGAAGTTAAATTAACGAAAACGACGCCAAATTGATGAATTAATTATTAAAATCTTGTAATATGTGGCCTAGATGCTCGCAGTATTTCTGTTTGTTAAGTTAGATATGCGCGAAATATAAGTTAATTTGGTACTTTGAAATAGTTTTACATGTTGCCATTCATCTAGAAAAGAGCTCAATACTAATGTACAATTTAACTTTAAAAACATTGTATTGTGAATGTTGTGCATCGTTATTTCGCTGTGAAAAAACAAAACAAAGTTATTGCATTATGTAGGGAAAGTCATGCGATACCCACGTCAAAATTATTTTTTATGTTAACAACTACTGGGTATTGGTAAAAGTGTTTTGAGTTTCCCTTTCACCTAGCTTCTATTACATAATTTTACTAGTAATTGGACTAAGTGTCTCCTTTCGATACTGTTCTGTTCCCTATTAAACTATGGCTACATTTGTTGTATGTTTTGCATATCAGTACGCCGTATCTCAGCCACTGACGTTTATTTCTATTTATTTTTCCTGTCATTGTATTAGTTACATTGTCAGGCTCGACTTCATTTCCAGTTAGCGGAATCACTAATAAGCGTTTGTATTATCTGGAAAAATTGGGATCCATTGTTGAAAAGACATAATTATGACTCCGAACGAGGTGTAGAATTCGGACCTCAAATTGCACTCGGCACTTCTTAATAATTTCAAATCGTCTGCTTCATCAGTATTCCAAGCGCTTTCTTTCTTCCTTGTCTTGTTGCCAAAAAATGTTGTCATAGTTGAGCGTTCTTCACGATAGACACGCCATCTTGCATGTAAGACTGGTTCTATCTGTAATTAGTATCACAATGTGTTGTGACGCAGAGACAGGTCATGGTTTCTTTGATGAGGTTAGTGGATTGGAGGTATTGGGATCATTTAACAGGCTGATTATGAGTTTGATTATAAATAAGTTCATCTGCTGCCTATTTATAACTTTGTGACGAGCCAAACTGGTTAGCTACTTTCGAATTTTGTTAGTAAATATTGGGGTTTTAGTTGCATCTAACTTGCATGAGTTGATTACATTTTTGTGTGATACCATAGAACATAGATTTACATTTAAACTATGTTCATCATGTTATTCATGTTCAACATCTTTACAGAATGGTAAACAGATATGCAGAAATGTAATCAATTTTATTTGTTTTGTCACTCAAACCAATTTTAATTTTTTTTTTTTTTTACACGAATTGAATCCATGAGATAGATCTTTTGATAAGCCATTAATGTACCTACATTATTGTTGAATATTATTTTTTACACAGTAAAATCTGTAAATAGCGAGCAAAATTTGCGGTTCTTTGGGTGCCTGTAATTAAAGCGGTTTCACTGTGGGGGCTCCACAGTTTTACTTTACTGTATATATTTTTCACATATGTTACTTTTCCGGTGTATATTGTTAATGTCAGAAGTTGTCATGACATAATAGTTAATTATTGATTTTTCTAAAAGCGGCCAGTAACGAGTGACTGGCTAATAATGATACATGGCTAGCTTGATGCTTGCCTTTGTTATCTTAAATATCCAAGGAAGAGAGGTATCTTCCTCTATGAGCGACCATTTAATAAAATGGTTGTAAAAGTTCAACTAATTTAGAAATAAGAAAACATTTAAAATGTTATATTTTGTACGTATGTATCTTATACAGCTAATATATTTTAAAATATCGTGCATTTCATGCACTCTTGGCATTTTTATGTTAAATTATTTTATTTTACTCACCAAGGGAAAAAAAACTTATTGAAAGTGCGAAATATAAATTTCACTTATAATCTAAAAGCCTTTTCGAAGTTAAAACACTAATCGCTCAGCCTCCCCAATCAAAAATACCACCCTATGCTACAGAGACATATACACCCAATCCGATACTAAGCAACTCGAACTTTAATTATACATTATTTGAAATATTTTATGCACTTATTTCGAATGTGCAATGAAAAAAAATCTGATGTGGGCAGCACATGACTTTCCTTATATAATGCAATAAATTTACTACTTTTGCAGTAAAAAAAATAGGTTCTTCTCCTAGTAGATACTTATATTTTTTCTAAGATATTCAATTTTCGTCAATCAGTTGTCATTTTCATTGATTTAGCGTCATTTTTATCCATTTGGCGAGATTCTCGTTAATTTAGCAACATTTTAAAAAGTCGCTAAGTTGGCGACATTCCGCCAAATTCGTCGCCAAAATCTCGCCAAGCGTTATGGACGGAGAAATAAATTATTCTTGTAGCATATAAATGATTATTGGCGTTCAAATGCAAAAGCATTACTCAAAGTGCCTTTTCTCATGAATGGAACGAGCTAGATCCATGACAATGATGTCACCCAATATATCGCATGATGTTACATATGGAAAGTGAACGTGTTTCTCAACAGTTAATAGATTTTATTTAATTTATGGGATTTTTTGATACATTTTTTTTAAAAATGTGCAATATTTCGAGAACGATTCATGCTAGCGATCTAAATAAAGTTTATGTCAATCGTTTTCTAAGGAAAAATTACATAAGAAATGTCTATTTGCGTAACTTTATTAAAGGTATTGATTTTTTGATCATTTTTTTCAAAATTTCACTCGAAAATTTAAGGGGGGTTCTGAACATTCGATTACGCATAAAAACAAAATGCTTCCAATATTCACGGATTGTGATTTTTGTACCAAATTTCATTCGAATCGCTCCATTCGTTCGTGAGATATCGTCTCCACAGACTCACTGACACACCCACCCACCCACACAAACAGACATCACCTCAAAAGTATTTGATTTGTGATCAGGGATGCTTGAAACGTGCTCTCCCGTCGAAAGCTCGAATTCGAATATTCGACCCCGTCACAATACTTTCCTTATACATTATGTATATAAGGAAAGTAATAAAAGTTGCTTGAGTTATTTGGGTAGACACTGTTTACCCCAGTACGCTCCGCCATTGAATATCATATATAGTTCCATATAAAATGTCTTATCTAGCGCATTATCAAATGCGGCACAAGTACTCGAATTAATAGAATAGATAGTGGCCTACTATTTAATTACCCTACCTTACATAAATAAACTCGCAAACATAATTTCTTTGTTCGCATCGCTCTTCTAGCAGGGCCTAGCCAGGTAAGTGCCAGAGGGGATTAAGCCAGCCCCCCCCCCCCCCCTAAAAATGTTAAATTTTTAGTAGTGGTGTTAAATTTCTTATAAAATGTCATTCAAATTTTGCATAAAAAATTTCTTTGAAATTTTTTTTATAAATTACTTCATTTTAAAGATTTTTTATTTAGCATTATAACAATAGTATTTAGGGTACTTTTGTATTATTGTGCTGTTTGTTCACTGAGTGGTGTTTGTTCACTAGATCATTCAGGAGTCATATCTTTTTCGGCTATAACTGTTCCAACCCAAGCTTGTAACAGATAACATGTTATAGGTAGTATTCATCTAAAATACAGTTTTGTATTATTGTGGTGTTTGTTCACTGAGTCAAAATCAACTGATAAGTAGATAAGAGTTAACATTGAGCATTAACTTGTATTAACTTTCAGAATGTTTCTACAATTTATTAATAGCTTTATTACTAGTTAATGCTACATTAAAATCAATTGTAATTATTATATAAAAATATTGATGTATAGTAGCTATATGAATATCCATAATCAGCTCTTAGCTTGCAGATATAGATATGCAATTATTGGCTAATAATTTATATGAATTGAAATATATAATAGTAACTATTATGGTTTGTAAATGCTAATGATTGATTGTGTTTTGGGTGACCCCCCCCCCCCCCTTCCCCCCTGAATTTCTCTCCCTTCAATTTCATCTCGGACTTCGGCCCTGGCTTTCGGTCTGTTGGATGAAAACTCTTCTCCGCTGCATGGCACTCAATGCTTTCTGAGCATTTCAAGTGGCTTTCGCCCGTTCTTGCGATGTGTCTCAAGTTCAGGTTTTCTATTTCCGCGCTTTTAGACGTGTGATTGTTCGCTGAGAAGAATAATTTGTGCATCCGTCTGACACGCGCCATTGTTCTTGAGAAGTCGCCGTAGCGGTCACCTCTTGAATGAAGTTGCCGCGGAGTAGTTGTGTCGCAAACGATCTCTTTCTTGGTGTAGTCTGTGTGAAAAACACATCGAGTGTTGCTGGGGAAGAATGCCTGCTGAGTTCTTTTGTGAAATGTTAATTCATACGATGGAGAGTTCTCTACTCTTGTATTATCTCAAGTTTTGAATTCTTCCTGCCTGATCGGCATATTTTGTTTCGGCCGTATGAGTTGAACCGAATGATCATTCAGATGACGTAGATCGGTCGGTAGATGGTATTGGAAATGGTTTGTCCATACAGGGCCGCCCATACAAATTGTGGGCATCCTACAAACTTTTATCACGGGCCCTCCTGCGTATTTGATTTTCCTCTCCTTTGTGAAGTTTTCATGTCTTCTCAAGACTCAATAAAAGAAATGTTAGTGGTACGGCCCCCCTTTGGAGCCCGGGCTCTCCCACTTAAGTGGTGCCTCATCCCCCCACCTCACCCCATGGGCCTAGTGTTTTTCAAACTCTTTTGAGCGTGGAACCCTTTTGAAATTCAATTTTATGGCTGAACCTCGAAACGAGAAAAAGTCCCTTGGTATCCAAATTATACATCCAGATTTTACTTGATTTTTTATTTTTAAGAAAATTTACAGGAAACTATCATATCGCGAAACCCCAAAGTTGAGCACTTTGAAAATCGCTGGTCTAGATCATTCAGGAGTCATATCTTTTTCGGCTATAACTGTTCCAACCCAAGCTTGTAACAGATAATACGTTATAGGTAGTATTCATCTAAAATACAGTTCTTTTCATTAAAGAAGCTTTCACGAGAGCTTAAAAATTATAATCTTTTAATTAAAAATTTTAGTACAAAGTCAAACTTTGCTATCCTGAATGTCAATTCTTTTAATTTATTTGTTTGTAAACAGTATAAATATTTATCTTTATCCTTTCCCTGGCTGATGTTTTGGCGACAACTCATGCAGTTATTCACTTTCTCCCGACTGGCGTGTATTTCTTCAATGCCGACAGACGGTACCTGAAAACAGAGACAGATAAAAGGATCATTTATTCAGTTTCCTTTTTGAAATCTGCTTTAGAAATTTTCCTTAGTAAAAAAAAGAAAAACTAATTTGAAAAAATTAGGGATTTATGTTACACTCCTATGGTACAGTGGCAGAACTTCCTTACACTTCCTTCTCTCGAGATCCTGACTCCCCCTCTATACCACTTACAATTTTTACAATATTTATATTTAACCTGCAGTATAGTATGACCTGTTCCGTCCCCACATCCACCACCACCCTTATTGCTTACAATTTTCAACATTTTTATATTTTCATTTCTAGCAATAATCTAAATTTTGAGTGTTAGAATTTGCAAGAAAAAAAAGGGGGTTAAAGCTGAGCTCTTTTCTGACGGACCTATATATATGTTGATATCATTGTTTTCTCTTTAGCCCCTGAACCGACTTTAGGTAACCCGCTGACCAAAAAGGCTGCGCCGATATTTTTTTTCTTTCTTTATACCCAAACCGTTGGATTTACAAAAAAGTGTAAGGTATTCTTTTGAACCAACGACCGGGAAATAGCCACCCAATTTAAACCGGTGTCCAATGGGTGTGACGCCCAGACCTACAGATATCGTGCTATTACTCCGCATAGACATGGGGATTGTTTTAGGTAGCGTCGAGGATCAAACAGGGGACTTCCACGTATGATACTCCCTTCTTAACCACTGGGCTATCCCAGCGCCCTAGATTTCCCTTCAAAATTGGTAACTGAATGTGGTGACAAAGGATCAAATATGGCATTGTCTTTTTATAACCCTAGAGTTGCATTCGCCGTGTAGGGCCGTCAAATGCCTAACTCTGGGTCTCTCTCCCCCTCCCTCTCTGAGTTTTCTGTATGGCAGTTCCGCCCTTGCTTTGATTTGCTGTCTGTTTGGCCTCTTACTGTCGAGTCAAACCAAGTAGAAATGTATAAAATTTCGACTCGGGCAAATCTACTTTAGCAGCAGTTATAAAGAACCGTTATATAAACAATAAAGTTCAATCATGCATAAAGCATTGATTATGAAACACCTTCCAACTTCAATGCAATTTTATACAAACATCTCTAAAATACAATACATTCCTCGGTAATATTTTTTAAATTATCACAATACTACATTAATTTATTATATTTGAAAATTTCCTCGAAGAAAATGAACTTTATTCAAATGACGGCATTGAAATATAAATTGCCTGGTTTAAACATCTCTAAGCTGCGATACATTTCTCGGTAATATTTTTAAAATTATCATAACACTACAATAATTTATTATATTTGAAAACATCATCGAAAACAAATGAACTTTATTCAAATGACGTCATCGAAATATAAATCGCCTCTATATAAAAGCAGCATTTCAGTCATAAACATTTTTCTAATCGTTTCATTCATCACAATATAATTTATTATTTATCACTATAATAATTTATTTTATTTAAAAATTTGAAAAATTGTTATCTACCATATTTATTTTAAAATGTGAAACCTTTCTCATATGTAAAATATTAAACTCTTGGAAAGATATTTATTATATAATATATCTCTTTTTTCTTTCTGGGGGATATAACGAGAGTCAGAATTTAATTGAATTTGTTTTTCTCCCTATATTAAATAATTTTTATTTAAAAAACTACCTAACATATTTTACTGAACATTTTTTTATATATTTTATAGGATAATTTGAATATTTCCTAAAATTTTAGAAGCAATTTGTGAATTTTAAATTCGCTTAAAAAATGTTTGAAAAATTAGGTCCCATAGGGTTCAATGTATTTCATTTTTTCAACCCGGGCTTAATAAAAAACTAATTGGGTGATATTATTCATTTATATTCTCATAGGTCCCACAGATCGTCTGAAAAACATACTAAAATTTCATTTTTATAAAGTCATTTTTACGGCAGTTATCGTGCTAATGGACAGTCAGTCAGTCAGACAGACAGACAGACAGAATGAACAAAGTCATAAACACTTTTAACTATGTTGTAAAGTGTTAATAATTAAACTCTTGGAAATATATTTATTATATAATATCTCTCTCTTTTCTTTCTGGGGGATATAATGAGAGTCAGAATTTAATTGAATTTGTTTTTGTCCCTATATTAAATAATTTTTATTTAAAAAACTACCTAACATATTTTACTGAATTTTTTTTTTTTATATATTTTATGGGATAATTTGAATATTTCCTAATATTTTCGAAGCAATTTGTGAATTTTAAATTCGCTTAAAAAATGTTTGGAACATTAGGTCCCATAGGATTCAATGCATTTCATTTTTTCAATATGGGTTCAATAAAAAACTAATTGGGTTATATTATTCATTTATAGTCCCATAGGTCCCACAGACCGTCTGAAAAACATACTAAAATTTCATTTTGATAAAGCCATTTTTACGACAGTTACCGTGCTAACGGATAGGCAGACAGACAGAATGAACAAAGTCATAAACACTTTCAACTATGTTCTAAAGTGTTAATAATTAAAAAAATAAGTTAGTGAATAACACTTTTACTCGTTATAAATTGATATGAAGAGTAACATTTTTCGCATATTTCGAATGGGAAAATGTTAATGTGTTGTGCGTGACGATGGCACAACGTAGACCTAGAAAAAGACCTCGGTATTTTTAATCTATTTTTTTTTTGTACACTTTTCTTCCAGAATTTTTTTATACTTCTCTGTCAGAATTATATTATAATACAGCTTAATGGGTATACGAAATCAGAAGATACAATTCTGGGTTTTGGATTGAAGTCGACAGATGCGTTTACTCATATCACGTCAACAACCCAACTGAGCGATAACGAACCTCGGTGGAAAGTTCTGGGAAAAAGCACGAAACTCGTCAGATTATTAGCCAATCAACTAAATTCGGGAAGTTTCTAGAACTCACCAAAATGTTGTCATCATTTTCTGTTACGTATTCGTAGCAATATGATGTCATTTCCGTTTCAATTCGATCACATTCCTTTATTCCTTTAAAGATTTATACTCTATACCTCGCGTCCTAAGATGTTTCACATCAAAAACAATCGTCATCAAAAAAGGATATTTTGCTATTCGGTATACGAATCTTGCACCACTGACTAGTATAACCTGTTACATCCATAGTCAGTGCTTGACTAACGCAGGGGCATACCTGACAGCTGGCCCCAGGCCTCCGCTTTAGGGCCCCAAATTAAACAATTGCAACATCAAAAAATTAACGACTGTTTCCTGAAACAAAAATAAAGACAACTAAAAATTGGCTATTATTAAAAGTATTTAATTAAAATCTCCATCTACGACGCACACAAAAATATCCCCAAAATGATATATGATATTAAACAATCCTCATATATTATTTTGGGGGATATATATAAGACCGTAATAGCCCACAAAAATATCCTCATATATCATTTTGAGGATATACTTATATAAGACCGTATAAGCACACAAAAATATCCTCAAAATAAATAATCTTATACGGTCTTATATATCCTTTAGGAATTTATAAGACCTTATAAGCACACAAAAAGATCCCAAAATTGATATATGATATTAAACGATTGTTTATATATCATTTTGGGACTATATAAGACCGTATTAATTTTAAGATTTTAGTATGTTGGCTTTTATGATGGAAGCATTGCCATTAATTCAATTGTGTTTTTGAAAAAAATATTTCTGTTCATTTCATATATGTTGAGAGGTGAAGGGGGTCCCACTGAAGAAGTGTCTGCCCCGGGTCCCAGTTAGGCTAAGTCGAGCCTTGATTCAGTTTTCTTGCCTTCCTTGTATGATGCATGAACCTATATCTTATAAGAACCTTTAATTTAACTTGATCTGGTGTTTATCAGTGTGATTCAAATGTTTGAGGCCGTAACTAATTAGGTTTCATTAATCACAGCAACATTCATTTTGGTATGTTGTCCTTTGAGGTATATTTTAATTCTTTGGATTTTGAATCTCATCGGACTAGGCCGTTTTGGATCTGTCCTGGGACTGTATACTCGTTTATTGAAAATAACTCCAAAACCAGAGCAGATGGAAAGTCAAAATTTATTGTGTCGTTGTCTTTTGTAGTATATTTTAATTTTTAACACTTTACAACAAAGTTGAAAAGTGTTTATGACTTTGTTCATTCTGTCTTATCTGTCCGTTAGCACGATAACTGCCGTAAAAATGACTTTATCAAAAGGAAATTTTAGTATGTTGTTCAGACGATCTGTGGGACCTATGGGAATATGAATGAAGAATATCACCCAATTAGTTTTGGATTGAACCCTATGGGACCTAATTTTTCAAACATTTTTTAAGCGGATTTAAGATTCACAAATTGCTTCGAAAGTTTTATGAAATATTCAAATTATACCATAAAATATTTTAAAAAAATTCAGCAAAATATATTTAGTAGTTTCTTAAATAAAAATTAAAATAATAATTACACCCTTTATATGGAGAGATCACGTGACCCACTTCAAAATAAAATATGGCATCCATCTTGTGTCAAAATCGTGATTTTTAAAGTTCTTTTTAATTCAAATTTAGTGTTGCATCCGTCCTAAAACCTCTTTATTTTTGCTTAAATTCTGTGCATCTACATACTGAAACAACGCAATATAGTTGCAAACAACGCAATATAGTTGAGTTTAAAAGATCATCCAACTTTGATTATTTCTACAACGAAGCCTACTTTTCACTTATGGAAAATGTAAATATCAAAAGATGTAGAATGAGTTGTATCAGAATTGCTTCATTTCTTTAATGCAAAATTAATTAATTCATGGAGTCTGCAATATAGTTGATATGAATGAAACATTCATTGAATTTACTCATAGAAGCAAACGATTTTTCGATGAAGTTTTAAGCATAGAGTTAAACTACTTGTACATCCATGGTTTTAAATTTTTTAATAAAATAAATTATTATAGTATTGTGATGAATGAAATGAATGGAAAAATTTTATGAATGAAATGCTGCTTTTATAGAGTGAGCCAGGCGTGTTATATTTCGATGGCGTTATTTGAATAAATTTCATTTGTTTTCGATGAAGTTTTCAAATATAATAAAATTTTGTAGTATTATGATAATTTTAGAAATATTATCGCATTTTAGAGATGTTTAAACTAGGCAATTTATATTCAAATGCCGTCATTTGAATGAAGTTCATTTTTTTCGATGAAGTTTTATGTTTTCAAGTATAATAAATTTAGTATTGTGGCAATTTTAAAAATATTACCGAGGAATGTATCGCATTTTAGAGATGTTTAAATAAAATTGCATTGAAGTTGGAAAGTATTTCATAATCAATGCTTTATGCATGATTGATCTTTCTTGTTGGAATTTTGGACCTTCTCGGGCTAGCTCGTCTTGGGTCAACCAAAGGAATGTATTGGTTTTTTGGAGGAAATAACTCGAGAACGGAGCAACTAGTAAGTCCAAATTTAGCATGTCTTTGTCTTTCGTGGTATATTTTAATTTTTTTGATTTTTAAACTTTTTAAACTTATCGGGCTAGTCCGTCCTAGGCCCGACATAGGGATGCATTAGTACTCGCTTTTTGGGAATACTCAAATTACATTAAATTGCAGCAACTAATTTTCACAATTTTTATGCATTGAAATTACATGCAAATAATAACAAGGGGTCACTCCCATTGCAGATAACAGTATCCATGAACCGGTTTCACGCTTATTATGCCCTTATCAGCCTGGAATAACCGTTAACTACAATAGCAGCAAGCGAACTTTTATGTGAACTAAAAATTTCAGTCCTTCCATGTATGTATAGCCAGCATAAAATTCGTTCACAATTCAGCTTGGAGTTACATGAAGCTGCTAAGGCCAAGTTCAAAATTACAAGAACCGTCTAGAAAGGAGCGCCCCCCCCCCCCCTCTCCCCTCGCCAGAAAGGGGTGTCTTTGGGGAAAACGTTTCTTTCTGGTGTGTTCTTGTGAATCTGAATAAAAGGGGAGTACTTTTCAAAAACAAAGTTGTTTTGCTTTTAATGGTTTTTCTTCTTTCGAATTTATCAAAGCTAAGCCATTCTTCTTTGTCATGCCTTAGTCATGTCTTGTTTCATCCAAGCGCTTGGCTTAGTGCAGCGAAACTTGTCTAATCCTTATCTGAAAAAGAATTTTGGAATGTACCGAGTTTTGAGCATGGGCAGGTGTCATCTGATTAAGCCAAATTTATTTTCATTTCTTCGTGCATTTTCCCGCTTTTCTTGTAAATATATATTCGGAAATTAAAAGTTAAACGAACTTTTCAGCCTTTATCTGTCGGAAATAGCTGAAGTGTGAGTCTCCACTCAACTTTCTCACGTATTCATACGTTCAAATAATTATACCGTTTTTCTTTTTTAAAAGGAAAATTTTGTACTCATAAAATGTTTATTTTCTCATGCCAACCATGTAAAATAGTACAGAGAAAGTATTGTTTTCGCGAAAATTTAGGAATTCGATATTTTGATGCCAATACATAGTTTAGGACCGCCTGAACACGCTTTGACTATTTTTGGAGTGATGTCCATCTGTGGTCGATTTTTTTGTGTGTATACAATGGCTATCGCAAATATTAATGGATTTTGACGAAACTGTATATCCGGCTTTGTTATCAAAAAATCTAGAACTAGATAGATTTTTTTTTTTTAATTCGAGCGAAAACTTCGAAATGGATTCGAAATTTTATATATTTTTTTAATTTCGCAGCATACGACAAAATTTGACATAATCATGCATAAAAGAGGTTATTTATGACTCAATTATAACAAGAATTAATAGTTTCAATCATTGTTGTGAGAAATAGCCGCGATACAATTTTTGTATTTGTAATGTTATTAGCCCCCTTGAGGGGGGGGGGGGGCTATGGTAACAATAGATAGATTTTTTTCAAGTCATTTAAAAGGGTAATACGCTATAATTGTAATCATTTGGATCAAAGATACCAATTTTTTATATATTATTACAGGGCTATTTCATCCCGGGATCGCTATACCTAATTAGATATGCATGCGTGACCTTATTAAGGGCTTTTACCCTTTCACTTTTCCCACTCCGTTTTATCTTGTCGCAATGCGTTGCGATAGGAGGAAGCGTTCTACGCGGATTCACTCGGAAGCTGCTTCCTGGGTGTCATCCCCAGTAACCACCGATCTGTTTCGACACCCCTCAGGGGGCCTATTCGTCAGTCCATCGCCTTCCTCGTTCGTGGCGGAATTCCTTGGTGATTGAGATTCGGTCCGTGGCTCATTGTGACGGAATGAGGGAACAAGAAAGCGCTACTGGCATTACTGACGTCTTGATTGACAGCACTTTCTCATAATATTGTCTTTAGAAAGTATTACCTAGAATTCTGGAATTTGAGTTTTTAATGGAAAAACACAAACAGTTGTTTAATCTCACACATTCAACAGTTGCTTAATCTCAGCTTTGAAAATTCTGGAGCCATAACAGACTTGTTGTCAGCAATTTTGTAGATCGTATGATGCATGTTCGTTCAGCCAAAATAATTCAAATTTTGAAGCAAATGATCTGAAGAAATTTTATGTACTATTGACATAGACGATTGGACAGAGGCGCGCTATAATTCTTGGGTGTGTGTGTGTGGTGGTGGTGGGGGGGGAGTGATAGACTATTGTTCTAATGATAGTAATATGATTCGGCAAGGAAAATTATATTAGAAACACATAACTTGGATATCTTTTTTTTGGGGGGGGGGGGGGGGGCAACCGACTCTCTCAGTCCCTTTAAATGGTTGGTGTTCCTGCGAATGAGAGTTTAAAATTATGGAGATTCGATACGCAAGTAACATCGAAACCATTTCTTCAAGAAATGTATGTTGAATAAGATTAAAAGGAGGGAAAGTTAAATGTTATATAATCATCCCGGGTTACTCCAAGCCACTTTGCTGCAATTACTACAATGATACCCGTCGGTTCGAATCAAGCATTGCACTTGTTTCAACCGACCAAGCGTGTCTGTTGACGGTGCTGTCTTTTGAAGCGTAATAAAGTGAACTTCAATTATCGCCTAGTGTTGAATTTTTGCGTACCGCTCGCTCCGTGCCCTTCTTCATTGTGCATTAATGCAGATTTACACTTTGGTCATTAGCTGATATCCATTGGAATTTTTTTCCCCACTTTTCGTTCTCTGAAGATATTGAGTTGATTATCTTAAAGCTGCTATGAAGCTGTTCTGCTGCTGTAGTTACGCGTTTTGCCTGGGAGATTCCATAGAACATTTAGTTTTGTAAACTCTTACGAATTGAATTAGTGAAAGAATGGAAATTGATATCCTGCGTATGCAACATTGGCGAAGGCAGAGGGGGTTTAAAACCTCCCCTCATTGACCAAAAAATTACATAATTTCACGTAGGCTGCATATTTAAAAAAAAAAAAAAAAAACCGAAATTCATATTCGCCATTCGGGGGTGAGATAGCCCAGTTGTTAGCGCGGGGGATTGTGATGACAACTCGAGTTCGATTCCCGGCTTTGTCCAAACTGTCCTCGTCTTCACGCGAAGTACGGGCGCGTTAATTATGTGGATTCGGAAGTCCTTCCGAGAGGTTGATAGTAGGGGAAGGAGAGTACGGTCCCTGCGGATGCCTCACCCGGGTTTCGGTCTAACTTGGATGGCATTCCTTGGCCGTCCAAACAGATACCTTACACTTTTGGGTAGGTCGGACGATCTGGGTCGAAGAATAACACTCTCATTCAATATAGTTTAATGTGTGGTATCCATTAGCCATCCGACTATTAACTTTCAGCTAGTAAATACTAATCTTTTAATTGCCACGGTGGCTAGTAATTTATTGTGGACCCAACATGCAGTGTGTGTGCGCGCGCGATAACTCAATCGAATATCCCTAGGCTATCAAATTTTATGTGTATGTACACCATTTTTAAAATTAGAAATATAGAATAAATACAATTTAACAATTCTCATGATTCGAACTCGGAACTATATGAATTTTTAGATTTTTAAAGCATTATTTTCTATTAGAAGTGATGATAATTTCTTGAACAATGAGGGTATTGTTATACAGTATATGAACAATTAAGTATAATACATAAAAAAATGTATAATTTAGCTGTGGGTGTTAGCAACCATATACATCCAATTTGTTGACATTTCTAAGCTTTGTCAACTTGAAAAAAGAAACGTAAAATATTTTGTTATGGAATATTTTGAAAGAATAACTCAGTTATAAAATCTGAACATTTTTTTTTTTCATTCCGATAATGAATATGATAAAAATGGAACTAAACACTAAAATATGACTATATGAAAAAGTTAAGTAGAGATTGTAATTCAGATATATTTCTTTTTCTTTTAATATTTTTTTTTCCCTTTTGATTTTTTTTTCCCTTTTGATATTTTTATCGGTTTATATCTGTCAAATAGTAACCGGAAAACTCTTATTACCTAACATGGTATATATTTCAACGTGCGCATCGAGTGCTCCTTTTGTATCCGTTTGCAATAAATGAACTTCCTCTTGCATTTTGGGGAGAATGTGTTTCGAGGGGAAATTTTATATACATCTGAGGGAAAAAGAAAACAATGGCTATACTTTGTTTCTGCATGTACAGGAAGCGAATAAACCTTGCAGCTTTCAAAGGACTTACCTGTAAACGAATTTCAGAGGGAATAGAAGGTTCACTTGCAGATTTCCGACAAATTAGCTGAGTGCGAATACTGTTGAGCAACACTATTCGATTTTCAGTGACTATAACAGATAGTTATATTCAAAGAAAGTGAAGTATTTCATTTTATATCGCATTGGGGCGATATCAAACGAAAAATCGATGCACGAGCTATTTTGTTTTGTTCTAAAAAAAAATCAAGAAGTTAAATAAACTTGATATTTGAAAGATGTTTAATGATTGATGAGGCTTGAACAGAATATATGGAAAGTACGTATTTATGTGAGGCACTCAAGTTTATTAACTTGAATCTAAAATTTCATCAGATGTATTGTATAAGTTTTATTTATATACCGCCAAGCAAGTTAGTAAAATAAGTTGATATTTTGAAGTGAAGTCTATGGTCGGAGTATCCAGATGAAATCGGATTGAAAACTAGAAGTTAGCACTACAAGTTACTCGCTAACTGTTTATAGCTAACTAGTAAACGAAACAAATGAGTCTGAAAAAGTCGAATAAACTTATTGAATTTTACTGGAGTTTTATTTTACAAAATGTTATTCACGCAAAACCATTTCAGCGCCATCATTGCAGCTACCGCCATTTTTTTAAAAATTATTTAGTAAAAATTATTTTAAAGTTGGCAACACAAATGAATAGTATTTGACTTACGTGTTAATATGAACTATTTTGTTAACAGAATACGTGTTAATATGAACTATACTGCCGTCACTATTATGGGGATAATCATGTTTTATCACTGAAAATTACATTATGAAAATATTAAATATCGAATAAATCGAATTTTAATCATGCGAATTGCATTTTTTTTTTTAAAATATAGATATAGTTTTTCAATTAATGTGTCATTTATATAAAATTTCATAGTGGTAAGTGGATTCGTTCTTCAATTATCGTATCCACATTTCTCTTAAACAAGGGTGTTCTTTCCACATGCTTTCAGGAAGTCTTAAAGCGTGCCTTTTTGTCAAAATCTCGAATTTGACGAATTTTAAGAAAGCGAAACCTACCTTTGACTTCCTCTTATCTATAGCGTGTGAAAGTAACAAGAAACATGGTGTAATAATCTTTACCCGTTTTCAAGTAATTCGCTTTTGATAAGGAGAGAAAAGTAGGAAAAAAAACAGCAGGGGCGCCCATAGAACTTTTTCCATATATATATATATGGTATAGACGAAGTTGTGGACGTGAAAAGCGTTAACAACATCTCAGACCTGGGAGGCGGAGTTTAACCTATTGTCTGTTTCTCATTGAACATTCCAATTTTCCTCATAATTGTAGTAAACTTAGACTTATATAGTACGTCTAGGACTTTCTTTTACAAATTCAGGGATAAGATGTACAATATTGTCTAGCTTGATGACCTTGGAAGTCCAGGCGAGGAAGAAATACCCCTTTTACCCTCACATATGGGTGCCCATGAAAACCAGGCTAATATTTACAATTTGCTCATTCGAATACCGTAAAACACTACATTATGGGGGGATTTTATAGTCAGCAAAACTTTTGTTCCACTTGCTTGTACGGTTGTCACTGAAAATCGCAGAAAAAGTGTGAAAGTAACAAGAAACATGGTATAATAATCTTTATCCGTTTTCAAGTAATTCGCTTTTGATAAGGAGAGAAAAGTAGGAAAAAAAACAGCAGGGGCGCCCATAGAACTTTTTCCATATATATATATGGTATAGACGAAGTTGTGGACGTGAAAAGCGATAACAACATCTCAGACCTGGGAGGCGGAGTTTAACCTATTGTCTGTTTCTCATTGAACATTCCAATTTTCCTCATAATTGTAGAAAACGTAGACTTATATAGTACGTCTAGGACTTTCTTTTACAAATTCAGGGATAAGATGTACAATATCGTCTAGCTTGATGACCTTGGAAGTCCAGGGGAAGAAGAAATGCCCCCTTTTACCCCCACATATGGGCGCCCATGAAAGCGAGGCTAATATTTACAAATTGCTCATTCGAATAATTATTTTAAAATAAACTCTCCGTAAAACATTACATTATGGGGGAATTTTATAGTCAGCAAAACTTTTGTTCCACTTGCTTGTACGGTTGGGTTGTTTTACATTCTACGTATTATGATTGGCTTCATGGGCGTCCACAATAAGTCTTTTCTTTCGATCTGAAGAAAAGAGCGCCAAAAAAGGGAAAAAATCTTAATCCTTTCAAGTTCTTGTACCAAGACACCATCATTATTACACGCTATGCTGGAGACAAAAGAAAGTGGAGTTTCTTTTTAGTCGCAGTAAGCAATTGGCTGGGCGATACCTTTTCTTTCTTATTCATCAGCTTGCTTTGGAAAAGGTCAACAGCTACGGGTCACGTGATTTTCGTTCATTCTCTTCTGCTTTTTTTTCTCTCTTTCTCTTTACAACTAATCGTCTGCCGATTGCTTTGCTGTGATTGACCTGGTTGCGGTTATTTTCAGCTGCCAGAGGAGCGGATTGATGTTCGATCCGTTCGTTACCTGTAGCTTTAAATTTGGAACGCTTGAGAAACACAAACAATTGAAAAGCGTGCCCCTCAAACCCAATGGACCGGTGCGCAGATTAGGTGTCTTGGAAACCGAAACCCGTTGTTTCACTTGCATTTCTCCTCTTGCTCAGGGCCTGATTACCGCACGGGCCCCCAAATTTTGAAGGACCCCCTACATTTTGTATCTGATAAACAATTTTAAACAGAAATAATTTTTTAATTAATTTAGAACTGATAATATTAGTTTTTATTTTAAATTAAAAAGTATGCTAATAGTTTTAAATATTATACATATTACTTACTATTTAAAAATCTTATGTCTTTATTACTTATTTAAAAATCTGATGTGGGCAACACATGACTTTCCTTATATAATGTAATAAATTTACTACTTTTACAGTAAAAAAATAGGTTTTTCTTATAGTGGATACTAATATTCTTTCCAAGACATTGAATTTTCGACAATTAGTCGTCATTTTCATTGATTGAGCGTCATTTTTATCCATTTGGCGAGATTTTCCTTAATTTGGCAACATTTCAAAAAGTCGCCAAGTTGGCGACATTCCGCCAAAATCTCGCCAAGCGTTATGCACTAAGAAATAAGTTATTCTTACAGCAGATAAATGACTATTGGCGTTCAAATACAAAAGTATTACTCAGAGTATCTTTTTTCATGAATGGAACGAGCTAGATCCACGAGAATGATGTCACCCAATTTATCGCATGGTATTACATATGAAAAGTGAACATGTTTATCAATAGGAAATATTTCTTTTTATTGTATATGACTTTTTGATATTTTTTTGAAAAATGTACAATATCTCGAGAACGGTTCGTGTTAGCGTTCTAAAATTTATGTCAATCGTTTTCTAATGAAAAATTACATAGGAAATGTCTATTTGCGTAACTTTATTAGTGGTTTTGATTTTTTGACGATTTTTTCAAAATTTCATTCGAACATTTAGGGGGGTTCTGAACATTCGATTGCGTATAAAAACAATAGGCTTCCAGTGTTTACGGATTGTGATTTTTGTACCAAATTTGATTCAAATCGGTCCATTCGTTCGTCAGTTATCGTCTCCACAGACACACACACACACACACACACATACTTTCACACACACACACAGACATCACTTCAAAAATGTTTGATTCGTGATCAGGGATGCTTGAAACGTGCTCTCCCGTCGAAAACTCGAATTCGAATTTTCGACCCCGTCACAATACTTTCCTTATTATGTATATAAGGAAAGTAAAAATTAAAAAGTTGTTTCCTACATGTACTAAAGGGCCTCCAGAGTTGTGATCCCGAACCCCTAAACACGTGTAAAACATTAACCTTTTGCTTACGGGTGAGACAGCGTCATTCTCAAACGAAGAGTCTCTAAAAAAAACATGTATTTGACATACCCTATCCCAAACAGTTCGACCCCCCCCCCCCTTTGCATTGGCGTCCGCCAATGTCTGCAAAGGGGAATCGATTAAATTCGGATCAGGTTGGGTCGGATCAAAATAAATAGAAAAGCCAATAGGTACTGTTTACTTAAATTTTAACACTAATATTTTATTTTCAACTTTTTCTGTTATTTTAATTTCAATTATTAGATTCCTAATGTTTCTAAATTATTAGAATTAAAAAAATTATATTTTTGAAGTACAACACTTTCGTCGATTTCTTTCCGATAACAAATATTGAATGACAATTTATTTGGTCAACTTTTATAATTTAAAATTAATATATAGATAAGACGAATTATTATCCTTGAATTTATTTGTATTCTAAACAACTACCACTTTCAATTTAAAAATTTAAATTTTAAAAATATTCATAATTATGTTATAATCAAAGAAAATAATATTTGTGTATACTTACATAACGTTAAATCGCATTGAAATATTTTTAAAAATACTAACAATTGTGGCATATCACATATTTGTTTTGCAGCCACAGCAATCAAGAATATTTGGTGCTGATGAGCTCTAATAAAAGGTGCTGATGAGCTCTCATCACATTGTTCACTGATAACCTAAATGGGTGAATACAGTATTTTTTGAACCATAATCTTAGTGAAGAGCCGCTGATTTAATTTCTGATATTATCAAACCAAAATAATAAATAACAAGAAAGATCAATCATGCTAAACAAGAAAGATCAATCATTCATAAAGCATTGATTATGAAACACTTCCCAACTTCAATGCAATTTTATTTAACCATCTCTAAAATGCGATAGATTCCTCGGTAACATTTTTAAAATTATCATAATACTGCAATAATTTATTATATGTGAAAACTTCATCGAAAACAAATGAACTTTATTCAAATGACGTCATTGAAATATAAATCGCCTGGCTGTCTTTATAAAAGCAGCATATTCATAAACTTTTTCCATTCTTTTCATTCGTCACAATACTAAAATAATTTATTTTATTTTAAAACTGGAAACTATGGAGGTACAAGTAATTTAACTCTATGCTTACAGCTTCATCGAAAAAATCGTCTTCTTCTATGTGTAAAATCAATGAATGTTTCATTCATATCAGCTATATTGCAGACTTCATGAGCTAAATAGTTTTACGTTAAAGAAATGCAGCAATTCTTGTACAACTCATTCTACATCTTTTGGTGTTTACATTCTCCATAAGTGAAAATTAGGCTTCGTTGTAGAAATAATCAAAGTTTGATGATCATTTAAACTCAATATATTTTAATTGCGTTGTTTCAGTATGTAGATGCACAGAATTTAATCAAAAGTAAAGCGGTTTTAGGACGGATACAACACTGAATATGAATTAAAAAAAACTTTAAAAATCCCGATTTTGACACAAGATGGATGCCATATTTTATTTTGAAGTGGATCACGTGATCTCTTCATATAATAGTCACGTGTTCTCTTCATATAAAGGGTGTAATTATTATTTTAATTTTTATTTAAAAAACTACTGAATATATTTTGCTGAATTTTCTTTTTTATATATTTTATGGGATAATTTAAATATTTCCTAAAACTTTCGAAGCAATTTGTGAATTTTAAATTCGCTTAAAAAATGTTTGAAAAAGTAGGTTCCATATAGTGTTCAGTGTATTTCATTTTCTCAACCCGGGTTCAATCCAAAACTAATTAGGTGATATTATTCATTTATATTCCCATAGGTCCCACAGATCGTCTGAACAGCATACTAAAATTTCATTTTGATAAAGTCATTTTTACGGCAGTTATCGTGCTAACAGACAGACAGAATGAACAAAGTCATAAACACGTTTCAACTATGTTGTGAAGTGTTAAAAACACACTTTACAGTAATGCTCATTCTCGATTTGTACAGGCTTTTCAAATTTGGGTTCACTTTCATTTATTACTGTATGTAATATAACTTGTGTTTAATTTCTTAAATGCAAATTTGGATCATCATACTGGGCAGCAGGCTTCAATGTATTGCAAAAAAAATCATTCGGGTCGATCCGCGTTGGGGCTGGCATTCAGGGCGGGTTAAGCTCGAGAGAAACATTGAAAAGAATTATTGGCCTTTGGCCGAGTCAAATCTTAATATTTTCGGGCCGGGGAATTTTTAAATTAGACCCGTGCAGACCTCTAGGTGCTAAACAATTGGCTTTGGGTCTTATCTTCTTCTGCCAGCTTCAGCAACCGGAATTTTACCAAATTTTCAGACTTCGGGTTTTACTGCAGTTATAGAATTTCCTTTCTATTAGTGTCGCAGTAGCCGAAGCACTTCTTTTTGAATTCTTAGTTTCTAATACCTGAATATTTAATTCATTTTTTTAACACTTAACAACATAATTGAAAAGTGTTTGACTTTGTTCATTCTGTCTGTCTGTCCGTTAGCATGATAACTGCCGACTTTATCAAAATGAAATTTTAGTATGTTGTTCAGACAGTCTGTGAGACCCATGGGAATATAAATGAATAATATCACCGAATTAGTTTTCAATCATTTTTTCAATCATCTAATATTTCAAACATTTTTTAAGCGGATTTAAAATTCAAATTGCTTCGAAAGTTTTAGGAAGTATTCAAATTATCCCATAAAATATATAAAAAGAAAATTCAGCAAAATATATTCACTAGGCTTTTAATTTTAAATAAAAATTAAAATAATAATTACACCTTTTATATGAAGAGATCACGTGACCCACTTCAAAATAAAATATAGCATCTATTTTGTGTCAAAATCGCGAGTTTTAAAGTTCTTTTTAATTTATATTGAGTATTGTATCCGTCCTAAAACCGCTTTATTTTTGCTTAAATTCTGTGCATCTACATACTGAAACAACGCAATTAAAATATAGAGTTTAAATGATCATCAAAATTTGATTATTTCTACAACGAAGCCTATTTTTCACTTATGGAGAATGTAAACACCAAAAGATGTAGAATGAGTTGTATAAGAATTGCTGCATTTCTTTAATGCAAAATTATTTAGCTCATGGAGTCTGGAATATAGCTGATATAAATGAAATATTCATTGATTTTACACAGAGAAGCAGACCGGTTACCTTACACCTTTCTGGTAGGTCGGACGGTCTTAGTTTCAACAACAACAACAGAGCAGCAGACAGGGAGCGGTAGCCCAGTGGTTAGCGCGCGGGAATTGCACTCGGTTGGCTCAGGTTCGATTCCCGCCACTGCCAAAACTGCCGTCGTGTTCACGCGGAGTACGGTCACGTTAAACATGTGGGTCCGTAAGTTCTTCCGGGAAGTTGGTGGTAGGTGAAGGAGAGTACGGTCCCTGTGGATGCCTCCCTCAATGGGTTCCGGCCTAAATTGGGTGGCACTTCCCGGCCGTCCAAACAGTTACGTTACACCTTTCTGGTAGGTCGGACGGTCTGGGTCTCAACAACAACAGAGAAGCAGACGATATTTTCCATGGACTTTTCCATGGACTAGAAACTCAAAACATGGACTAAATTTTAAGTGGGGCTATTTCCAGGCTACCCACAAAATTTCATCAAATTCGGTTCAGTCGTTCTCCCGTGGTGATGAGACAGACAGACAGATTTTCAATTTTATTTATATAGATTATGATAATTTTAAAAATATTACCGAGAAATGTTTAAACCAGGCAATTTATATTTCAATGCCGTCATTTGAATGAAGTTCATTTTTTTCTATGAAGTTTTAAGTTTTCAAATATAATAAATTAATGTAGTATTGTGATAATTTTAAAAATATTACCGAGGAATGTATCTCATTTTAGAGATGTTTAAATAAAATTGCATTGAAATTGGAAAGTGTTTTATAATCAATGCTTTATGCATGATTGATCTTTCTTATTATTAATATTATTTATTTATTTATTTATTGGAGATTAAAACGGATTGTATTTTTAGTTCAAGGATTTCAGCGCAACAAACTGAATGAGGATTCAGTAATGTTTTTTTTTTTTTAATCACGTGTATTTAAGAAGCGTTTTAAAACTTTTCAATTTCGGGAGGGGTGGGTGGGGTGAACCCCCTAAACTCCTTTAAATACGCCCCTGTTACTTGGTCTTCCATTGTGGGGTATTTTATCGTAAATAAATTATGGGGGGAAAATAAATAAGTTTTTCAATGTCCTCTCCTACACATCAATGGCGTACGGAAAATTAGAGCATAAATTTTAATCGTACGGATCAAATCGCACGTCTTGATGTGTGTGAGAATATACCGCCCCCCCCCCCCCTACCCCCGAATTTTCGAATGAATTTTTGAAAAAATCTTAAAAAGAAATCTGGACTTTCAGTAACGTTTAAATAATTATTTTATATGTATTTTTTTTTTTTTTTTCTGAAATGAATGACACAAATTTTAGAACGCTAGCTTGAAACGTTCGCAACCCGAGACATTGCACTTTTTCGAATAAATGCGTCGAAAAAAATACATAAAAATGAACAATATTTCGTATCATAAAGTTTATAATATTTGGCGAAAAATTTGATGAAATATCGCCAATTTGATGACTTTTTTATGGGGATCTAAATTGACTCTTAAGTTGCGAAAATAATACTAAATGGACAAAATTATAATTGGCATATTTTTAAAAAAAAAGTATGTAAAAGAGGTGTGACAACGCGCGCAAAATGTTTATGAACACCAGTGGTAATTTGTTAATATTACCATTACAAAATACCTCTCATGTTTCTACATAACACCTTAGAAAGGCTTTAATTATTTAGTCTTTCAGTAACGACGTCTAATTTAAGCGGATAGACTGAAACATTTTGGTTCATAGAAGCCGCTAAATTTGGATAAATTCGGTATTGTTATAGTACTTTCCCAACATGCATAATATAATGTGTTGGAAGACTACTATAGTAAGTCATTCTGTTTGGACTAATAAGTTGCCAAGAATCGTCCAATTTCAATTTGCGAGATCTTAATGAGAATTTAGTGCTATAAACATAATGTTGCTCATTAATTATTTTGTACACATTCGTTGTGAAGGAAGTAAAGTAATTTCATTATGTAGGAAATGTCACATACTGGCCACATCAATTTTTTTTACGATCTTCAGCTTGCAAACTTTAATTTCGTCAATGTGATCTTCTGGGTCGCATTTTTGTTACAAACTTTCAAAGTTACAACCAGAAAATTTACTACGCAAAGATGTTTCCCAGCAAAAGGGAATCTGCAATGTAGACGAGGCCTTGAAACGACTTTTCCTTTCTACATTATCAACTTAATGCAAACAGTTTGTCTCTCTCTCTCTCTCCACTTTGCTTCCCTTAGTAAAAACGTTTCAATTAAAACTATCCCAAATCTCGCCCAGCATCATTAAAAACTCAAACAATCCATTCTTTTCTTCTCCAAGAAAGGCGATTCAAACAAAACACTCCCGAGAAAAGTTCGAAAATGATTCTGAAGTCAAGTTCAACCATGCGAAGCCATGTTTATTGTCTACAGAGAACCTCGGCTAATTGATTGATTGAAGCATGTTTTGCCCGCTAAGATCTATTTGGAAACCTGTTGGTAATATCTACTTAATCTCCTGCGTCTTTATGTGTTTGTTTCAAGAGTGTATTCTGTTGAGCGTCCGCCATTGTTGGCAGAATTTGTTGTAGCTGCTAGGGGAACCAACCCACCTGCTTTTATTTCGGCAGAGTCGGCGACCGTGATTGTTAATTGGTGCTGCTGTTTGTTCCTTGGCCTTGACTGGTCCGTGATATACATTGATCTTGGATGTGGAAAGGGGTGCGACCGGACTTGGACCAACTATGTCTTCGTTCCTTCCCAGCTATTGATAGGAATTGCCTAGAATAGTGGTTTCGAAAACTTTTTCATCGCACCCCTGTGATGCACACATGCGGGGATGTTGTTCTAAACGGGCGTTCTAGGAAAAAAAAAATCATGTAATCATAATATGATTGTGTTTCTGATCGTGTAGTTTTAAAAGTGCAGGTTAATATTTTAATTACTTTTATTACTTTCCCCACAATATATGGTAATATATAGGGAAAGTATTGGAATCGTGTCGAAATTCGCAATTCGAGTTTTCGACGGATGTACACGTTTTTGGGACTTCTAGAACACGAAAAAACTATTTTTAGCGTGACGTCTGTCTGTGTGTGTGTGTCTGTGCAATGTATGTATCTATTCTAACTCAAAAACTAATTGACCAAATTTAATAAGCTTTTATACGTAAGACATTTGTGGATTACCCTGGTGCTGATTAGATTTTAGTGCGATTCGGGATTTAAAAAACCCTGCTTTTTTTGCGAAACAGTCAGCGAAAATGTATGTATCCACTGTAGCTAAAAAGCAAATTGACCAAACTTCACAAAATTTGGTAGATAAGTTACTTATGAGTTGGTTACCTTGGTGCTGATTCGATTTTGCTACGATGTGGAAAAAAAGAACCTGCTTTTTTCTGCGAAATAGCCCGCAAAAATCATCAATCTTAAATAAAAAAATACTTATGCTCAAATGTGTCAATTAAATGCTTGTTTTAAACGTGCTTTTTTGGTGATGAAAAGAAAAATAAAACCGACCCCATTACTGCAAGACTAGCCGTTCTCGAGATATTTTATTTTTTTCCGCATTTTTGCCGCTCCGCCTTTTAAAATACGTCCAGTTACTCAAAGCGAAAATTGAATTGAATTGAAGTGTCATTTCAACTAATTATGCGTACTGATTTGTGCCATTAAACTCAATTTAATGAATTAAAGAAATAAAGAAAAATAAAGTCCTTCATCAGATTTTTTTTTCTGGTTGTATAAAACTAGTGTTGGGGGCGAAATGTAAAATGAAGGTATTAAATTTTCTTAGTGTACCCCCACGTATCGACTCGCGTACCCCACTTTGGAGACTGCTGGTCTAGAATAGAAGTCAGAAACCAGCGGCTCATGAAGCAGTTAGTTATATGATGGCATCGGCTACTTAAATACTGTCATTGTAAAATATTTTTCTACATTTTATTTAGTTGTGTATAAGGTAAAGTATTTCTTGATTTAAAAGAAAATGCATTTTTTTTATTTCCCTGCAATACATTGTAATATATAGGGAAGGTATTGGAATCATGCCGAAAATCACAACTCGAGTTTTCGCCGGATCTACACGTTTCGAGACCTCTAGAATACGAAAAAACTATTTTTAACATGACGTGTGTGTGTGTGTGTGTGTGTCTGTCTGTCTAATGTATGTATCCACTTTAACTCAAAAACTAATGGACCGAATTTGGTAGGTAAGTCACTTGAGTGTGACCCTGCTGCTGATTAGTTTACAGTACGATTCGGGATAAAAGAACCCGCTTTTTTTTTTTTGCGAAATGGCTGGCAAAAATTGTCTATATTCACTCAAGCTGAAAATCTAATTGACTGAATTTCACAAAATTCTGTAGATAAGTCGCTTGTGGGTTACCCTGATGCTGATTAGATTTTGGTACGATTCGGAAAAAAATAACCTGCCTTTTTTTTGCGAAATGGCCCGCAAAAATCGTCAAAATCTAAAATAAAAACAACGTATGCTCAAATATATCCATTAAATGCGTGTTTTATACGTAATTTTTAACGATGAAAAGAATAAGACCAACCCTATTACACTAGGACTAACCGTTCTCGAGATATTTTAGTTTTTCCGTATTTTCTCTACGCCACCTTTGAAAATAAGTCCAATTACCAAACGACAACGAAAATTGAATTAAAAGTGAATTAAATTTAATTAAAATAAAAAGAACGTGAATATAAGTCTGCAGCGAAAGTCATGTGCTGCCCACATCAGATTTTTATTTTCCCTGCAATACATAGTAATGTATAGGGAAAGTATGGGAATCATGCCGAAAAAAAAAAATCGCAACTCGAGTTTTTGACGGATCTACGTTTTGTCACCTCTAGAATATGAAAAAACCCATTTTTAGTGTGTGTGTGTGTGTGTGTGTGTGTGTGTGTGTGTGTGTGTGTGTGTGTGTGTGTGTGCGCGCGTGTGTGTAATCTATGTATCCACTCTAATTTACAAATTAATGGACCGAATTTCATAAATTTGGTACATCTCTTATGGGTGACCCTGGTGCTGATTAGATTTGGGTACGATTCGGAAAAAATTAACCTGCTTTTTTTTGCGAAATGGCCCGCAAAAATCGTCAAGATCTTAAATAAAGACTAAATATGCTCACGTATATTAATTAAATGCTCGTCTTTACGTAATTTTTGACTATGAAAAAATCGTCAAGATCTTAAATAAAGACTAAATATGCTCACGTATATTAATTAAATGCTCGTCTTTACGTAATTTTTGACTATGAAAAGAATAAGACCAACCCCATTACACTAGGACTAGCCGTTCTCGAGATATTTTAGTTTTTTGCGCATTTTCGCTTAGTCACCTTTGAAAGTCCAATTACCAAATGAAAACTGAATTAAAAGTGAAAATTCAGTGCCATTTAAAATAATTATGGGTGTTATTTTGTGCAATTGAATTCAAATTTAATGAATTATTGAAGAAATAAAGAGAACTTGAATAGGAGTCTGTACGGAAAGTCATGTGTTGCCCACATCAGATTTTTTATATCCCGTCCCGTTGTATGTGCAACACGTGTCTGACTTCTGGAGGTTTAGTTATTTTCTGTTTATAATATAATTGCAATAAATTGCCTATATCTTCAAAAAGCCGCTTTGTTTAGCTTAAAAGTTTTTTCATTATATGCAGAATGTATATGTATTCCCCCATAAGGGTTTATTTTTATGCATACAATGTTACTTATTTTAGACACAAACATTTATAGTATTTTTTTTTTTATTATTATTATTATAAAATTCATTACTTAAAAATAAAATTAGCATTTATTTCACGGTTAAAAATCATCAATTTTTACAACTGAATCCGCAACCCGGCTTACAACGCAAAACAGTCATTTTATCAATGCAGTCCGGGCTTTATTTTTAAATTTGATTCAGACTTTCGACGGCCCATGTCACAGAATCTACAACACTGTTTGACTGCGTTTTGCGCTGACATAGTAATTATTATTATTATTATTTTAGTTTTACTTCTGGGGTAAGGGAACTTTTTTTTCTCTTTTGTGACATCAAGAGTAGTATTTTCACTTATTAGTGTTTATTTTAAGTAATTCAAAAGTCTAACTTCTTGAATATCGGTTTTCTAATTTCGCGACTTTAAAAATATAGCAGCATTTAAAATATTTTTGGGTCGTTCTGCCGACAATCGACGAACCAGATGTTTGTATCGCATACGTGATAAATTGTAGCACGCTTATTTAAGGCGTATCAAATGAAATTATTTAGAACGTATTACACTGACGATGTACAATTGGTGTGGTTTGTGGTTACACATGGAGAAAAGTGGAACGCGGAAATTATTCACTTCAAAACAGGCGAATTGAAAATCGAGTGGTGTTATCTGTATCATTTAAGAAGTGGGACACTTATTTAGGAACTGGACAACGTCAGGTAATTCGTTCTAGGTTCTAAATAAGAATTCTTACTGTTTTAAAGTATAAATAAAGTATTTGGTTTAGTTGCTATTTTCACAGTGATGTCACTACAGGATTGCTCTCCCCCCCCCCCCCCCCCCAGTAAGCAAGTGATGAAAAAATTGATCCACAAATGATAATATTTAGTTTCTAGCACTGTTGGTATTGGGAGTAAATCTTCTGAGATGACATATAAAGATAAAGACACCAATAAAATTATTATTATAGATTTTAAAGTATTATAGATTATTAAAGCATTAATAATGCATTTCATCATTAAACAAAAGTGATTTAAAATAAACTTATAAACCATGCATGTCGATAGTTCATTCATTTTGTACACTTCATAAAATTGGTCATTTTTTTCAAAATTTATTTTATAATTAGTATGACAAGAGAAAAAAATCTGATGTGGGCAACACATGACTTTCCTTATATAATGTAATGAATTTACTACTTTTACAGTAAAAAAATAGGTTTTTCTTATAGTAGATACTAATATTCTTTCCAAGACATTGAATTTTCGACAATGAGTCGTCATTTTCATTGATTTAGCGTCATTTTTATCCATTTGGCGAGATTTTCGTTAATTTGGCAACATTTCAAAAAGTCGCCAAGTTGGCGACATTCCGCCAAATTTGTCGCCAAAATCTCGCCAAGCGTTATGCACTAAGAAATAAGTTATTTTTACAGCATAATAAATGACTATTGGCGTTCAAATACAAAAGTGTTACTCAGAGTATCTTTTATCATGAATGGAACGAGCTAGATCCACGAGAATGATGTCACTCAATTTATCGCATGATATTACATATGAAAATTGAACATGTTTATCAATAGGAAATATATTTTTTTTTATTTTATATGACTTTTTGATATTTTTTTTTAAAATGTACAATATCTCGAGAACGGCTCGTGTTAGCGTTCTAAAATTTATGTCAATAGTTTTCTAATGAAAAATTACATAAGAAATGTCTATTTGCGTAACTTTATTAGTGGTTTTGATTTTTTGACGATTTTTTCAAAATTTCATTCGAAAATTTAGGGGGGTTCTGAGCATTCGATTGCGTATAAAAATAATAAGCTTCCAGTGTTTACGAATTGTGATTTTTGTACCAAATTTGGTTCAAATCGGTCCATTCGTTCGTCAGTTATCGTCTCCACAGACCCACTGACACACACACACACACACACACACAGACATCACTTCAAAAATGTTTGATTCGTGATCAGGGATGCTTGAAACGTGCTCTCCCGTCGAAAACTCGAATTCGAATTTTCGACCCCGTCACAATACTTTCCTTATACATTATGTATATAAGGAAAGTAAAAAAGTACATGTCATTTGTACATTAATAATATTGATTTTGGCGCCCCTCTATAACGGCGACCGGCTGTCTGAGACTCTAATCCGGCCCTACTTTACTCTGTTTATATAATACTATTTCTGATTAACTCTTTTTGTTCTTGCCATTTTGCAGTTCACCGTAAAAGATCTCATATTCTATATTTAGACTCCCACGTCTTCCTCATCACTCAAAGCAGCAACTCTCGCTTTCCGAATTACCTCCAAATTCTGCGCCGACTCCCTTTCTGGAAAATCCATTACCGCGTCATTGACAGATTGATTGGCACTTGGATCGTCCTCCCTGCAACGGCCGGATATCCCGAGAATGCACTTTCAGGCATTACGTATTATCAGAAACAGCTATTGCTGCTTGATTCGGAGGAAAGTAATTTGGAGTGTTATGGAATGACCCAAAAAACAAGTTCTCACTGCTAGCGACGTAACTAGAAATTTTAGTCTTTTAGTCCAAAATATGTAAAAGAGCCCCCCCCCCCCCCTATATTTTAGTTTTAGTTTTTCCTAAACTATGAGGCCAAAATTATAAATTTGTCCACCGAAAATATAAGCACTTACGAAAATGCTTTTTTTTTTAATGCGGAAGGGTAGTGCATTTTCGTCTCCTAAAAAATTGAAGCATGTAAGAAAATACTTTTTTGTAAAAAAGAAAAAAAAAATGAAGCACCATGAAGAAAGTGACTGTTTTTATTGAAATTAAATATGCGCACAGCTCATACACAGGTAATGAAATGATTACAAAATCAAGGCCGCAGGACCTATCAATGGTTAGCAATTGCACATTGAATTTTTAACTCGGTAATTGGTTAACCCCCTCCCCCCTTGGCGGCAACTCATGCTTGTATACGTCTCGGTAAGGAGTGATAAAGTTTCCTAATGCCATCCTGCGATACATTCTGCTAGGCATTCCTTATTTGTTGCTCAAGATCTGTTACATTTCAAGTGTGCCCGAATCTGGCGGCCTAGCATGTTCCATACATGCTCGATTGGCAAAAGGTCTGGTGACCTTACTGACCAAGGAACAGTATCAACAGCACGGAGACGGTCCACAGATATGGGAGCCGAGCCGTATGTAGCGTGGCATTATCTTGTTGGAAAATGGCTCCGGAATAACGTTTCATGAACGGTAACGCAAACGGCCGCAGGATTTCATCAACATATCGTTGATCTGTTCAAGTTGTACGCAGGATGACTAAGGGCGACCTGCTGCCGTAAAAGATAGTACTCCACACCAGGGGTTATAGCTGTGTGCCTGTAGAAAGCCCAGACCACACGACCAACCCGAAGGCTTATGGTAGCTGAGCTGTGTGCCTGTTGTTGTTAAGACCCAGACCGTCCGACCTACCAGAAAGGTGTAAGGCATCTGTTTGGATGGCCGGGAAGTCCCACCCAATTTAGACCGGAACCCAGTGGGGGAGGCATCCACAGGGACCGTACCCTCCTTCCCCTACCACCAACCTTTCAGAAGGACTTACGGACCCACATGTTTAACGTGATCGTACTCCGCGTGAGCACGGCGGCAGTTTTGGCAGTGGCTGGAATCGAACCCGGGCCTACCGAGTGCAACTCCAGCGCGTTAACCAGTGGGCTACCGCGCCCCCGAGCTGTGTGCCTGTGTAAAACAAAGACTGATTGGGACCGCTGGCCCTGACGCCACCACACACGTACCCGATGGTCATCTGTTGGAAAACTGAAGTGTGATTCATCGCTGAACACTATGCGATGCCAGTCTGCTGGCAGCCATGATGCTCGGCTACGACACCACTCCAAACGACTCTGTCGATGTAGTTACAATAGAAACTATAATAAACATTTCTATTGCTGCCATAATTTCTATTTGAATAAATGAAAACCAAGCGATTTATATGAAAATCACTCAAAAGTTCTCTTTAACATCAAATAAATCAAAAACTTATTTGAATTGGGGGAGGGGGGACTCTCTGAGGTATATCCTTGTACCAAACACTGTGGCTGTCCGTAGCGTAGTTTACACGCTCGCAACAAACGAACGTTCAGCATTTACTAGTATAACATAAATGAATAGATGACAAAGTTGTGTGGACACTCACACTCTGTCTCGACATATTTTTATTTTTTCATGCTATAGAATATGGTATAGAGAAAGTATTATTTCCACGAGTATTTTTTATTTCAAAATTTTGATGCCAATATATGTTTTAGGACATCCTGAAGTCGTTTTGACTATTTTTAGAGTGTTGTTCGTCAGACTGTCTGTCTCTTGGTCCATTTTTTATGTACACGATACCTGCTACCCATGTTAATGGATTTTCACGAAACTTTATATCTGGCTTTGTTATCGAAAAATCTAGAACCAGATAGAATATTTTGACTGTATATGATTATATAGTCAAATACATGGATATTTTGACTATTATAGTGAAGACTTCGAAATTTTATGTTTTTTTAATATGGTAGCATAGGACAAAATGTGACATAACTGTGCATAAAAGGGGTTATTTGGGAATCTGTGGTTACGAAATAACAGTTTCAATCATTGTCGTGAAAAAAGCAGCGATATAATGTTTGTGTTCGTATAGTGTCATTAGCCCCCTCCCCCCTCCTTTGAGAGGCAAGTTGTCAATATTGGTAACAATCGAAATATTTTAAGCCCTTTTAAATGAAAGGTAACATGCTTACAGATTTTTCAAAATTTATCTTATAAAATTTGCTAAAAAAAATTGCAAGATACTCTGGTATGAGAAAGTTGAGTAGATCCGTACTCCAGTTCATTTCCGTAGAGGGCTCGCTAGTGCACCGAATCGACCCAGCAACCCGATTTCTGCACCACACCCACGAATGAGTCGTGTTGTTCCCAAGGGTGGTGCTGATCCTGTGATCACGTTGAGTGATTGGTGTGCTGCTGTTGTGGGCCGGATGCAGGCTGTGTATTTTATAGGCAGACAAAGAGAACAATGAAATAATGTTTAATTTTTCATCCTCTACTTGACAATTATGTATTTTGGAACGGTTTTTGAAACGTATAGATACCACGAAGGACTTAATTCATTTCTGTTAGTGTTAGAAGCATTGTCCATGCATTTGTAGAGCACGCATAAGCTGAGAAAGTACCAGATTATTAAAGGGTCGTGGGATTCTTAAAATGTTAAAAAGTGAAAAAAAGAAATCATCTCTCATAAAGTATGCATTTTAAGTACACTTTCTTTCCAGTGATAAATCTATATTTCCTTTTAATGTACGATTTATTTAAACATAATATGAACCATTCATCGAACAGAAAATTGGTATGGCAGTTTGCACTGACTCAGAAACTGTTGCGTTCGAAACAACATTTTTTGGTCATTATACTTCAGGAACAATTGCTTATTTTAAACCTAAATTAATTTACATTTAAAGTATATTTCTATTTTATGCAATGTTGCACATTTGTTTGTCTCATCATCGTGGAAAATGGGCACACCGAATTTCATAAAATTATATGGGTATCTTTAGAATTGCACCACTTAAAATATTGTCAATCTTTCGAGTTTCTAGAACAATGCGCCGCCGAGATACTAAGAAAAAAATTTGGCTCAACTCGACTTTCTCAAATTAGAATTAATATCAAAATCTCGAAATCAAAAATTTCGTGAAAACAATACTGTTTCAATACTATGTAGTATGTATGAAAAAGTAAATATGATGTAATAGCACACAACTTTCCCTACATAATGCAAGTACTTTACCTCTTTCAGTGCGAAAAAAATGATGGATAATGCAACACAAAACCCGCCTATAAAGGGCGCCCCCACCCCTAAAAAAAATTTGGAAAAGAATCCCATTGCAAATAGCAACATCCATGGAACGGTTTCTCGCGTAATATATGTTCGTCAGCACGAAATAATAGATATCTGTTATGGAAGCACGAAACTTGCTATAAGTAGCAATTTTTGACGAAATTGTATGGGAACGGACCATTTTAGTCCTTCCACATGTCGGGCATAAAATTCATATACAGTTTAGCTCAAGCTACACGAAGCTGCGAAAGCGACGTTCATAAACCCAAAGCCTGCCTAAGGAGCGTTTCCAAAATTTTGGACCAGTGCAGATATTGAGAGATTTTCCGGATGATGACAACACCAGTATCCACCGATGTTGGTATCTGTAATGGGAGTGAGTGTCTTCCGAATTTTTGGGAACACTCCAGATTGTTAGGTTTTGTGGTTAATGATTTCCTTATATACTACCACAGAAGTCTTTAGAAAGTGGTCTTCTTCTTCGACCCAGACCGTTCACCCTACCAGAAAGGTATATGGTATCTGTTTGGACGGTTGGGAAGTGCCACCCAATTTAGACCGGAACCCAGTGGGGTAGGCAGCCACAGGGACCTACCTTCCTTCCCCTACCACCAACCTCTCGGAAGGACTTGCGGACCCACATGTTTAACGTGATCGTACTCCGCGTGAACACGGCGGCAGTTTTAGTAGTGGCGGGAATCAAACCCGAGCCGTCCGAGTGCGATTCCCGCGCGCTAACCACTGGACTGTCGCGCCCCCTCTAGAAAGTGGTGGTAAAATGGAATGTTCTAGGAATATTGACAAAATTTCAGTGCCTTCCAAAAATCACCAAATTGGCAACATTTCGCCAAATATGACGCCAAGGTCGCAAAAAATGTCACCAAGGTCACAAAAAATGTCACCAAGGTCACAAAAAATGTCACCAAGGTCACAAAAAATGTCACCAAGGTCGCAAAAAATGTCACCAAGGTCAAGCAATCCTAATAGTAACGGTTGCCTGGAAATATGTTTTCTTCTTGTTAAGAGACGGCATACCAAGAAACATTTTTTGAAGTAACAACATTTCTTAAATGTGCTGTCTGATGACTCTTTCTCTGGACTATGATTTACATCTTGATTTCCAATATGAAAAAGCTTTTTCTTAATGTTATGAGTGGTATTTTACTCCACCCCTCTTTCACGGCTTTCCGTAGTCCATCCATTGCTTTAGGTACAGTGCCTAGAAGGAACTTCTTCTAGACACTCACTGTACTTTAGGTCTGCATTTAAAAAGTTCTGTTTTCAACAGCTCAGAAGCACAATTATCCATGGGTGACACATCAGGGGACATGGAAAAGGAATATGAATATAAATATAATTAAGGGTATAGCTTTAATAATTGCATCTTTTGTCATGTTATCAAGATATTGAGCGATAGATTTTGATGTGTGACTGGTAGCTTTATTCTAATGAAGTTTAAGACTCTGTGGATAAAGGGATGGGATGGTATTTCTCCTTAAAACATTCATTTGGTAATATGTCGAATTGATTTTGACAATTTTTCGACATTTCTTGACTTTAATTTACCGTTCTACGAAAAGCCATCAATAATCATGAATCCTTTACTGTGACCTTCTTTTGATCCTTCGAATCAAGTTTTTAAGTCTTTTTCTCCTCCGTTGTGATAATAAATTATTATATATATATATATATATATATATATATATATATAAATAAGATAAAATTAAAAATAAAAATAAAAATAAAATAGTTATACTAATTTAAAACATGATAAGTGTCATACCCTGGTTCAAAAACAATACGGAGGAAAATTAATTATGATATGATAGGAAATATCAGACAAAAGGAAAACAATGCTACCATAAAAGACAAAATGATCTTAATTTCAAATATGAATATTACACATGAATTTCTCAGCATTCAAGAGCGAAGCATACTAATCAAGTTCAAACAACAAAGGATTATCAAAATCTGGAGGCTCAAAATATTAAAATGACAAAATAAGAGAAAAGATACAATCCGAAAATATGAAATAGGATAGAAGCTCTGTGAATCCAGCTTATCAAGGATCTTTGCATCCACAGAGGTTCCAAATGTGTTTCGCTCAACGATACAGCCACATGGCCGAATATATATGTCAGGTAAATCCCACTGCCCATTTGAAGCCTTCAAGAGCTGGAAAGTACAAATAACTAGCCATGTAAAACATTTGATCCAACACTTTCCCATTCCAATATATAAGCATAATTACCAAGAAATCGTTAAAGAAATCAAGTCACTTCAAGACAAATTTGTAATCACATATGTTGACAAGGCATCCAGTAATTATGCGTTTATCTGCAAAAAATTTTATTTGGACGAGCTTAAATTGCAACTCAGTACCTCTCCTTCTTTAACTCCTTTATACACTCATATCAATGTTATAAATAAACAAATCATAGCTTACTACAAACTTCTTAAACAAAAATACAATCTCAATTTTCCTTACTTGGTACTCATACCTAAATTCCATAAAACACCTATTTCATTTAGAACAGTCACTATAGGATTTAATTCATATACCAATGCAGCTGACAAACAACTTCTAATCATACTCAATCAAATTTATGATTATTATACTGTACAAAAAACACATATAATCAAAAATAGTATATAACTAATTAATAAAATAAAACTAATCCCTTACATACATGATGTAAAAACTTTTGATTTCAAAGACCTATTTAATAATATAGACATTAATGATTTATATAAAGTCATACTACTTTTATATGAACAATTCACTCAAGCAAAAAACATATCATTTCCAAAATTCAAAACTTTATTAAAATTCATTTTGTTCAAACAGTATATAGTTCAAGGAAAATGCATATACAAATTAAATAAAGGAATCCCACAGGGAGGTAAATCATCCACCATACTGGCCAACCTTTATCTACATTTTTACGAAAATCAGAACCCTTTCAACAGTCATATAATGTACAGATATATTGATGATCTTATTATTATTGGAATTACTAATGAGGCCAATGAATTAAATTTTGATTTCTATCCACCTAATCTACAACTCATTGAAAATGTATATACATCCAACTGGATCAATTTTCTAGACGTTAGTTTAACAATTAAAAATGCAAATACAATACAATTTAAAATCTATGACAAAACAGAAACTTATAACTTCAAAGTAAATAAACTTCAACATTTCTCTTCCAATCTTTCCAAATCTGTTTATAGAAATATTATTAATAACCAGTTATTAAGAATCAAAATGTTAAGCACACCTTGTTACTACAAAGAACATCTTCATAAATTCATCAACACCGTCATCAAAAATAACTACCCGCCCAATCTTATTTTTTCTTTTATTAAAACACATTTTAAATTTAAATTCAAAAACTTGCAACAATTACAGTAACATATTGACAGATCATACTCTAGCATTTCTAAATAATTCATAAACTCCATGTCCTCAGTTAAACTATTCCAGTTAAACTATTGTTAAACTATAATAAACTGTCCTCAGTTAAACTATTCCTGTCTCCAGTTAAACTATTCGTATAATTCACTTTAACCTGCTTTGAGAAAACTGCTTAGTCAGTAACAAAAAATGCACTGTAACCTGTTCTGAGATGATTGGTAATACACATGCTTTTCCAGAAGTACCACAGTACTAGGGGTAGATATATTTTCATTTTATTTTCATTATATTCTTTTGATATTACTATATAATACTTTGCATCCTCATTTCAATAATTAGCCACAAGCTGGTGTAACAGAATATTTTATATTCATGTTTGATTTTTTTTGTGTATTTGATCCACTTTGTCTTTTCTTCTACGTCGGGCCATTTACATTATTTCTGTAATACATTTTACAGTTGTGTAAACAGAAACGTAGAATCAGCATTAATGAAACATGTATGGCCCTTGATAACGTACATGGTTTCAGAAATGCTTTTCATATTCATTTTATTCCTTTTATAATCACTAGATTCCATTTATTCAATTTCCAAACTTCTTGCATAGCTCATCGTGCTACACTAGGCTTCTGATTTGCAAAAACCTTCAGTTTACAAGCAATTTTCATTGGTATTTCTCGGGTTTATATATTACAAGTAATCATAAAAATCTTCAATTATATATATATATATATAATAAAAATAAATATAATACAAATAATTTAAAACATGAACAGTGGCATACCCTAGTTCAAAAAACAATACGGAGGAAAATAAAATAAAGAGGATATGAAAGGAAATATCTAACAAAAAGAAATCACTACTACCATATAATGCAAATCTTAATATATATATATATATATATATATATATATATATATATATATATAAATTAATCCATGCGCCATCAATTGTCACAATACATTTCCATTTGTTGCCTAATAAATGATTTTCATAGAGAATTCTACACCGTGTTCTACGTTCAGCCACATGTCGGGGCAAAAGGCGGTGAACACATGGGCGCCCATAAAATATTTTTCGCAGAAGAGGGAAAACCACTGACATTAGTGACACAAAATCAAGGATAAAGATGTACAACATCGACTAACTGGATGCCCATTAACCTTGAACGTCCAGGGGGGAGGCACGACATTCTTTGGTATCCATTCGTTATTCTTTTTTCGGTGAGAAGCAGTGCTTGACCCTTTTTTAATTTAATTAATAATATTGCTTATTTTGAATTTAGAAATGCGAGTGCCTTGGTTTTTCACTACGTTTCGAATTACAGAATAAGAGTATTTTTTTTTTCCTGAAAGAACAAAAACGTACCCTTCAACCCAAAGTTTGTTTATATGCGCCATTTTTAAAATAGACAAAATTTCAATACAACAAACGATAGTTTAGCTTTTATAAAATGAGCTACTGCCAGACTTTTTTAAAAATCAATTTAAATTTTGTTATTTTTTGCAGTAAAATCGTTCTAAAAATGTGTACACAGCCTCTATATTTCCTCTCTATCCATTCGGAATTTTCGCGAATGGATATTATAAAATCTAAATACCACTTTAGCAGATGCACATTTTGAATTATGCATAAGTAGTATGCCTGAGTAGATAAAAACAAAAAATTGTATAGACACATTGCAGTGTAAAAAAAAGTAATACAAATTTCGTAGCATCGGAAAGTTCAAAATGAAATTTTGCATAATTTTATGTAAATGTAGATAAGTAAATTATTGTCTCCAATGTATTATTAATATTGCACGTTGTTAAATTATCTTTAATTCTGACCGCAATACGCGGGTGCGCATCTTGCACCATATTTCATGCATTTTTCCTGGCTCAAGGCAGAATTTTATTATGTAGAGCACCTAAGCAAAAATTATGTTGCTTCTATCCCCGAGCTAAAAGGGTTAGTTAGCATAGGAAGTTATTAAAAATGGGGTTTTCCAGAAGCATGGACAAGGAGGGACTTGCTGTACCCTGGACATCCAAGGCCACAAAGGAGGACATATGTTCAGTAGAAAAGAAGAATTAAATTTTTATTTTTTGTCAATGTGGTATGTCTTATCCTTGAGTTTTCTCTCTCCTTGAAAAAGTTCTATGGGCGTTCATGTCCAGAAGAAAAATTAAGACAGTATGCGCATTGAGGCAGTGTTGGAACCCAAGAGCTAGAATCACTTGTTGAACCAAAGAACTTGATTACTCCTCGAAGGGTTGCCCAGGCTTTCACTACTTGATTCCTCCTCGAAGGTTGGAACAAAACCCCAACACAGGTCGCCAGTGTTCTATATTTGGAATACCAGAGTCAAAAAATGTTTGGGGGGGTATCGGCGTTGCGAAGAACACGACCTTGCAGTGGTGACTGACCGCAGAATAGATTCCAATAACGCATAATCCTTGGCCTTTGGTGTATAACATACTTTATTATTCTGGGGGCAGGGCCTGATGAACGCACGGGCCCCCTAAATTTCGTATGTGATAAAAAATTTAAGTAGAAATTATTTTTATTAAATATTATAAAATAATATGATTATATAATATAATTACGAAATATGTTAATAGTTTTAAATATTATATATCTTTTAAAGTATTAATATATTACTTTGAAGTAAAAAGTTTGGACGTTTTCTACATATACAAAAAGGCACGCCGGGCTCTGATCTTGAGCGCCCAAAATTGTTTGGTGTGTCTATGGGTACCCCGAATTAACACTAGGCCCTGAGCCCCACTTTGGCTTGATCACTCCCTGTTTGGGGGATATTGTTTGGAGAAGGGGGCATGCCCACCATTACACACCACACTGTCCGATCCATTACATGAGCTATTGATGTATTCAAATTCCTTTTTACATGTTCTGATTTGTCCTTCACAGCTGATGATTTTTAGTTCCTTCCTCCGCACAATCCTCGTCTTCGGGAAAGTTTATAGCGTGAAGAATGTTGAGGCATGTGCGGTTTCTTGTTTCTCTTCCGAACCGTTGCAGCCAGGTGACCCTTCGGGCAGTCTCCCAGCATCATGAACTGTATGGAGAGTGAACAACTGGTTGGCATTCTGAAACCACACGATTTGGTGACGTCGCTATGCATGACATCATCAATGGGACTGGGATTATTCTTATGCAGTAGTTTTTTCCATTTTGTGCAGCTTCTTATTTTAAATCGAAAATGGTGTGTATTTCAGCTTGTGAGTTTTATGCGGTAGTTTTTTAATTTCGTGCAACTGCTTATTACTTTCCTTATATATATATACATAATGTATAAGGAAAGTATTGTGACCGGGTCGAAAATTCGATTTCGAGTTTTCGACGGGAGAGCACGTTTCAAGCATCCGTGATCACGAATCAAACATTTTTGAAGTGATGTCTGTGTGTGTGTGTGTGTGAAAGTATGTGTGTGTGTGTCAGTGGGTCTATGGAGACGATAACTGACGAACGAATGGACCGATTCGAACCAAATTTGGTACAAAAATCACAATCTGTAAACACTGGAAGCCTATTGTTTTTATACGCAATCGAATGTTCAGAACCCCCCTAAATTTTCGAATGAAATTTTGAAAAAATTGTCAAAAAATCGAAACCAATAATAAAGTTACGCAAATAGACATTTCTTATGTAATTTTTCATTAGAAAACGATTGACATAAATTTTAGAACGCTAACATGAACCGTTCTCGAAATATTGCACATTTTTATAAAAAATTATCAAAAAGGCATATAAAATAGAAAAAAAAAATATTTCCTATTGAGAAACATGTTCACTTTTCATATATAATATCATGCGATAAATTGGGTGACATCATTCTCGTGGATCTAGCTCGTTCCATTCATGAAAAAATATACTTTGAGTAATACTTTTGCATTTGAACGCCAATTTATCTGCTGTAAGAATAACTTATTTCTTCGTCCATAACGCTTGGCGAGATTTTGGCGACGAAATTGGCGTAATGTCGGCGACTTTTTGAAATGTTGCCAAATTAACGAAAATCTCGCCAAATGGATAAAAATGATGATAAATCAATGAAAATGACGACTAATTGTCGAAAATTCAATATCTTGGAAAGGATATTAGTATCTACTAGAAGAAAAACTTATTTATTTTACTGTAAAAATAGTAAATTCATTTCGTTATATAAGGAAAGTCATGTGTTGCCCACATCAGATATTTTTACAATGAAAAGGAGGACGAAAATATTTAAGAAAAAAGTACAACGTAAATAAATGAAACATTTTATTAATTCAAACAAAAATACACTAATTATGCTTACATCCCTTTTAATTATTTACTTAAACGAGTATTTTTCCAATGAATGAATATTTTTTGTCAATATATCATTTTCTAACAGTAACAATATATTGGAAATTTCGGAGCAAGAAATATCCTTCATATTGAATTTTACGGTAAGTGCTGCAGCTAGAGTATCAACATTCAATCTTGATTACACGAAGTATAATAAGTAAACAAAGTAAGTGCACAATGGTGCGAGACACGTGAAGTTCTCCTATGCACTGCGCATGCGTTTCATAATCGCGTCTTTCCGAACTGTACCGTCACATGACGCGTAACAGTTCGGCGCGGAATTTCTGAAGAATCTCAGAGATTAACAGATTAGTTTTAAAATATCGAAAAGGAGGACAGGTAGGAGGACACTTTTTGAGGAAGGACAGAACCTACAAAAGAAGGACTGTCCTCCCTAAAGGAGGACGATTGGTCACCTTACTTATATACATAATGTATAAGGAAAGTATTGTGACGGGGTCGAAAATTCGAATTCGAGTTTTCGACGGGAGAGCACTTTTTCAAGTATCCCTGATCACGAATCAAACATTTTTGAAGTGATGTCTGTGTGTGTGTGTCAGAGAGTCTGTGGAGACGATAACTGACGAACGAATGGACCGATTCGAACCAAATTTGGTACAAAAATCACAATCCGTAAACACTGGAAGCCTATTGTTTTTATACGCAATCGAATGCTCAGAACCCCTATAAATTTTCGAATAAAATTTTGAAAAAATCGTCAAAAATTCAAAACCACTAATAAAGTTTAGAAAACGATTGACATAAATTTTAGAACGCTAACATAAACCGTTCTCGAGATATTGCACATTTTTCAAAAAAATTATTAAAAAGTCATATAAAATGAAAAAAAAAATTTCCTATTGAGAAACATGTTCATTTTTCATATGTAATACCATGCGATAACGTGGGTGACATCATTCTCGTGGATCTAACTCGTTCCATTCACGAAAAAAGATACTTTGAGTAATACTTTTGTATTTGAACGTCAATAGTCATTTATCTGCTGTAAGAACAACTTATTTCTTCGTTCATAACACTTGGCGAGATTTTGGCGACGAATTTGGCGGAATGTCGCCAACTTGGAGACATTTTTAATTGTTGCCAAATTAGCAAAAATCTCGCCAAATTGAGAAAAATAACGCTAAATCAATGAAAATGACGACTAATTGTCGAAAATTCAATATCTTGGACAATTGGAACTGGGTTTTCTGCTGTACAAAGATGCCTTTGACACGTACTCGACGGCGCTACGAACACTTGTCGGATTTAGAAAGAGGTCGCATCATAGGCTTAAGGGAAGCTGGTTGGTCCAACAGAACAGACGTATCAGTCGCCATCTTGGTTGGAGCGATATGGTAGTTGCTCGGTGTTGGCAACAGTGGATCAGAAAAGGCAATGTAACTGTCGCCAGATTGAAAACTACTCGAAAGGATCATGCAATCAGGCGAGAAACCATGTCTAAACCAATGGCGCTGCTATCAACCATTCGAAGGCATTTGTCATCTTGCATGCATCCTTATCAATGAATATTGATCGGAGACGACAGGCAGAAGACGTCTACCAATGACCCCTCAACATAGGCAGAGCCGTCTAGTAGTGCCGAGCTTGGTCAGCCCAGACAGTATCCGATTGGAGGCATGTTGGCTTCAGCGACGAATCCCGCTTATCTCTTCGTGCTGATGACCGCCGCATACATGTGTTCAAGAAGACTGGCCAGCGTTCCGATACCACATTAGTTGTCGAGTGGCATACGACCATCATACGTTATTTGACAGTCTGGGGAGCCATCTCATGAGACAGCCGATCTCGTCTAGTTGTGCTGCAAGCCAATCTGACGACCCGTTTGTACGTCAACGATATTCTGCAGCCGATTGCTGTCAAACCGCCCAGGTTCCATTTACCAACCATACAACGCTCGGCTACATACTGCACGACTTTCTCAACAATGTCTTCGAGGATTAAATATTCTCACATGACCATTCAGATCTCCAGACCTATCACTAATGGAACACGTAAGGGACATACTAGGACGACGATTGCAGCCTTCTCAAAATACCTCAGAGGGGCATAAACAACTTCATTGACTGTATGCTGCACCTAATATCTGCCAGAAGAGGATTTACCACTTACTAAAATGCCATCGTATTGCTACCATTTCATAAGAAAACAATTTTTTGCTCCTAAATTCTAATCATTTGCATATTTCCCCAAACAATACATACATGCCCAGTTTCGCGGCTGTAACTCGGTTTCTTATAGGCGCATATATTTTGAGCATTAAAAACGCAATTCTTATAGGTGCATTAAACAATTTCTTATGGGTGCATTAAAAATGCTAAGTTTAATTCTACAAATGAGTGACGTAAGCAGTTGGGGGGGGGGAGGGTGTTATAACCCCCATGAGTAAACATAGGGTCCACATCATTGGGAAACGAAATTCCAGCAGTGTAACTCCCAATTCGGTCACACATCCCTTCACACACACACATACACACTTTCTAAGATTCTAACTACGCCTATACTACAGATAACCAAATTTAGATATTGTGGGAAAACAATATAACACAAACAAAACATTTATGAAGGAGCCTTCATGTGATGTAAGTGGTGTGTACACTTTATTTTCGACGAAATTGTTAAGCATTTTTATACTCTTTCGTACACTTAATTCTGTGCAGTCATACGAATTTTCGATAAAACCGGAAGTAAAAATCTTTAGTGACCCAACCCCTTCCGAAATTCGATGCTGAATCCATATCAGTCAGCATCTAGGCTCTATCTATAGTCAATTCTGAAAAAATTATATTTCAAGGAGCATTTTTGAACCACAAATGGAAATACTTTGTGAACCGGAATTTGGTGCTGAATTTACATCGGTCATCATTTAAGCTCTATCTATGACCAATCTTGAGAAATAGGTGCTTCAAGTAGAATAATACCTTTTGAATCGGAAATGGAAAAATAACCCGGAGTGAAAATCAGAATCCGGGGAGGGGGATCAACCAAAATTTGTATTGTGAAATTTCAAGAAAATCGGCTCTTTAGAAGTGGATCAAAAATTGATTTCAAGATTTGACCCATGGAGTAAGAAAGGAGATAAAACTCCTATGTATGAAACACTTGAAAATGCCATAATACTTTGAGAATTATATCTAGGTGTCGCTAGTGTTACTAAAGTAGCTGCTATTGTTAGTTGACACAACTAACAAAAGATATATTTTATTTTTATAAATAATAGGCGATATACCTAAAGTTGCTCGTGATTTCAATATGGGTGAATTCAAGCAATATTCTAAATGACATTGTTATTCAAAACATTTTTTCAAAATATTTAATTTAATTCTCCTAAAATGGAGTATAAGAATCTCTATACTCGCTATACAAAATTATCTTCACAGGCAGATCTGAAGAATGAAACATCCTTGTCTTGTTTTTAAACAAATTTGCAGAACATTTGAAATTGGATCGATATATTTCAAAATAATACTGCTAAAATGGTAGAAGATATAACCTTACCACTTTTATTCTGTTTCAAACTATTGGCTAAACATGATTAAAATTTAATTTTAGTTAATGGGTAAAAATACAATATAAGTTTGAAAAATTTTTGCCCAAAATTAAACAGATAATGTAAGAAATTGAAAATATCGATGACAATAATAATTTCCGTAAATCCAGTCAATGCAATATTGTTCGCTTATGAAATTGATTGTTATATCCATTTATTTCTGTGTTATTTAAAGCGGAAAATTTTTAATAAAAATCGTTTGCTGCATAAACACATTTGATTACATCGCGTTGCCGAGCAACATGATATAATTTTCTTTAAAAAATGTACTGAAAATGTATCGTCTGCATAGTGCTATTTCTATGGAAGGTTTGTTTTTTATTAATATCTGGACAACCCCTTGTCCTAGGAACTCCAAACATGGGCTCAATTTTAAGTGAGGCTATACCTAGGCTACCCACAAAATTTCATGAAATTCAATGCAGCCTTAATGATGAGACAAACACATTTTCAATTTTACTTGTATATATAATATCAAACATATGCAGGTTATTATTATTTCTTATTTATGTTTTTTTTTTCCATTTAACAACTCTAGGCATTAAAATGACGTCAAATCGGTTAATCTCCCCTCCTCAAATATCTCGAGAACAGTTTGTGTAAGAAAAATGGGACATGTTTTACTCGTTTTATCGATGAAAATTGCGCATAAAACAAGTATTCAATAAATACATTTCAGCAAAATTTACTCTTTTATTTCCGTTTTTATCGATTTTGGCAAACCATTTAATAAAAAAATTCTGTTTTTCCCAGTTGTGCCAAAATGTAATCAGCACCAGAGCAATGCATAAATGACTCCACTACCTAATTTCATGAAATTTCGTTGGATAGTTTTTGAGCTAGAGTGGGTGTTACAGCGCGCTCACACACACACACGTCACATAAAAATAGTTGATTCATATTCTGGAGTGCCCAAAACGTGTAAATCTAACGAAAACTGGAATTCCAATTTTCGACCTCTACTCTCCCTTTACATCACCTTGCATTGAAAGGAAAATAAAAAATCTTATTTTTGAATACTTTGACGATAAATGGGCCACAGTAGTTTGCAATCGAGTGTGGGAGTACTAACTACAACAATGGCTTTTCTTTTCTTTAAATTTAAAGATTGTTCATTGTCAAGCAGGCTATTTTTATTTTTTTTACCGACGTCCTGTTTCTCTTTCCTCTTTGCGTAATTTCAGACGATTTTGTTACCATAATGACCAGAATAATAATATATCCGTAGCCTCAGCACCATCAACCGAGTTAGAGAGAAAACTTCAGTGGTTGAAACTCTTGAAAATGCTATAATGCTTTGAAAATTATATCCAAGTGTCGCTAGTGTTAGTAAAGTAGTCGCTATTGTTAGTTGACACAACAGGAAGGCGTAGTGTTTAGTATATGCATTTTTGATTATTCGTAAATCAACGTTCCCTAGTTATGAGTATAGTTAAGCAGTATTTTTTCATAGTTGTAGGATAGAGTACAAAATATAGGGAAATCACAATAATTGAAAGGTACAATGATTTTGAATACGTAGGAATATTATTTATTGTTTCAGTTTTAATTTACATTGTGTTAATAATTTATTTTTACAAAATTGAGAGTTTAAATACATATTTTAGGTCTTTCGCCATAGAAATGCTTACAATGCACTATGCAGGACTACTTATATTATCCCAGCGCCACCTGAATGATTGTCTCAATCGATGTTGACGTTTTTCTTAATATGAAATTTTAACTCCTTACTTTTACCTCCATGCCCAACACAATTTCTTTTGCCCTGATCGTACTGTAACTTTTGCAAATTGCACAGCTTAGTGCTTTAATAACTTTTTCATACTAATGCATAGAAGTATTGTTTTCTTTAAAATTTTCGGATTTGACATGCTAATATAGAAGATACGTTTTAATTCCTCTCTGAATACTTTTAAAATATTTTCTGATATTTACTATGCAAGTTGCACAACACAAAGCTGGAGACAATGGGTGCTGCCAGAAAATTTTCTGAAAGGGATTATTTTTCAAAAAGTTCTACCCGTTAAAATATTAGAATGCTTTCATTTAAAATATTTAGATTTAATTTTTAAGTCGAAAATTAAAATTTTTTAAGTTTATAATTTCTATTTTTCTTAGCTAATTCGCGAGTAGATAAAAGTTTAATTGTTGTAAAATATCAAAATAAAATTGATTGATGACCGTGACAGAGATGCAGGTGCAACCAAAGCTAAATTTAGGCTACGTCCTTGTACATGAGTGTACACACTTTAGGTCTATGGCCTTGTCGGATTAGAATAAAAGTGGTTGCTGTAGCTTTCTTGCGAAGAATTAAAAAAAATAAGATAAAGAACTCGGCACCAAAGCGAGATAAACAGAAAAAGCCAATTACAAAGCTGTTGCAATACAACTATTGCAGAAAGCATTTATTTGTCACAATAGAATTATTGGCGAATTGCAATCCTATTCATGAATATTAAAATAAACAACATGTTCAGGAATTAATACAGCCTGTCCATGCCCTCCATCATCAACAATGCAGATTTGAATTAGAGAAAGAATATTAACCACGTGCTTTGACAAGCATTGCAAGTATCACAGTGTTATTGTTGATACGACTTTCTAACAGGAATTTAATGCCTACCATATATGCGTGTTTTGTGCATTCTCGGTGTCAGTTCTTACTAATTAGGTAATTCGCTCTACAACTTTGTAATTTGCATTTTTCTTCTAGCTCGCTTTATTCCGAGTTTGTTATTCTAACTTTTTAAATTCACCGCTTGGGGCGTTGCAAATCCTTTTTATTCGATCGGGCATGTCCACTTTACTGTAGATATCCCTAACGTGTACACTGATGGATCTTTTCTTGCAAAAATATTAGGGGTGCTTAAGGACTTTCCCTGGAATCCTGTATATATTTAAACAAATTTAGAGGCGGCCAAATTTTTCTGGGCTTTTAGCAGCAACAATGTTATAAAATAGCACTAGAATTTTCCAGAATCGTTCTTGAGTTTCAGTTAATGATTGACAGACAAGTACATTTAAATTAGATAAGAATACTATAAAGATCACAAAAAATTTGGCCGCAATTAAAAGTCTTTTATTAAAATCTCCTTTTTACGACGTACAAAAATCGCACGACCATAGCGCTTTTGAGCTGCCCGAAAGCGCTATGGCCGTGCGATTTTTGTAAGTCGTAAAAAGGAGAATTTAATAAAAGGCTTTTAATTGCGGCCAAATTTTTTGGTGGTCTTTATTTTTAAAGTATTAATTATTTTGACGTGTTACCATACTATTTTATTTTATAGATAAGAATAACGTCTAAAATATGTTGTATCTATAATTTTTATTCATATTTTGTAAGATCAAGTGACATACCTATTAGAGAGAGAAGGGGGGGGGGGGAGTGCAGCTGCACCCTCCCGCTCTTTTTAACCACTTTAACAGGCTTATTCTGTTGGGAAAAATTCTCTAATAAATATCCAATTAGCAACTTTTGAAGTTTTAAAAAAATTAAATTTCATGCGTATTTATTTTTTATATTTTGAGGCAAGATCAGTAGAGCTTTTAGGAAAATATATTTTCAGTGAATCAATCAAGATTTGCTTATAAGAATTACGCTCTCATTGCAGATGACAGCATTCATGAGCCGGTTTTGTGTTTATTCGCTTGTTACCACGAGATAGCCAATATCCGCAATGTCAACGAGAAAACTTCCTGTGTGCCGTAATTTAGCGAACCCCTACGGAGATCGATAACTTGGGTCCTACCCCGCAGCCGGATTCAGATTTTATAAAGAATGAGTTCAGGCTGCAGTGGCTAAGTTCATACTCGTAGTACTAGCCGAAAGGAGGTGTTAGGAAGGAGGTCCCAAAGTTAGGATCACCTCCCAATTGTGGCCTGATCTAGCTCAATCTGTATAAAATTTAAAGGCGGCTGCGTGGTAGTACCAAATTGCATTGAGGTTCTGAAAATTATGGCAGATAAGCACATTTTCTCATTACCATTACAGGTATCGGCTATTCCTTGTGGAAAAGCACTTAAAAATTGCAAAACATATCCATGGATGCTGTTATCTACCATAAAGGGATCTACAATTGGAGCGTGATCCTCACTTTTGGAAAGTCTATTTTAGGCGGGTTCTGTTATCATTCTATTATTAAATATCACCATTTGTAAACACCATACACCGGGTTTCTGTAGGATAGAATTAACGAATTTGTTCTGTGATTTACTACTATCTTTTCAAAATACTCGGTAGAAAATCCAAAAATTCTGAACCAAAATGTAGGCATTATTTATTATTTAAAATGCTAGAAAAGGCAATTACTTTGAGATGCAATTGATGGTTATTAATCACCGCAAATTATTAATAATTAATGATATTTTATAAAATATTTTGCACCCTGTGTTAAAAAAACTTTTGGGTACTCTACTGGCGTGACCCAAAGTTTGCATTTCGCCAATATTTACTTGACCGCTTTTTCCGCTGCACCCATAGCCACTCTTCGGTTTTCCACCCACTTTTCAAGAACAGTTAAGTTGACCTGCACAACATAAGGGCCAAGTTCAAGTTTCTCCAAGAACAACATAAAGATAAACGAGACCTACAAGCAAATGGCTATTCTCGAACATGAAATCTGCGCAGAACCTGATGCAACAGTGAAAAAACTTGCCCGATTATAACTCTCAACACAAATAAAAAAAAGATCTTAACTAAAATGCAACCGCCCTTCTTTGAATTTTCGAATTTTCACCGTTCTAATCCGTCCGGCTAGTTGGGACTTTCTCATCTGCCCATTTGAGAAGAGAGATGAGTTGTATTTGGGCTGCTTACTTGCTACTGGAGCAATGACCGCAAACATCAGCAGTTCAGAATTTGTTTTTGATTTGCCTCGAGGTATGTAGTATAGCAGGTGATAAGGTCGCGACTGAGTTAGGTAATTTCGGTAGCAAGCTTTTTGTGGTAAGATACGGAATTCGGACTGAATTTGAAATGGCATTTTTTTTTTTTTCTCTGTCTGGAGGAAAATGAGACTGGACTATATAACTCTGAGTGAAATTACATCATTGTTATCCATTTCAACGACGTTTGTTAAAAATCGGTTTTGTACCTGTACTCCTACATACACTAACCAATCGGAATATTCTAAAAATTTAATAAAGCAGAATACAGAACTTATTTACATGAGCACAGAATTCGTTAAAAATACCTGGAATGTTAATTCCCATCTCATACATTAATATTCCATATTATATTTTTTGACTCCGTCTGTATGAATAAGTATCAGCATGAATTTTTTTTATGGGCTTTCTTTTGTAAGTTGTTCTTGTGGAAAGTTCATAATTTTCATATTAAAATGTATAACGACACGTTTAAAATTAAATTTTAAAGAATAACGTTTTATATTAAAAATCTTTATTTGATCACATTAATAAGACGTTAAAATCACATTCAAAGGTAGAGCGCTTTCAGACGTCCATTATCAGTGGCGTCTCGTGATGAAACAAAGACTTTATTATAAAGTGTTTTTCTTTAAAAGTTCTTTATTTTCTTTTAAAAATATGAGTTGGCAACAGGTCAAGTAGATGGATACATTCAGCCGATTTGTGTTAATGCACACTATTTTAATACCTTTTACATGCATGAAGAATTTGGAACCTGTATCGCTATCATTGTTTTGGGAATTATTGTTCTATAAAAGAAATAATGCATTGAAATCTTGAATTTCGAATTGTTCGTTTTGAAATCATGCGGATTACAAAAAAAAAAAAAAAGTTCTGGTTTCTGTTATAATATATCTGCACACAAAATTTCACATTTTAAATTCTGACTAATTCGTGTTTTATTGATAAATTCTACAAAAAAAATTATCTATCTAGATAATGCAGTTGCTCATAAAATTTCAGAGATATGGAAGATTCGTTATCTTGTCGCTATCTTCGTTATCTATTCACTCCTCACGTCATAAATTTCAAATAATTTGTGTTCTAACCATAACATTTTTAAAAAATCTGATGTGGGCAGCATATAACTTTCCTTATATAATGCAATGAGTTTACTACTCATACAGTAAAAAAAAAAATGTTATTCTTACAGTAGATACTTATATTCTTTCTAGGATATTGAATTTTCGTCAATTAGTCGTCATTTTCATTGATTTAACTCCATTTTTATCCATTTGGCGAGATTTTCGTAAATTTGGCAACATTTAAAAAAAGTCTCCAAGTTGGCAACATTCCGCCAAATTTGTCGCCAAAATCTCGCCGTGCGAAGAAATAAGTTATTCTTATAGCATATAAATGACTATTGGCGTTCAAATATAAAAGTATTATTCAAAGTACTATAGGTTCTCATGAATGGAACGAGCTAGATCCACGAGAATGTTGTCACCCAATTTATCACATGATATTACATATGGCAAGTGAACCTGTTTCTCAACAGTTAATTTTTTTTTTTTTTTTTTTTAATTTATGGGATTTTTTTGATAAATTTATGTGAAAAATGTGCAATATTTAGAGAACGGTCCATGCTAGCGTTCTAAAGTTTATGTCAATCGTTTTCTAAGGAAAAATTACATAAATGTCTATTTGCGTAACTTTTTTAAAGGTTTTGATTTTTTGATGATTTTTTCAAAATTTCACCCGAAAATTTGGGGGGGGGGTTTGAACATTCGATTGTGTTTAAAAACAATAGGCTTCCAGTATTCATGGATTGTAAATTTTGTACCAAATTTCATTCGAATCGCTCCATTTGTTCGTGAGATATCGTCTCCACAGACTCACTGACACACACATACTTTCACACACACAGAGACATCACTCCAAAAATGTTCTATTCGTGATCAGAGATGAAACGTGCTCTCTCGTCGAAAACTCGAATTCAAATTTTCGACCCCGTCACAATACTTTCCTTATACATTATACTATGTATATAAGGAAAGTAATAATTGTATTTAATTTTAGCGTTTTATCTAATGCATAGAATTTCATGGCGATGCGTTTTATCTAATGCATAACACATAAAATCTCATAGCGATGTGGGCATTCGTTCTGGAGTTGCCGTGTCTATATCTCACAGATGACGTACACACACTTACAGAAGGATAAATCCGAAAGTGTTCGAAGACGGACGGAGAGATGTTGACTTTTATTATTTTCCTTATATTACATAATGCATAAGTAAAGTATTGTGACGGGGTCGAAAATTTGAATTCGAGTTTTCGACGGGAAAGTACGTTTCAAGCATCCCTGATTTCGAATCAAACATTTTTGAGGTGATGTCTGTGTGTGTGTGTGTGAAAGTATGTGTGTGTCAGTGAGTCTGTGGAGACGATATCTCATGAACGAATCGAGCGATTCGAATGAAATTTGGTACAAAAATCACAATCCTTGAATACTGGAAGCCTATTGTTTTTAAACGCAATCGAATGTTCAGAACCCCCTAAATTTTCGAGTGAAATTTTGAAAAAATCATCAAAAAATCAAAATCTTTAACATAGTTACGCAAATGGACATTCTTCATGTAATTTTTCCTTAGAAAACAATTGACATAAACTTTAGAACGCTAGTATGAACCATTCTCAAGATATTGCACATTTTTCGAATAAATTTATCAAAACATCCCATAAATTAAAAAAAATATATATATTAACTGTTGAGAAACATGTTCACTTTTCATATGTAATATCATGCTATAAATTGGGTGACATCATTTTCGTGGATCTAGCTCGTTCCTTTCATGAGAAAAGATACTTTGAGTAATACGTTTGTATTTGAACGCCAATAGTCATTTATCTGCTATAAGAATAACTTATTTCTCCTTCCATAACGCTTGGCGAGATTTTGGCGACGAATTTGACGAAATATTGCGAACTTGTCTTTTTTGTTGTAAAAGTAGTAAATTCATTGCATTATAAAGTCATGTGCTGCCCACATCAGATTTTTATGTATGTGTGGTAGTAAAAATGCTATCTATATTTAATAATATTTTAGATTTAAAAGTTTTGAAAAATATATTAAAATACGTTAAAAATTTTTCTTTATGCTACCGTTTGTTTTTATATAATATAATATATATTTGAACGAACTTCCGTGCTTTAGTCAGATCCTAAATAAGCCCATACGTAAATAACACAGATAGCATCAATTTCCAATGCAAAACGCCCTTGTAACAAAAAAATAAAAAAAGTATACCCGTGCATGCAGAAAATTGCAGTGTTCGTCATGAACATTGTGACGTCATGAACACGGGAGAAACACTTATTTCTGTACGGGAATTTGACTGAAAAATCGAGTATTTAAAAAAAATTATGCTAATAGTAAGATATCACTCTATTCACGTGAATCTCCAATTCGTCAATGCATGAAAATAAAAATGAGTACGCCTGAAAAATGCTTATATTAAACTTTTTTTTTTATTATTAAATATAAAGAAATTATCTAACGGATTCGGTTCAAAGCTCGTTGGAAAAGACGTTCTTCGGCTATTCCGATGGTGTTAAGATGAAAACTTTGTGATAATATTTTCGATCGTTAAAGAACCGATTTATGTAAACATCGCACAAAATTGTGTATCAATATAAAATAACTTAAAAATTAATTCGATTTAAAAGGAAAAAAAAACTCGCTCCGGGATATCTCAGTATTTGACCTGTAATTAATCATGGTACCGAATTCCGTAGTTATGGGTCGCTTAAATTTTCCGCACGCCGCCAACAGAGGAACAGATTTTATTGTTCTGGATTATTTTATTTTTCCTGTGTTCTGAAACTGGCGTTTTATTATTCCTTAAATTGGTTCATTGTACTACACATTTCAACAAAAATAATAATAATAACAACAGAAAAAGATGTTATTACTTATTTTCTGTCTTCATTAAATATTTGTTTCTTCTTAACATATGGAATATAATAATAGACAGATAGAATGGAATTGCTGTTTAAACATTTTTCTTGCAATGATTACGGTTACAAGAACAACAAACGTTTTAAACGTAGCTAGAAGTAGACTGTATATTTAGTGTTTTTAGTTTATCATGCTATTGTACAGAGAAATTAAAGCTTTCCCGGAAATAAAAGAAAAAGTTCAAATTCGAGCATTTTAAAAAGTATTGCTTATACCGTAGGAAGCATTTTGCTCATTTAAACGTTTTCAGAGACGATAAATATCTACCGGATCTAGTTTGCATAATTTTTACTACTCCATACTTTGATTTCTTGAAAATTTTCGAATTTGAGATTTTGGCAGATGAGACGTTTTAAAAAACCCTGAATCCATTTCGAATATCTGTCTCTGTGTGCGAGATGTTAGTACGAAAATTTTGGGAGGAGTACCAAACATTTGATCACGTTATAAATCAATAGGGTTCCATTATTCATTGATTATAATAATCGTACCTTTTAACGCTTAATTCTTTGGGGAGATATCGCATCCACACACACCACCTCAAAAACGTTCGATTCAAGTTCAGGGTTGCTTGACACGATTCTTCCGTCGAAAATTTCGAATTTTCGACTTCGTCACAATACTTTCCCTATACATTATACTAAAAATGAATGTAATAGCAAAGAAAAATCATTTATAAAACATAATTGCGATATTAAATATCATATTTGTTACTTCATCACTGCTATTTTGAATTATTAATACTTTCAAAAATATTTTTACACCAACGTTATTATATTTCTGAAACGTAGTCTCTCAATCTTTTAATTTAAATTAGGAGCATCTTCTTAGGCACTCCTTTACTGAAGGAAAGTTTCACCTACTTTTCTTTATTACTGCTCTGTTTCTCACAATTTGTGACATTTTTACAGGTTTATTTTATTACAAAGAAACGTAGAAAAATCATTTATAAAGTAAATTTATATCATGAAATACAATAACACTTGTTTTCAGTTATTCTTTTAGAAATTTTGATTTGTTAAAAACAATCAACTAATTGTTTTTAACAAATGCTAAAAACAGTTATTGATATTTATTTAGTGGATTTTCTTAAAAGGAACCATGAATATTTTTTTAATAATTAATTTTATTTATTTTCACATTAACAATATTATGCCCCCCCCCCCCCCCACACACACACATTTCGAAAAAAAGAACGTATCCTCTAAATTTACGTTATTTAAATATATAAACAAAGGAGCGTCAAAAATCGTAACTCGGCACTGCACCTTGAATACTTCTTTGTGGAAGGCTTCACCTACTTTTCGTTAACTGCGCTCTGTTTCTCATAATTCGTTATATGACATTTTTACGTCGCACACTTTGGGGGGGGGGAGGAACACGATTCCGTAATACTGATTTTTATCACTGGTGCACGACTAGGGAGAATAAAGGCACCGTCAGGGCTCGGCCAACTCGTCATTTCATCACAAGAAACATCCTGCGTTTTGTATTCTATTCTCCCAAGGATTTCTTTCCCCTGGCTCTCTGCGTTCTCCCATTCGCTGGATCCCATTGCATAGGCGGTGTGGAAGCCTCTCAGACCGGTTTGTCTGTCGGAAAAGATAGTATCATGTGACCGGAAACTTTACCGGATGTGCTTAGTAACGCAGGTTTCCCCTCCTCCAGTGTAGGTGTGTTGTTTGAATCTCTTTGGAAAGGCGAAATTTTCATTCACATAAAACTTTGTTTACTATCCAATTGCTTCCGTGTCATCTGCCGCAGCCTTCGATTACATTAATAGATAATTTCATTCAAGTGTTTGTGATTGTTTTCGCATGTGAGCAGAGCCAACACGCTGTGCCGAGCGCACCTTGATAGCTGGCTTGTTTCGACTTACTGGATGGTATTTAAAAGACTATGCGGCCAATAACGCTTGGTCCCGTTGTGAGTGCAGCTCTTATGTTTTGCTTATTTGCGATGGAATAGTGTTTTTTTTTTTTGCGTGCAAAATATGGAATTATTTCGTTCAAGTTGTATATAGTCACCTTCTGTGATAATCATCGATGTGATTTTGGAGTACTTCAAGGATTTATCACGTACTTTTTCAAAAGATTTTCTTTTTCGCGGTTGATCTATTAACATTTTCTTGCATGTTTTTCGTATAAATTTTTTTTAGATTATTTTTCTTTTGTACCTGTATTAATGTATTTATTTCTCTTTGCAATATTTTTTTTTACTTAATGGTATGGGTGGTGTATGTAGTATGTAATTAAATTGTAGAGCGATCATTTAGTTAAATTGCAAATGACTATTATAATATTTTTGTTTTATTAATTTTAATAGTTTCTGCACAAATTTGCATATTGCAAATAAAACAATTACACTGAACATCTGTTCAATTAACTTTAAAATGTATATAACATTTTTATCCCCATTTACCGTATTTTTGAAAATTTTTACTTGTAATTTATTTTCTAATACATCAACAAAACATAAAAGCACTAAATAAAAAAAGAATTTAGTGTTTCTTTTTAACTTTCATTTATACATGAATTTTTTTTTAAATAACTTTAATTATGTGCTGTATTAAATCTAATTAATCGATTTTAAAAGTATATTTAAAGGCAAGATATATTTAATTGCACTATTTATACATAAAATACTGGGAATGATGGACATATTGGTATATGTCCTTAAGTTTTTCCTTTTGTCATTTCAGTTGTTTATAAATTCCTAACCTTGGGTATGATATATGTTACTATTTTCATCTACTAGAAAATATAAATTTAAAATCATGTCACAAAAAAGGTTTAGTTTTAAAAAGTTCATCTAAAAATAGATTTCACTGTCTAAAATATATATTGGTAAACTTTCAAATTTGTAGAAGACTGAATCACATAGGCAGAACTTTCTCCCGGCCACACAAACAGCTACCATAAGCCTTCGGGTTGGTCGTGTGGTCTGGGCTTTCTACATAGGCAGAACTTGGGGGTTCTAGACACCCCCAGCATTATCTTATATTTATATTGGTGATATATATTGCAACTAAAATTATATTGAGCTAAAGGGGCTTAACACTCCCAAACTAAAAATCCTTATTCCACCACTGAATTGTGAGCTTAAAAACAATTTGTCTGAAACAGTTTCGTCTTGCTGGTTTTAAGAAAAAAAATTGTGTAAATTTCATCTTAAGCAGTTTCATTGATTAATAATTACTCTTTTATAATAAATATAATTTTTTGTATGATCTCAATTTCTAGAGCTTTTGTTTAACATGATATAGTTTTCTATGAAGTAAAATGATATTGAACACAGTAATACCTGTGGAAATGAAAAGTTCCCCATTTCATGAGATACCTTTGGACAGCTAAAAATTATTAAAAAAATTTAGGTCATTTTCTTGAAAAAGTATTCATATTTAAAAAAGAAATTTCATTTCTAAAATGCTAATAAGTATATATTTTTTCATCAAATACACAGACTAAAACAAAATGCCAATAAAGAAAGGATGTTTAATTTTTATTAATATTTACACAAAATAGCTGTTCATTATATTTTTATTATTTACACAAATTAGCTATGCATCACTAAATATTTAATTTAATTGTGCCAAGGCCGTACGCCATAAATACCCTACTCTAATATTACTATATTGTTTGTAACATAAATATTATTTAATGACAGATGTGGGTGATCTATCCCAGCATAGAGATGGCACAGGATGAAATGCGGGCCTTGTTGGTTCAGATTTTCCTTAGCCAAAACCAAAGCTTTATTTTTAAAAATTTAGATTGAATGAAGTATTTATAAATGAAATTATATAGAGTATATAAAATTATTTTCTCGATTTGAGTTGTTATACGCATAAATATTTCTGGCCACTCAAACAGCTACTACAAACCTTTTGAGTCAGTTGAATGGTCTGGGTTTGCAACACATAAATATTTAGAAATACAGCTTTTATTATAATTCTAAGCACACATTAATGTTTTTAATACATTTTAATAAAATGAGTTGAATTAGGCTGGCTTAAGGCCTTCAGGTTATTCAGGCCATGGTACTGCCTAGCCATGTAAAAGCTTGAAATTTTGTTTCATACAGACCTATCCCAGGGTATCCCCCAAAAGTCTTTATCCAAAGGTGCCTCATATAATAAATGTACTTGCAAAAATAACCGCACTTAGATTTTGTTAAAGTAACTTATTTTTCTATTGTTAATCAAGTAACTTCAGATATCAGAAAGTTCCGCCCACTTTAACTTAAATGCAGTTTGTGTTAATCTCATATTAAGTTAAAAAAAAAAAATCAAGATATTCTGAGAGAGGGGTGTTCAGATTCAAAAGGCATCCTCATCCCTATACGATATAAATCATTAGATTTTTCTATTCTTTATTTGGATAGCATTTATTTCTATCGTGTTTCTAAAATGATTTAATTTTATCTTACAGTGCATGTCTCTCATCTTCATCAATCTGACATGGTTCTACCTGGATCCATTATCCTAAACATCGCTATGCTTCTGATGCGGAGCTCCTGCCATGTGTGCCAGAGGTAGGACATGTATTCAACAATATGGATATGGGCGACAACTTACGATCATCAGGTAGCATTGGTGGTTCACTGATTGGAAATGGATTAACATCTGATGTGCTGCGAGCTCGGGCAATTCAGTATTATAATAATTGTCACCCTCATGTACAACGACCAGGATTTCAGAGCAATGCTATTCATAAGAGTGGTAGTATGACTCACATCAATGGTTACACCAATGGAGTCAAATCACCATTGAAAAACGAACAAAGTACTTGTCATTTAAGTCCATCATTTGCCAGCCGTCCCCCACCTCCACGATATCGAAACGACCGTCCACATCGTACACATAGTGAAAGATCGAACAAATCTGGTGACAATAATCTTAACCACATGGTTGTTAACAATGGTATTTCTCCTACAAAGGTTGGTCTTTATAGGAGCAACAGTAGCTTGGATTTAGACCACAGTGGAGACATGCTTGATGAACGTTCTGGGATTTTACGACGTGATTACGGCAGTGCTTCTTCACTTGACATAATTAGTACAACAGGAGAGAGCTTTTTTGCAATGCTACGAGAGTTTAGAAGAGATAATTTCGATCAAAGAAGTCCAGGTCCAGCTAAGATACAAGAATACTTGAAAGGTAAACTTGACCCAACTCCGTCCATCCAAAATGCTTCCAACACATTAGCAAATGGACCAGATTCTCTCGAGGAATCTCACAGCCCAAAATTGAAAAATAAATTTCACAAACTTTGGGATATTAAGGATAGGAATAAAATGAAAGGCAAAATGCTAAATAGTGAACCTTCGATATTTAGAAAGCTGCGTGGCAGCAAGTCAGATGTGGCAGATTGTACAGGCAAAGGTTCGGATAATTCATTAGATGCAGAATCTCGGATTGAGGATAAGTTACGGAGAAAAGCATTTGCACATTATGACTGTCAAAGTGTTATTGCTAATTTGAGCTATGCATCAAGACTTAGGAACTTACTTACCAAGAGACGAAATACAACTACTGGTGCTTCTGCTGCTTCTATGCTAAATCGTACTCCTGCTAGCAGTACTGAAAATTTAAATCCTGAGGATTCTGATCCTGGAGATGGTCGAAGTAGCGAGTTGTTGTTGAGTTGCCCATTTTTCAGAAATGAACTAGGTGGTGAAGAGGAAAGGGTTATTAGTTTGAACCGAACGACGTGCAAAAAACAAAAAGCACCAGATGATGCATTTGGTGTGTCCCCAACTATACATAAACCAAATATTGCATACGGTGTTTGTGTGTTGGAAAAAAGTTCTGGTTCTAAATGGAATCAAAGGTTTTGCCCATATCAAAGACAACCACTTCAAATGGAAAGAACTGGCACCGGTGCTTTATATTACAGGCATTTCTTTCATGGGCAAGGTAAGCTCTTCATTTTTATTTTACAACTGATCAAAGCATAACTTTTAATAACCATATTAAATGGTTATCTGTTCCTCTAGTTAGATATTACAAATAGTGATGAGATTTATTGCTATTAACATTTGCAGCTTATATCTCTATTAATCTTTTTCTTAAAGAGAGTTACATATTTTACATATACAGACAACTGGTACCATCTATTATTCTATTAAGAACAAATGTGTCAGCATTATTGACCATTTGCATGTAGCATGTTGTTGTTGTTGAGACCCAGACCGTCCGACCTACCAGAAAGGGTGCATGTAGCATGTGACATCACAACCAGTGTCTATTTCCTGTCATTCTTAAGTAGGATAGCAAAATCGCTTTTCCGTCCCATGTTATAGTATATTTTTCTTCCTGTTCAAAGTTTCTGCTATTACTGTGTATTTTCTTTTAAGGATACATTGGTTATAAATTATTGTGCACACAATTTGCAGTACAATTTTCCTATCTAGAATATTTATGTTTTTTGTCGTATTTTATATGACATGATATCCTATCTAAATCCATTACCACATCAGCATTTATGCCGTCCAACATGGCAATATAAACATACTGTGATGTCATATTATAACATATGTGCGAATGGTAAATACCCACTGGTGGATCTTACTTAAAATATGGATAGGACAAAAAACTATGTGCACAGTAGTATTCAATCTCACGTCCAACCTGATTTTTGAACTTAATATCAAGCACTACTTCATAGCAACCAGAGTATCTCTTTTAGTTCATTTTCTGAAACAGAATATTTTAGCAAAAGGCACCTAATGATTTCCACCGCAGAAATGTATTAAGTAATTCCAGAGATTTTTAATCGGGTAATATCAAAATAATTTATCAAATTGATGATTTTAATGATAGTAAAAATATTTTTCTTTAAATCAGTTTGTTTTTAATAATTTTATTTAAATTAAGTGATTAAAATAAGTGGCACTCTGATTATATATAATATATTGTTGTTGAGACCCAGACCGTCCGACCTACCAGAAAGGTGTAAGGTAACTGTATGGACGGCCTGGAAGTGCCACCCAATTTAGACCGGAACCCAGTGGGGGAGGCATCCACAGGGACCGTACCCTCCTTCCCCTACCACCAACCTCTCGGAAGGACTTACGGACCCACATGTTTAACGTGATCGTACTCCGCATGAACACGGCGGCATTTGTGGCAGCGTGCAAATCTAGCGCGCAAACCACGGGGATACCGCACCCGAGATGGCCAACAGCACGCGGCGTTCCGAGGTGGTCACCCACCAAGTACTAACCGCGCCCGATGCTGCTTCACTTCGGTGATCTAACGAGAACCGGTGTTTTCAGCACGGTACGGCCGTTGGCCCCATATAATATATTGTGGAAAAGTTATGAAAATTCATATATTAGTTATGTCATTATGTAATATTTATTATCATTTAAATACTATGAGTATGGAATTATGTATTTAAGAACTATGTTATTTTTTAGCTAATCTGTTTTCTGTAATAATTGTAATCTGTTTTTGTGGTGAAACAGTAATTTTAAATTGTTTTCCAAACACCACAGTCAAAATAAAATTGCTTTGCTAACTAAGTGAAGAAAGTACTCCTTTACATGTCGAGTAACATTGTAATCCTTTAAACTGAAAAATTTACATAAATTTTTATCCTTTAAACATACATGACTTAGAGAAATTCACTATAAATGTCTCTTTGTAGAGCATAAGCAAAGGCAGAATTATTTGTCTGGTATGTTAAAGCTAGCCTAAACCCAATTGTAATAAAACAGACAAGTATGTATAATGAGAGCCATATATAATGGGGACATATATGGCTGTGCCATACACAGATGCTTTCCAAATTTTAGTTGATTTTGCAGATACTTTTCAGAAAAATACAAAACCTAGATCTTTGCTGCATATGCTCATAACATATTTGGAACTTTTACTAAAATATTCATTTGTTTTATTAATTTATCTGTTATCATTGTTATAAACTCTTCAACCAATTTGCAACAAATTTTGTTTCAACATATTTTTTAACTCTGTATAATTTAAAAAAGAAATTGACTTAAAATATGAATTCTAATCATGAGACATGCCATTCTGTTCACATTCATAATTACTAAAAGATCTCTAGCATTCAATTCCCGTGTTTAGTGTGTAATCACAATTGCCAAGTCAATCAACACTATTTAAAAACTATGAGACGAGACAAATATGACTTGCACAATTAGGCCCCCCCCCCCCCCTTTTTATTTTCTCAATAGATTTATGTCTGGTTATTCTATACCTCTGTTTAATAAGTCTAATAATTATAGTACGATAACTAACAGAAGTTATAATTGTTCATAGTTTCAAAAATTTATAGCACTATTTTTCTCAATATGAATATATGTGGTGCACATATTTATATTGTTTTCAGTATAAATATTGCAAAACTTTGGTTTTTTTGCTATTTTTAAATTAAAATTGTAAATGTTAAAAGTAGCAAAAAATTGACCTGCATTTGAATTTTTGACTTTTAATTTATAAGAGTCAATCGTTTCACATTGTTCTTTAATTCTAGAACTACTAGAGCAGTCATTTTAGCCCCCTGCTCATTGGAATTTTTCTTTCAAGCATAAGAAGTCTGTACTTTTAATGTGAAGGAGCTTTAGCAATGTAAACATAAAATTATCTTACCACTTTTTATAGGGCAGCATATTGCATAAGTTTTATTGTGAAACTGCTAGAGTTCATACTTGATATCATTGATATCATTTTTTAAAATTTATTTATTTCCCATGTTTTGAAGAGTGATACGGTTTTGATATCCTATTTGATACTTCTAGAGGAAAACACTTTGCTTTATTAATGCAGCAAGCAGTACTACAAAGAATAGATATAATCTTGAAAAAAGTTTCTATTGTTAAAAGTTTTTGTTATTTAAAAATGTCAAGTTTTCGAACATATTAGATTTTTAATCTATATACAGTTATACCCCAGATTTAGGCAGATTAGGTTCGAGAAAATATCTATAAGCTAAAGCAATATACAAGGTAGGATCAAAACATTCGGAGATTGGCTTACTTGACGGATATGATTTATTGATATCATGTGTTCACACAACCACCTTCCGGCCACTCTTATAGCTGCTGTACGCCTCTGGGCCAGTCGAGTGATCTAGATCTTCAACACAACCATCTTCAAAGTACTCCCCCTCTACAGCTATGTACTTCTGCCAGCGCGAGGACAGTTGCTGAAAACATTTCTAGAAGCCTCTGGATGAGATGGTCTTCAGTGCAGCTGTCACAGCTTCTTCAATCTCAGATGCACTCTTGAAACGGCTTCCTTTGAGTTCGTTTTTGAGATGGGGGAACAGATAAAAATCACATGAGACGAAATCGGGTGAGTAGGGAGGGTATGAAAGGGTTGATGTTTCATGTTTGACCAGTGTGAATTGCACCATGAAAAACCAATGAGCGGGGGCATTATCATGTTACAACACCCAATCCCTGCTTTTCCAGAGTTCTGGGGGTTTCTGGCAGATAGCGTTATGAAGACGAGCCAGGATCTGTGTGTACCTCTCCTTGTTCAATGTTGCCTTTTCCGGTATGAACTCGTAATGCACCAAGCCCTTCTGGTCAAAAAATGCCTCCAGCATTACCTTCTCCTTTGAACTGTCCAAACAGAAATTTTTTGACTTCGGCAGCAATGGTGACTTCTATGAGGACTGCCGTTTCATTTATGGGTCGTACAAGAAGCACCACATCTCATCACCAGTTATAATTTTTGAATGAATGTCGGATTTTTGCCAGCAATGTCAATCAGTTCTCCACCGATCTGCATGTGCTCATCACACTGATCTTCGGTTAGCATTTTTGGTTCAATGTGTTGACACACACGATGCATGTTCAGTTTGTCCATCAGGATAGCTTGACAGCTCCCATATGAAATTCCTGCTTTTTCAGCAATGACGTTGGTGGTTTGACTTTTGTCGGCATGCACAATTTTCGGCAACTTTCGAATGTTGTCTTCTGTAATTTATGTTGACAGCCGTCTGTGAATCGGAAGTACCATGAAAACACCTTCGCACGACACATTGCTCTCTCACCATACACCTGCTGCAACATGTGCAATATTTTGTCAGCAATTTCCCCAAACGCTGGCAGAATTTGATATTTGCACGTTGTTCTTCAAACACTATTTCCATTTTCAATGAACACGAACGACTACAGTTCACTGACACGCATTGTCTGGGAAAACCCTGTACTGCAGACCTGCTTCTTCCTTTTCACATCTTGTGTCACATGTGCCTCTATGCAACAGTAAAATAGTTCCCCCTCTCTTCTAATCAGGGTTGGAGATATCAGCACAGTCTCCTAATTTGTTGATCCTATCTTGTATTATTTTCTTGGTGATATTTTCAATTGTTGCCAAATTAACTAAAATCTTGCTAAATTGATAAAAATGACGCTAAATCAATGAAAATGACGACTAATTGAAGAAAATTCAAAGTCTTGGAAAGAATATAAGTATCTACTATAAAAATAACATTTTTTTTAACTGTAAAAGTAGTAAATTCGTTGCATTGTATAAGGAAAGTCATGTGTTGCCCACATCAGATTTTTGTTTTATAGAATCAAGGCATATGTATTTCTTTTATTACATTTGCCTATTGTTTTAAAGTAATTTACTACCATATGAATGCAAATAAATATTTTCATTAAGAAAATGCAATACATTAATGATATCACTTAGAGCAATTGAGTAATTTTAATACATAAGGAGGAACTGAATTGTTTATTTTTATTTAGCCTATCTAAATTTTAATGCAAATTAACTTTTTGATGTAGACCTTAGTAGCCAAAAATTTTCATCAAATCTTATAGCATTTCACAAAATCAAATTTTTAATCACAAATTGAAAAAAAAAGTGGGGGGGGGGGGGGGGGAGGGGATAGACTGCTGAATGCTATACTTTTTAAAAATATGGTTTAGTCAGGGAAGTAAAAATGTGTTGTTAAAATACTTTTCGCTAATTCTTTCTTAATTTCTGTCATGTATTGATCATTTTATATCAAATGTGTGAGTTGTAAAACTGAGTTTTTGTTCAAGCTTCTTAATGGTTTTCTATTCTGCAGAACATCAAAATTGGTTTGGCAGTGATGAAAATCTGGGTCCTGTTGCAATAAGTATCAAAAAGGAAAAGGTGGAGCACAGTGACAATTCCAAAAATAGTAATGGTGCTTTACCTCACTATCAATTTAGGATAATAATCCGTACAAGCGAGGTATGTATTATGTGTGATATTTTTAGCATATCTTTTTTATCCGTAATAGTATCTAAGCATATTTTATTTTTACTATATCTTCATTACATAGTACTAGTGAGTACTTGTGAAAAATCATGGGAAAATTTTTATTCACTGAACGATAATAAGTGCAAAAGATCTTTTAAGTTTGATTTCTTTTTTTGCTCAAAAATATTTTCAAAAAGAATATTTCTAGTATAAATTTTATAAAGCATTATTTGCCATAGTAACATGAATCAAAATTATTATAGTTTGATGATTGCTGAAGATATAAACAGCTTTCAAAATCAGAAATCGTTAGGATTTTGGAGTGACTACTTGAACTATGTTTTCAAACAAAAGTGACATATTTTTGCATTTCACTGAAATATTAGTGATATCTAGGCAAGATTAGTTTCATTTTCAGGAAGTCATTTTTATTTTCATATATTCGTTTATATTACAATAAATCAGTTGTGATATTCTCTTCCAGTCAGAACATATAGATTCAGCTAAAAGTTATAAAATTAAAAAAAAATATTGTGCACTATTGCAAAAAGGTAATTTAAAATTAAATTAAAAGCAAATAATGTAAACAAACCCAAATTGTCAAACATGTGTTACATCTGGTCCAGAGCAGAGTGTGCATAGGCTTGTTGCCATTTAGCAAATTATATTAGCGTTCATAAATTACTCACACTCGAAATTGTTGTTTGATAATGTATATATTAATTGTGATACTGTAGTTTATTTACCACTGTGTATAAGACTCCACTTTTTTAGTAGCTAATATTTGTGATAACTAGTCACTTTTAGAAAAATAAAATGTTAATATCACTTTGACTTCTAAACTTTACAATATATGCAAATACTATACACACTAAAGAAAACAAATATATTTAAAATAATATTCATTATAGAAATTTATGGTAGTTAAATGAATTAGTGAATATGGTGTGTTTTGTCACCCTCTCTTTGTCAGCACTAAGATTGCTAAGAAAATATAGTCACCACATAAATTACTTCTCAATTTTTATTATAGTTTCTTAAACTAAACCTTCATTTTATTACTTAATATAAATTCAAAATCTCCCCTTTACATTCAATATCTTTGACAATGAATATTACTTTAACTTGCGATCTACATTACAAATTAAAAATAAATTTCCCATCAGCAGCATTACTTTTTGTTTTTTTACATTAGTAATTAAACGTTCAAAAGACACAAATATTTCAAACATCATATTTTTTTTTTAATTAAAAATTTGTTTCCCCTTTTAAAATTTTCAAATTATGATGCAAAAAGAGTAGTTTTTCTGCATTTTTTGGCAAAATTCTATTCCTCTTTTTGTCATAAATGACTCCTGCTTCAGAAAACAGTCTTTCACTATATACACTGCTTGATGGTGGGACAAGATACTTTTTTAACAATTGCGATAAATAAGGAAAATTACTCCTATTCATTTTCCACCAGTCAAATAGACGAGCGCCTAGTCTCCCCAATGAACTCCCTTCCAAAATACCACGTGATAGCGACGTCAGGTGCAAATTTCAGCAGACTCAGCCCTTTCGACAGATTTAGTTTCACTTTTTTTTTCTTTTTGTGTGACGTCCGTAGATGTGTAGCCGCAGATAAATGAATAGAGTTCTTTGTTTTCTTCATGCGGGAATTTACAGTTCAATTAGTCTATGCGCGATTTTGATATTGAAAATATACATACACACGCACACACACACACACACACATATATATATATATATATATATATATGTCAGAAATATTTATAATATATAATGTCAAAAATATTGTACGATCAAAAACATAGTGTGGTAATTGCAGGAGGGAATCGACCTTGGTTGAAAGAAGTAGGATTAAAGGATGCTAAAAAAACTTTTTCCTGCGGTGGTCAAACTAAAGAATGAAACGTAAAAAATTAACTAGCTTAATGTTTATATTTGTGACCTTAAATTTCCAGGGAAGGGTAAATGCCCCCCTAGCGCTCACCTATGGGCGCCCATTGCAAAGTGCAAATAGAATTTTTCTGGGGGGTGTAAAGTATATGATGATACCTACAACATCAACTAGCTTGAAATCTACATTTGTGATCTTGAATGTCCTAGGGGAGAACAAATTCACACCTTGCTCTCTCCTATGGGTGCCCATACAGCTTTTTTCATGGTGACAAACTCAAAGATGAGGCGTTCAATATCGATTAGCTAACATGTCTAATGAGTCATCTATCAGAGGGCAAGTGTCCTCTTTGCTCTCCACTATGGGCTCCCATGTAACGTTTTCCAATAGGGCAAAATCAAGGATGAGGAGTTTAATATCTACTAGCTTGACGACTACATTTGTAACCTTAAACGTCCACAATAGGGCAAGTTTTCCCTTGCATTCCTTTATGGGCACCCACGGCAAGGGCACCCATAGAACTACTTCCATTGATGACAAATTCATGGATGAGGCGGTCTATATCGACTTGCTTGTAATCTACATTTGTAACCTTAAATGTACATGGTAGGACAAGTTTCACCTTGTGTTCCCTTATGGGCGCCCATAGCAAGGACACCCAGACAGCTAATTCCATTGGCGACAAACTCAAGGATAAGGCATTCAATATCAACTAGATTGAGACTTACATGTCTAACCTTGAATGTCTATGGGGCGGCAAGTGTCATCCTTTCCTTCCACTATGGACGCCCATGTAACATTTTCCAGGACGGAACTCAAGGATGGCGCATTCAATATCGACTAGCTGGTAACCTTGAATATCCAGTTGAGATTAAGTGCTCCCTTGCCATGCTCTATAGGCACCCATTGGATGGGCTCCCTGCTTATACTATTGCCCGTAGGACAGAACCTAAGGGAGCCGATGTTTCGATTTCCTCATGGGTGGTAAACAGTCTTTCCAGACCCTCCAAATGTCTCTGTGATATAAAAGGCTAAAACATTGCACACTTGCCATGGGCCGGCCGTCCAAATGGATGCTCAAGTCCTTGTTGACGAGTCGGACGGTCTGGGTCTTCAACACTTGCCATGGGACTAGCCAACGGCCCTACCGTGCTGAAAACACTGGATCTCGTTAGATCACCGAAGTCAAGCAGCATCGGTTGCGGTTAGTACTTGGGTGGGTGACCACCTGGGAACACCACGTGCTGTTGGCACATTTCAGGTGCGGTAGCCTGATGATTTGCGTGCTAGATTTGCACGCTGCCACAACTGCCACTATGTTCATTCGGAGTACGAACACATTAAACATGTGGGTCCGTAAGTCCTTCCGAGAGGTTGGTGGTAGAGGAAGGAGGGTATGGTCCCTGTAGATGCCTCCCCCACTGTGTCCCAGTCTAAATTGGGTGAATAAAAAGAAAGTTATGAAGATTGTCGCGGAGGATGCAGTAGCCCAGTGGTTAGCGCGCTGGAATTGCACTCGGTAGGCCCGGTTTGATTCCCGCCACTGCAAAACTGCTGCCGTGTTCACGCGGAGTACGATCACGTTAAACATGTGGGTCCGTAAGTCCTTCTGAGATGTTGGTGGTAGTAGATGGAGGGTACGGTCCCTGTGGATGCCTCCCTCACTGGGTTCCAGTCTAAATTGGATGAATAAAAAGAAAGTTATGGAGATTGTCGTGGAGGACGCAGTAGCCCAGTGGTTAGCGTGCAGGAATTGCACTCGCTAGGCCCGGTTTCGATTACCGCCACTCCCAAAACTGCTGCCGTGTTCACGCAGAGTACGATCACGTTAAACATGTGGGTCTGTAAGTCCTTCCGAGAGGTTGGTGGTAGGGGAAGGAGGGTACGGTCCCTGTGGATGCCTCCCCCACTGGGTTCCGGTCTAAATTGGGTGGCACTTCCTGGCCGTCCAAACAGTTATCTTACATCTTTCTGGTAGGTCACACCAGCGAGTTTGCCACGTTCAGAATTTTCAAGGGCAGCGAACAGACTAGTTGCCAAAGGCGGCTAGTGTTAATAAAATCAAAATGAAAAAAAAAAAATTTTTGATTTAATACTGCAAATGGTGTAACTATATGTAAAGAAAAGTTTAACAATTGCACTTGGTGAAGTTTTCCTATGCATCTCTACCACTTGCAGCAAAAGCTGTTTTTGTTCATTCTTTGTTGCATTATTAAAGTCTTGAATGAATACAATACCTTGCTTTGCACAGTCATTAACACGTAGCAAGTTTTCAACAAACACTTCAGCTTCTTTATACGACGTTGTTGCAGGCCACTTTTCAACTGGCATGTTAAGGAAACTATCATCAATTTGTGCTGTATAAAAAAAAATATCAGAAATATTTAAGTCATCAAATGTGAGAGGAAGTTTCTTCGATAAATGAGAACTTTCTTTTAATTTTCAAAACTAGCTTGGATTTCTTCTTGTCAGAGAAGTTTTGGAAACAGACAAAATGTTGCATCTTCATGACTTAAATACAAAGATGATGTAAAATCATTTTAAATCCTGTCTTACTTTTCTTGGTGTCATCATATTCTTGAAATCTTTGGATTAACAGAATGTTGTTTACAGGTGCATCAATGGTAGATTAACTTGTAAACCATGACTGGATGCATATAGATACAGTTAACCGATTAAATCACTGTAAGCTTTGAAACTCAAGAGGAGTTAATTCTATTACAGATTCATTATCATCAAACAATAGTTTCATCTTTAATGAATAAATAATTTTTGCTATCCAACGAGCTCTATGAAGAGCACCTGGTTTGTTTCTGAATGCTAACTTTAACTTCCATTCTAACCATTAGGGCTAAAAGATTTGGAAGTTCTCTATAGTCATCTCTAGGAATTCATTTTGCAGCAATTTGTAGCTGATCAATAACAAATGTTTTCAATGTGTCAGATGCTATTATTATAGCTGTCTTTTGACACTTTAATTCATAGTAATTGAGCGTTGTCCAATTTTCTTAGAATCTCTTACAATAATTGATGTCAGGTCCTTTTGTTGGTCCAAAACACATGCTAAACACATTAGGGAATAGCACTTCAAACATGTAATGTCACCAGGCTATTCATAGAAGGTTTCATCCTATTTTCTCTTCAAGAACAGTGTTTAGTCCATTTCATTTACCAGTATTTGTTGATGTTGGGTCAAAGCACATAACAATAATTTGAGATTTACAAGTCCATGACTATAAAAGCTAAAAAACAGTATTAGCTGCTACTTCACGTGTTCCAGATAACAATTTAGTAATTCAAAGAAGTTTGGTACCATGCAGAGAAGAAATTAATACTGATAAATAATAAACCTTTCCTGTTTTATTTAATAATTAGTCAGGTATCAACTTTTCATGATCCCAATAAACCACAAAATTTGATCTTTTATAATGCATCTTATTTCACAACTTCTCGTCGAAGGTGCTGGTGTTCTCGATGAACAGTACTTTTTAAAAGGACAACAGATTTTACTGTTCAATCAGTTGTCATTGTTGAGCCTTCATTTGCTATAAAGGCCATTACCATCGAGGACATCCTAATATTTCTATCTAAAACAGCAGCAACTTTTGGGGAAATTATAGATCTGTGTTTGTGCCTCTGTGGTATTGTAATTTTTGCAACTAATTCCTCATCACTAAAGTCTCCTTCTTCTTCAAATGGTCAAACCTTTCACCTTCTCCTGGAGATTTCAAGGGAGATTCATTTTCACTTTCTGTGATTTTGTATTATGAATGATGATGGATGATGTTTACAGTTAAGGTTTTGGAATGAGCAATAATTTAACAATTAATTGTTACTGGTTATAATTTACTTAATAGATGCTATTACTAAGGGAAAAAGAAGTTATAATTGATCATTAATGAATGTATCTTGTTTTTGAATCATTAATGAATGTATCTTGTTTGTTTCTGATTTTTCTAGATTTCAAATTCTTAGGTATGTAGCGAAAATTGAGTCTTTGGGGATCTTTAAACCTTTTCCAAATGAGTTGTAACTTTGTATACCATAATATGACTAAGAGAAACTATTAAGGGGTTGAAACAAAATATTAAGAAAAAATTTGGGAGTGGAGTTAGGGCAATATGGGACACCCTAGAATAAATAGTCTTTTATTGTATTTAAAAGCAAATGATATCATTTATAAGATAGCAACATTCACCATTCTTAAAATATTGCTCTTTTTTGTGCTGAAACACAAAAATTTGTATATAAAAAAAATTAAATATCCTTCCTATTATAGAATGGTAGATGACTTATACATACCTTTTAATGGAAATTGATTGCCACATGCAAGTTAAAATATTACAATCTTTACTTTTTTTACAGTAAGCAAGCATATCTCTTGAAAGAATTGAGAGATTTTATGTTTACTTCAATTGAAAATTAGAAATTTACTGGCAAATAATTAAATACTGAATCTGCTTTCAATATTTTAGCTTCTTGTGATGCGAGGTACAGTTTTGGAAGAATCTGTTCCTACCATAGCCCGGTCAAGCCAGCCCAGACTGTGCCATGTAAAAGAAGTTGTAGAGTACATTGCACCTGAACTTCATCTTCCTTGCCTCCGGTTAGCAGTTCCTGGCTCACAAACTGAAGAGCACTTGCTAAGACTGGATGAGCAAGGAGTAAGTATGCCTATATTAAATTTACTATTATATCTACTTGATATAGTGCTTTTTTTACTCCTATGGAAAATATACTGAGTTTTGAAAATTCAGACTTGCACTTAACTCTTTGCAGGACAGCCACAAGTCTCAGATATATGTCATGATTTTTCTCAATAATGTTTCGCATCTCATGACTAAATGCTATAGTGTAAAAGTCAAGATAGTGACAGTGGATCATTGTTTTATGCCATAGGTGTAGCCAGGTCCTAAAAAGGAAGATTAAATTAGTATCTGGTTTTATATTAAATTAACATTTCATGTGATCATAATTTTCTTATTTAAGTTGTAGAAAATTTTAGTCATAGCATTTTTGGCTACTATTATGACACCTGCTGTATATAATTTTGAAATTTTCATTTCAAAATCTCCATCCTTGTCACTGTATTTTAATTGATGCCTTGTGATTCATTTAGGTTTATCTTTCACTCATCCAAACTGTTTGAAGCAATGCTTAAACAAGATGAACAACAGTGTGCATTTAATATATACAACAAAATGAAAGGGTATTGTGCTGCATTAAGTTTTGCCAATGTGGATTCAATGGACATCCAATGTAATTGTTTAGCTAATAGAGGTTTATGACCTTTAACTCTTTTTACCTATGGCACTGATTTGTATACCTAGAAACAATTATTTAGTTAATAGAGGTTTATGACCTTTAACTCTTTTACCTATGGCACTGATTTGTATAGCCTAAAAGCAATTGTTTAGCTAATAGAGGTTTATGACCTTTAACTCTTTTTACCTATGGCACTGATTTGTATACCTAGAAACAATTATTTAGTTAATAGAGGTTTATGACCTTTAACTCTTTTGCCTATGGCACTGATTTGTATAGCCTAAAATAAATTTGAGAAATTGCTGTCCATTGCATAATGGTCACAATCACCACTTGTGACCTTTGTATTCTTAAATTATTTTCTTAAATGCAGCCTGGTTCTTCTAACGGAAAAATTGAACAGGAAGGTGGATTTCATTTTGCCAATGGGGACTCAATGAAGAACCAGTGCAATTTGTATAGTCAATGGAGGGTTATGATCTTTTACCTCTCTTGCACTGTTTTGTATGACCCATAAACAAACTTGAAGAAAAATTGGTCAGATGTGTTATTTACATATTTTAAAATACTGATCTAAATATATTACTCCGTTATTTACAGTACCATGTTGACAACTTATACTTCAACTAATCGATCATCAGGAGTGGGATTAAAGTAGACACTGAAATTCTTCAGTTTAGTAGATCTCTGTATGAAATAACTGCTTTAGGTCAAACAGTTTACACTCTGATCTTCAAATCCATGGATGTTATTCAGTGGCTTGATAATGGCAAAAGTTGTATATTCTGAAATTTTCTTTTGGGTGTGATGCAGGGTGCAAAATAAAACGGTATCGCATTGAAAATTGCGTGAAAATTTGTATTTTGCAATGTAAAAAGTAATTGCATCGCATTTGCTATATGATTTTAAAAATCAAATGATTCACTACTGTGAAAAAAATGCTTTCTCACTTATGAAAAGTGTGAAAACTGATTACAGATCTAGATTAAATACTGAAACCTTGAACAACCTGTTCAGAATTTCTATAGACATGAAAAAACTTGAAATATTTTCACACGAGCCAGCAGATTTTTCAATATGAAACAACACAGAAAGAGAACAAAATCTGTTTCTTTATCAGATTCTGAATAAGAACATGATTTCTCTGATGGTCATTTTGTTTCACATAAATAAATAAAATAAAAATAATTCATGTGTTTTATTCTATATTTCAAACCTGACATCTCAATATACTTATAGGTACGTTTTTTAAGAACTTATGAAAAGCTTGTGAAATAATAGTTATGAACCGATAGTCAAAATGTCGAAACTGCTACACAAATGAAATTTTAATTAGCAGTTTGCTACTAAAAATATTCCCTTATTTTGCACCCTGGTGTGATGCCTACTTGAACTTTTTGCTTCACGCCTAAATTGAAAACTTGTATTTAAACAAACAATTCTGGCGTCAATGCACATGTAGACATTAGTCTCAGGGCAAAAAACATGTGTTTCTTATGATTGCATAATATAATACAATTTTTTATTATAAGTTTTATTTTTTTTTATTTTAGCTCACCAAAAATTTTAAAGTGGGTGTTATGTATTGTAAAGCAGGACAAGCAACAGAAGAAGAAATGTATAATAATGGTAAGATTTTTTCGTCTTCTGAATTTATTAAAACATTATGCTTGTATAGTAGATCTATTTAGCAATAACAAAGTCAATCAATCTTAATGTGTCCTTTAATATGCATTAGATGTAAAAGACTAATAGAAAATTTCAAAACCTACATGATTTTTTTATGAACTTTTTAGTATGGCATGAATTATTTTTAAAGGTTACCAAGGTACATTTGGAATTTACAATTTGAAACTTATTTTAAATATATTCAATTGTTTACATGGTTTGGTTTCCAGTTTAGGAATTCATTCTTAGAGCACAGTCATGTATTTGAAAACAAAATACTTTATTCCCACTTATTAGCTGTCATGGCAGAAAATAGTGAAAACTCTAATTTCAGTTTTATTTCCTGGAGTGATGAATAAAAAAATTTACTAGGTACTGCATTTTGTTTAAATATGCAATATCTATGTGACTTTTCAAATGATCTGTAACTAAAATGTAAATTAAATTGTAATGATTGGTTATATTTATGAAATAGCATTATATTTTGAGTTTATTTGGTAAATTATATTTAAACAGAAAAATATACAAAATGATCATTTTTATATTGCTTGTTACCATCTCCAGGTTTTTTTTCCCAACATGCCGTATAATCTAATGTTGCTCAAATTATTTGGCATAATGCATAGGAATATGGTAATCATATTTCTTGTCAAAAGTTAGACAGACTTAAAGTTTGCAGTGTGTCACTATTGTTAGAACTGAAGACCAGTTCACTTTAAGATAGGAGAGATAATCTGAATTTAGCATGTTATCATTGGTTGAAAACACCACCAGTGATATGTCAAAGACAGATGAGTTTATTTTAGATAAAAGGAGATAATGTCTTTCCGTAAAGTCTTCCAAGTTAAATTTAAGGGCAATTTAAAGTTTTTAATCTTGAAACTGCAGATTTTTTTTTTTAATGCTTCAAGAAGTATGAGTGCTCCCCCCCCCCCCCCCCCCACAATGCATAATGATAGTTACATATTTTTTGATACATTAATTTATACTCTTATCAGTTTTTGCAACTAAGCTTGTTTCTTGGGATGCATTTAGTAATAATTAGTCCTGACAAAGGTCTTTAAAAAATGTAATTGAGGTCAGTTTTTGTTTGCATTAAAATATATATTCCTTCCTACATAATGGCAGTTTGGGATTTTTTTATTCATTAATTTATATTCCTGTATCAATTTTTTCAACTGGGCTTGTTTCTTGAGGTACATTTAGTAAATGCTCATGACAAAAGTCCTTCAATATATAATGTAGGTCTTATTTTTATTTGCATTCCAAATATCTATTCCTTCCCAGAATACATAATGGCAGTTATAGATTTTTGATGCATTAATTTATATTCCTGTATCAATTTTTGCAGCTTAGCTTGTTTCTTTCGGTACATTTAGTGAATGAGTTTGAGGTACATTTAGTGAATGCTCATGACAAAAGTCCTTCAAATATATAATGTAGGTCTTAATTTTTATTTGCATTCCAAATATCTATTCCTTCCCAGAATACATAATGGCAGTTATAGATTTTTGATGCATTAATTTATATTCCTGTATCAATTTTTGCAGCTTAGCTTGTTTCTTTGGGTACATTTAATTAATATTCATAACAAAAGTCCTTATAGAATATAATTTAGATTTTAATTTTATGATGTAAAGTGAGTGGAAATATTATCATATTTTATCCCTTTCTATGTTGATTCATTTGAATTCTTATATTTTCAGAGTTTGCGGGTCCTGCTTTTGAAGAATTCCTAGACATGCTTGGACAACGTATTAGGTTAAAAGGCTTCGAAAAATATCGAGGTGGTCTTGACACTAAAAGTAAGCAATTCAAGTGGATTATTTTTATGTATACTTATGGTAATCTATGTTATATATTTGAATCACTATAAATTTTACCAGTAATGCCTTGCTAGTAAAAAAATTGCGAGTCAGTCAATAAAAAATGAGTCAATTAGAAACATTTCTTGGGGGCAAATATATTAAATTCTAATTTATGTTCTTTAAATGTATTTCAAGTGAACTCAAATAATGTTTTAGTGACATGTAAAGAAACATCAAACATTTCAATTTTTTTTGCTTGTATATTGGACTTATGTATCTTAAATTAAGTGTTCTTTAATAGCATTTTATTATTCTAAATGTAATAAAACTTAATTAAAGAACATTTAATAAAAAAATGCTCAATATTGCATTTTTATTTGGGCAAACAACTAATAATATTAATAACTTGCATATTACCTCTCTACTAACATGCGCAAGTGTGACCTTAATATTTAAAGGTTTAAAATTTCTATGTTAGAAGCCTAACTATAAATTTCTACATCTGTTTTTGAAAGTGTCTATTGTATTAATAAAAATAGGACCTTATAAATTCAAAATTTTCTGGTAAAACTATATCCATAGGTGTCTAACATTTTAGTTTTTAAAATTCATTTATGCCATTTTCTCCATGTTTAGCTGATACAACTGGCCTGTACTCTGTGTTTACAACTCATCAAGATTGTGAAGTTATGTTTCATGTATCAACTCTTCTGCCTTACACTCCAAACAACAAACAGCAGGTACAGTAGCAATTCAATTCACTTGCAAAAGAAAATTAAAGCTAATAGTGTGTAGGAGAATTTTTACATTGGTGCAGGGTTTTAAACAGGCAACTAAAAATCTTCGACATTTTAACTAAAATCTCTGAAAATATTTTCAGCATTTTCTTTAGTCAAAGTGGCAGGATTTATTTTAATATCAATATAAAATAAATATAAAATGTTAATGTGAAAATGAAATTTATGCTTACTCTTACTAATTAATGAATTTTCCATTCTAATGTTATCTGAGATACAAATCACATTGAAATTTCAAACTGTAAAATCATGCTATTGGGGTAAAATTATATGAACTATGAGTAGCAGGTGCTATTTGCCAGATAATAAGTAAAATTATTGACTAACTTGATGTTCCAGCAAGCCTAAAACTGAAATTAATAGAAAACCGTGGCAAGATTCTCTTCCAGAAAATTTACCAACTGCATGTTATCTCTTACATTAATAATGATTTGCTGTCTTCTCAACTCAAAGTATGTGTCTCTAGCCCTCGGTCTTCTCCTCCTCTTCTATCGGGACCAATTTCAACTAATTTTAAAATTTCCAAATTAAAAATAATATGGGAGAATTTCTTACATCATTTTAACTTTCATGTGCAATTAAAATTCTTTTTGCTCAAAACATGCATGCTATCCAGAATCATAAAACTGATATCAGATGTGTGACCTTTAGCATAAGGTTTCTTTTAGCGAAATGCTAAAAAAAAAGCTAACACAGTTGGTTAGTTATCCTGCATTGGTATATATTTCATATTGCTGAACTCATCCTCAAAGTTCAGATATTTTACCTAAATTCTAAATGTGTTATGTGTTTCTCTAAAAGGGTATTGCAGTAGACTCACCTTATAAGCAACCCTCAATATAATTGTATATTGATATAACAGTTGGAAAAAAGGTAAAAATCTCATTAGAGTAATCTTATGGAACAATGATCAGCAGACTTGATGGTAGAAACTAACCAGTGCTAGCAGTTTCTAAGCAACAGAAGAGGGATCTTTTCTTAGAAATTACCGTTGAATTTAGCAAGACCATATATAGAAATTGTGGACCCCTACAAATAGTTATCACTCTGCTTCCCCCCCCCCCCCTTTCCTCAATATTTGATTTTCATGTCTTTCCCAGCCTTAAGAAGAAAATATTTACAGTCCTGCCCCTCCCCACTATAGCAGTGTCTGTTCCCCGTATCCAGAAAGGGCAGTATTTAATTTTTTTTACTACTTATCAGAGCCTTCTTTTGGCCTATAAAATTACAAATCAAATAACTCTTGCCATTGAAAGGAGTCAGACTTTCAAATTGTGAGTCTCTTTTTTTACTACTTTTTTAGCATTTGTAGTTTTAATGTAAAAATGGCAAAAAGAACCAATATCTCATGCATATACCACACACACATTTATACCGAGAACAACAGTGTAATAAATTTAAATTTTGAAAACAATGAATAATTGTAATTTCTGTTAAAGTTATTTTACTATAATTATTGCACTTTTTAAACATAAAGGTATAAAATAACCATTCACCAAAATCTCAGAAGAAAAAAATAACAAGGGTAGATTTTGTGAGTTGTATTTGACTAGTTTTTAAAAAGCAAGTCAATTTAGTTTTTAAGAAGTGTGGATTGACATAGTAATACAGATAAATGCAAGCTTTGATTTGTTATTGACTTCTCAATTTTTCCTTATGGGTAAAAGTTATATTACAAAACATTTGAATACAAAAAAAAATATATGATATGACCATGTATAGCAGTTAAAATTGCTATGCATGAATAACCCAACCATATTTATTTCCAAAATATTGATAATTAATAACACATTAGATTTTATAAGCTGTAAAATGTTTTTTTTTTTGTTTGTTTTTTAAATTTGAAAGGTAGGTTTGGTATGAGTCTGAATATATTTTATGTAACCTGCTAAATGCTATCTGAAATGAATTAAAAACTGTGTGCCGAATTACAAAAACTCATTAATTACTTGTAAATAAGAGACTTTATTATCAAGTAACATATAACAACTTTGGAACCTGGCAATTAAAACTATTAGGACAGTAAGCTTTTTGCAAGACCAGAAAACAGCCATGCATTTCATTCATGCTTATTAAAAATTAATTTGAATATTAAGAGTTTAAAAATAAAATGATAAAAAAGTGTGAAAAGTCAAAAGGATAAATAAATTGCAAATATTAACACATACCAATTTATGAATTAAAAAAATATTGAGTATTTGAGAAAAGTAACAAGTGCTTTTTGTGTTCTTTAAATACTATTTCTTTTATATAAATTATTATTATTTAAGGAATGGGCATGAGTTTCCATTGTAATGCTGTTACTTTAACCCAGTTAATACACAACCTTGATTAACTGGCCACTCACATTGCCACTCATGCCTTAGGATGAGTCAAGTGGTCTGGGTTTTCGACAACCTTGATTAAGTACTCACTATGTCTACAGGGTGTTGCCTTGAAGTGGCGACAAACTCAGAGGGGTGATATTAGACATCAAGAGGAACAAAAATTGTCATAGAACATGGTATCGCAAACTACATTTAGTCGGTGAAATTCACAAAACTACTTATGAAGAGTGTGGTGTCGAATGGGACAAAAGGGCCAATAATAAGTAGAAAAACCATTTACTTGACAGCATGATTACAACACAGCCTGTGCTGTACAAAATAAAGTACAATAATAAGTACAAAAAAAGTAAAATAAATATGTACAAAAACCATTTAATTGACAGAATGATTACAATACAGCCTGTGCAGCACAGTTCAGTGTCAGAAAGGAGAGGAAGAGAAAGAATTACAGGAGTTGTTCGAAGTTGTGGCTACAAAGGTCATTGCACAGCCTACAGCAACGGAGTAACGAGTATCAGACACGCTCAAAGATACCAGGTATGCTGGCAATGTCTGCCGCAGCGAGGCTGATCCGTGCTATGAGATCCTCCAGTGTTTCCACAGGCCGTCTGATACACAAGTGATTTAAGGCGTCCCAAAAGAAAGTCCGGGGAGCTTGGAGGCCAAGCAACAGGTCCGGCGGGATCAATCCACCTCCCGGGATATGTAGCATGGAGGTGGTTACATACCACACTGGAAAAATGTACTGGTGCACCATCATGCATGAACCACATGTTCTGCCGCACTTTGGCTGATACATCCTGTAGCAAATCCGGGAGGACATTCTACAGGAAAACAAGGTACTTTACGCCATTGAGGCTTTCAGGCAGGGTTCGCACGCCTCCTGGAAATCCTTGAAAACTCCTGGATTTAGGATTTTTCTTATAAGGGCCCTTGAAAACTCCTTATTTTATTCATTTTAGCGCTAAACTCCTTGAAAATCGGAAATATTCCTGGAAAATCGACATCGCGATCTTTTATCTCATTCTATGATCGATAGGTGGCGCCACCAAACTAATGATAATGCACAAATACTGATATTGGAAGTACATAGATGCTAATCGTTACGGATTTTTAATAATTATGGATTTCGGAGCAAAATTGCGGACTACGGGAAAGACCCGCAAAATTACGGAAAATATCTATTTTTTTTTCTTTCCATTCATCCTGTAATTATTGCACATTAAATTGACAAAACTTGCATATTTCTCTATGTTGGTTTATTATTCATGTAAATATTTTAATTATTTTGACACATTTAGTATGAATGCGCAATTCGGGGAATTCTCCTGTAGTCCTGGGCGTCCACAAGTATCCTTTTCCATCCATCCCCATCCTCTAAATATTAGTCATTAGATGAACTGAGTTAGCTTATTTTCACATTTTGGTTAATTATAAAGACTAATTTTTAATTATTTTCTTATAAATAGAGGGATTGCGTAATTCAGATAGTATCGCGTACATTGCCGAGCATTGAGTAGTATCTTTTTCAATCCATCTCCATCCTGTGATTATTACACATTAAATTAACGAAACTTGTTTATCTTTATGTTTTGGTTTATTATTCATGTTAATTTTATAATTATTTTGATATATTCAATACGATTACGCAATTCAGGGAGTCCTGTGAGTCCTCAAGTATCTTTTTTCTATCCATCTCCATCCTCTATATATTAATAATTATATTGACAAAACTAGCTTATTTTCACATTTTGGTTATTTATTAAGGAATATTTTTTAATTATTTTTACATAAATAGTGCAATTGCACAGTTCAATTTGCCCAGAGAAATTTAACACTTTATCTAGAAGAATTTAATATTATCTGGTGATGAAAGCAATATTATTTGTTCCCCATAATAATGTTGTGTCAAAATGTATATTCTGTATTGTTAGAAATGCTGATTTTAGGTGCTGAGGTGTTAGAGGTGCTGATTTTAGGTTAAATTTAAGTGCAGATACATTACATTTTTTTATTATTTAAAAAAAATAAGGACCATGTCAAATGTTCTTTATTTTTCATGTTTTAGGAAGAAATTATTGAAGTCTGAGCTAGAGCAGGCTAAAAATAAATAAATAAATAAACAACTACATTTAGTTTAAACTAAGCATATTCTGTTTTCTATTTATTTTTTAGTTTAAGCTGAGCATTAAACTACAATTAAGGATTTTGAAATTTCTTTTTTGTTTAGTAATGAAGACTAATATATATTCATATTTTGTTTGTTTAGTTTATTTCAACATTTCATATAAAAATATATATAAAAAATTTGAAATGTTTGATCAAATATTTTTCTGATTATCATTGCAAACAAATTTTTTATCGCAAATTTAACCACTCTGGTCATCATTCAAAATTTCCCGCCTAGATTAGAAACTATAAGCAGCCATTATTCATATAAATATTGCGAAAATACAAAGCAACAATATACAGCAATATAAAGCAAATATGAGCAGTGACATTGCTGAGGGAGGAGGATTTGGGGGTCATATCCCCCTCCCCAAGAACCCACTGAGTTTTAAAGAAATTATATATGCAAAAATGGAAAACAAAATATTTGGTTACCAACCATGCCGGCCAAGTTGATGTTGGATTCATTTAAAAAATTATAAAAGACTTGGTTAAGAAGAAATTTGCTAATGAACCCTGTTTCATGACTGATATTTAATAAATTATGGAGTGCAAATTGGCAAACTTTTCCTTTATTGGTGCATTATAATGTAATTCAAGACAAATTTTGGTATGGCCCGAATGGTGTAGTTGGTATAAAACCAAGTGACGTGGCTAAAAGAGAAACATCTATAGAATCTTGGTTTTGCTTCTATATTTAATGCTTAGAAAAAACTCCTGGAAAAATGCTCGAACCCTCCTGGAAAACTCCTTAAAAACTCCTGGAAATGGGTTCTTGCAAAAGAGTATGAACCTTGTCAGGTAGAAGGTACGGTCCCAACAGATTATTTCCGAGGATCCCTGCCCAGATGTTAACACTGGACTTGTGTTGAACTTTCGAGAGGACAGTGGTGTGGGGATGATGTCTATTTTTGCGATTTTCACAAACTAAACGTGATTTGCGATACCATGTTCTATGGAAATTTTTGTTCCTCTTGATGTCTAATATCACCCCTCTGAGTTTGTTGCCACTTCAAGGCATCATCCTGTATATTAAGTAGTTTTATCTGTATATTTTTATTATCTTTTTCATTAGATACATCTTCTAATTAGAAGTGCTTTAAGAGGTATTAATGATGGTCAAAAATATTTGCATAATTGATGTTATTGCTGATTAAATATATATTTCTTTTCTTTTCCTTTCCTACAGTTGCTGCGGAAACGGCATATTGGGAATGATATTGTAACCATAGTCTTCCAAGAGCCTGATGCCCTTCCATTTACGCCAAAAAATATTAGATCCCAGTTTCAGCATGTTTTTATCATTATTCGGGTTGTCAACCCCTGCTCTGATAATACATCCTGATAATACATCGTACAGGTATGTGTTCATCTGTATTTATAGTTATCATCTATAATTTGTAATTGTTACTAATTAGCATTGAACTGTCTGACTGATTGGGTGACATAACAAAATTATCAAGCCCTTCCACTATACCTAAAATCTTGGTTTGGCTTCATTCGATCTGTCCCAGTTTCGAGACCAAGAGAGAAAAATTGAAAATTCAAATTATGGGCGATGGTACAGAGAAATTATCAAAACACGCGAAACCTTTTTTTTTTTTTTTTTTCAAAATTATTAAACACTTTCTCTTGAGTGAAAATCTTTTGATATGTTTTCATTCAATCCATCTTATCTTCTAGGTCAACAGGAAAAAATCTATTATTTTGAAAATTTGAATTAAAGAGATGATGCAAAGGGATAATAAAAAAACTCAAAACAACTTTGCTTAATTATCGAGCACTCCCCCCCCCCCCCCCCAAGCTAGAATTTTGGTTTTGATCACGTTTGATCCAGATTAATAGAAAAATCAAATGTTTTTAAAATTCAAATTAGGGAGTACAATATAAAGAAATATTTTTAGAGTATCAAAAATTTTTACCACATTTGTGAAAATCTTAGACTGCAGTCAACTTTCAGATCAGTAGAAAAATCAAAAATTCGAATTAGGGGTGACAATATAAAAAAACATTAAAAAAAAAAACTTGCACACCATTTTGCCCTTCGGAAATTAAAGAAACACAATTTGATATTCTTTCACTGTTAATCGGAATATTTAAACATTAAATCATTTTGCCATGTTCTAAAATAAAATTCAGTGTATTTTCCCATTAGCAGAATGCATGTCATTTTTATGCTTAAATCTGAAAGGGTAATGATATTCATAAAAGTTATTAAAAACTTTTACTGTGTGTGTAAAAAATAACTGTTTCTATGTATGTAAGTGGTAAGTGCCACATTTAATGACCACTAGCCTTTTCAAATGCACGGAGCGCAGATAAAAATGGATAGTTTTAAATATTCTTTGTCTTAAATGCATTCATGCTGAAATTTTGATTGGTTTCAAAAAATAAGAAAATACTTGACACCACTGCATGCTTAATTAGGTCTTATTACTCTCATACAGCAAATTATTTATTTATTTTTTAAACTGTAGTGTAAAAGCTTTATATGGTTTTTGAAGATTCACTCTACAAGATGTCCCAAAAAGATTGAAAGACACTTTAATTCTTTACCTGTTGGAGATAAGTGGACAATGTAGATTGCAAAAATGTTGAAAGTAAGGTAGGAAATAAGACTGCATTAATGAAATAGTCCTCCCATTCATTTTTTCAAAAAGGTACACTTTTTTAATTTTTATACGACCCCTTTAAACAAATTTGGGCAATCAGAAAATTTTATTTTTAATGCAACAAGATCATTAAAAAAACCTGCAATTTTTAAAATTGAGTGAGTTATATTTAATTGAACATTGTGAATGGGAACCATATATTAAATTAGAAATGTAAATTTGTGACATATCACAAAAAAGATAAAACTGGATTATAATACATAGGAGACATTTTTGCGAATTCCGTGTAGTCTCACAATGCAGTCACGGATTCTTAAGTACTTTTCAATAACTAAGTACTTTTTCAATAATTAAGTACTTTTAAGTACTTTTTTTTATTTATCTAAAAAATTTCCATCGTCAATTTGTTTATGATCCCTATTTTCACTGATGAAACAGCCTTTCACATGGTACAGAAAAGTGGCATAAGTCAAAATGTTTCCTTTATCATAATTCAGTTTATTTTAAAGATACAGATATGTGTTTGTTTTTGTTTTTTAATGATCTTGTTTCATTAAAAATAAAAATTTTCTGATTGACTAAATTTGTCAAAGGGGGTCGTATAAAAACTTAAAAAATGTAACTTTTTGAAAATTAATGGGAAGGCTATTTCATTAATGTAGTTTTATTTCCTACCTTACTTTCAACATTTTTGCAATTTACATTACCCACTTATCTCCAACAGATTAAGAATTAAAGCGTGTTTCAATCTTTTTCGAACACCCTGTATATTTCAATGTAATTTTAATCAGAGATTTGCATTTTTTATCCTGAATAACTGTAGGTACATTTTCTAGTTTTACAATAAAACAAACTGCAATCCATTAAAATATATTGGGGCCACTAGTAAGCCCACAATGGTATTAGGAGGATTGTAAGAGCACAAAGTTAGAGTGTGAGCACTCTAATTCATGTGAGCAGCAGATTAAAGACAACTTGTCTGTTATTACTATTGACAATGATCGATAGCCCTTAATATTTTTCTGCATTTTAACTTTTCATAAATTTAGTATATATTGTCAAAAAATATCCATAACTACTATTCACTAAATGGAATTTGCAAATAACTTTTTTAGGGTTTCTGTAAGCCGTTCAAAAGAAGTATCTCCTTTTGGGCCTCCTATTCCTGAAGGTGCAATCTTTCCTAAATCCAAAAAGTTTGCTGATTTTCTATTAGCAAAAGGTAAGCAATTTTTTGATATCACGTTTAAGTTGTTTGAAGTTGATTTAAATGGATATATGTATTTACATTTTTCTATTTTATTAGTGCTAAATGCTGAGAATGCTGCCCATCGCTCAGATAAGTTTGTAACTATGGCTCAGCGAACAAGACAAGAGTATTTGAAAGAATTGGCAACGAATCATTGTACAAATACAACCATCGATTCTGGACCCAAATTTTGTAAGTTTTATCTTGTTTGTTACAAAATAATGGTATATTTTCAATATCATTTTTAAGTCCTCTCTTTTGTTTAATGTTATCATTATTGCTATTACTTTAATTACTAACATTATTGCTATTACTTTAATTACTAACATTATTGCTATTACTTTAATTACTAACATTATTGCTATTACTTTAATTACTAACATTATTGCTTTAATACCTAAATGCAATTTCAATAATCTCTTCTCTTATGTTAAAATAAACAGAAGCGGGGAGGGGGTTATACTGGATTTTGATGGCAAAGAAAGTGTTAAGACTTGGGGGGGGGGGGGGGGGGGGGGGATTATAAGTGGATTTTGAAAGCAATGAAAATTGCAAGACTTGAAGGGGGGAGGGGTTACAGCTACAAATTTTCAAATAAAAAACTAATTATCAGTGTCTTATTCAAATTTTTTAATACAATTTACATTCAGCAAAATGCAATGCTCATATCCAGTATTTACTTTTATGAGCAGTCGCATCTAATGAAGTTAAATTGAAAATACATGCTTCTTTTCTTCAATTTTACGACCAGTAACAAAAAAAAAAAAACAGTAATATATCTTTTTTCTACCAAATGAACAGAAACAGAGCAAAGTAGGTTCACCAAAAATATCCCTGCCTTTCCCCCAGTACCTCTTACAAGAATTAAAGAAAAAAAAAAAATGAAATAATTTCCTGTTTAAATTTATAATCTACTCATTTCTACTCTGAATTGCATACTTTTTGGTCACCTTGCCATTAGAAATGGAATATGCTTGAATATCAGATTTGGAGCATATGGGATTGAAGAAGTTAGAATTCTGAGTGAGTAATTTCAATCCATCCTTTATCAACAGACTTTATCTCTCTGTTGCCTGACTTTTCTAACACCTACATCTCACCATTCAGTCTAAGATTTCTTCTTTATGATAAATATAACAGTGGATTCTTTTGAAACAATATGGTTCAAGTTTTGAGAAGTCGTACTGTTTAATTGCAAACAATTGGAATTTTTTTTAATTTTCTTGCACATAACTTTCATCCAAAGATATTAGATTTGATGTCATAATCATTTTTCAAATCCTTCAATGGTCTAATTTTCCTGTTCTCTATTTCTCATTTCTTTTTGCATATCATCGTCCATTATCTGAAGAAGGTTGAATTCCATGCGCATTGTTATATGACCCCCGGGTTGATGTTGAATTTGCAGATGTTGTTCTGATCTTTATACACTATATATGCATTCCTATATATTTTATTTATCATTTTAATTATATATATATGTGTGTGTGTGTGTGTGTGTGTGTTTGTTTGAGACCCAGACTGACCAACCTACCAGAAAGGTGTAAGGTAATCATTTGGACGGCCGGGAAGTGCCACCCAATTTAGACCGGAACCCAGTGGGGGAGGCATCCACAGGGACCGTACCCTCCTTCCCCTACCACCAACTTCTTCTTTTCAAAAGGACTTTCGGACCCATATGTTTAACGTGATCGTACTCTGCATGAACACGGTGGCAGTTGTGGCAGCATGCAAATGTGTGTGTGTGTGTTGAAAACCCAGACCTTCTGACTCATCCAGTGGACTTGAGCAACTATTTGGACAGCCGGTGTGTGTGTGTAGAAACCCCAGGCCGTCCGACTCATCCAGAGGACTTAGAGCAACTAATTGGACGACCGGGAAGTGGTGTGTGTGTGTGTCGAAAGCCCAGGCCAACCTGGGCGTGTGTGTGTGTAGAAAACCCAGACCACACGACCAACCCAAAGGCTAATGGTAGCTTTCTGTGTGGCCGGGGCGTGTGTGTGTGTTGTTGAAACCCAGACCGTCCAACAACACACACACACCGGGGCGTGTGTGTGTGTAGAAGACCCAGACCGTCCGACTCGTCCAGGGGACTAAGAGCACCTATTTGGACGGCCGGGCGTGTGTGTGTGTGTAATAGTTTCTGTAATAGTTGTAGAAATCATCTGGGGAAGAGGAAATTCAGGTGCAAAAATCTTATTTTATTAAGTTGACATGTTATCTTGATACATTGACCGAGCTCTCCATCGGCATCCATCTTGTTAGAGGTCTCAGAGCAGTTTGTGTGGTTGTTTACAAATACAAATTACATTTGCATTAATGGTGGGGGGGGGGGGGGATCTGATGACGACATGGGAGACATGTTGTCTTCATGTTTCTTATGCTTCAAAAATGTGATGTGGATGCAATTTCATATGAGAAAGTTTATGTAGAGGTTGAGATTAGTTGACCATATGGTACAAGAAAAGAGGAAGTACAGACAGACTATGGCAATATTAATAGCATGGAATAGAATTTAATATAGTTGCAATAAGTGTGTGACATAAAATAGGAACTTGGAATAAGGATTATGAAAGAAAAGGATGCGTTATTGGGCAAAGCTTAAAATTTATATATATATATATATATATATATATATATATATTAGAAAAATATCTAAAAATAAGATATACAAAAAACACAATCATAACACTTCATAACATTAAGGCGCATTGCCGCTCTTTCATGTTTAGCAGGTATATAAAAGTAAATACATCATCAAATTGAAAAAGGGGGGGAGGTACAAAGGAAAGGGGGAAAAGAAAGGAGAGTGTTTACAGGAACGACAGAAAAAAGGCCGGGGGGGGATAGTGACCCCCCCGTTCCCGGTTAAAGTACTTTTACTCTAGAAACACTCCCGGTGCCTCTGTCTTCCCGAAGCACTCCAGCTGTTGAGTAATTAGGTTAGGTTTATTCCAATCTTAAGCCCCCCTTTTTTGCTTCATGGTCTATATACTTCGGGATGTTTCATAGATTTCATCGGACGGAGGAGTGCTTCGGGAAGACAGAGGCACCGGGAGTGTTTCTAGAGTAAAAGTACTTTAACCGGGAACGGGGGGTCACTATCCCCCCCGGCCTTTTTTCTGTCGTTCCTGTAAACACTCTCCTTTCTTTTCCCCCTTTCCTTTGTACCTCCCCCCCTTTTTCAATTTGATGATGTATTTACTTTTATATATATATATATATATTTTATTTTGTATATATATATTATATATATTAATCTGTGTGTGTGTGTCTAATCTTATCACTTTAAAATGTCTTGTAATTGTATTCCTAGGTAATAACTCTATTCTTAGCCATTGTTTTTGTGATCGATCTTAGTTTTTCATATATTGAATATCTTATTGTTTTTTGTGATCGTACGCAGCCTTTCATACGTTGAATCTCTGATTTGTTGAACCATTAAATAAATGTATATTTATTGGAAGAATTTGAATCCTGTATTTACAGCAATGGTTGTATTATTCCTATATTATTCTTAGATTATATTAGTTCTGAAGTAAAATTGTGTTTCATGTTGTATTGATGGATGTTAATTTGAATCAATTTATTCTGGAATAGTCAATGTGTATATGTATATTTTTCCACTATCTATCCTAGTTTTGCTTATTCCTAAGCATTTATTTAATCCAGGTTTTAATGTGTCTACACATTAGTTTATATATTTTCAAAGTGTTTTAGATGATCCATTAGTTTGAAAAATAATGGTACCTTTCATATGTTGTAATTGTGTCTCCACCTTTGTAATTGAATTAAGGTGCATTCTTGGATAAAGAGTCACTTTTTTTAATGCAAGTGCCTTTATTTTGGGGAAATAAAGGTTACAATCTATCCCTATTACATGATGTCTTATTATAAAAAATTAGCGACTGGCAACTGGATGCTCTCTAACATCCAAGCTCGGTATTCGAGAACTTGTTGGGGTTCTCCTAGATCGTTATCCAGCTACCAACAATATCCTTTATCCTCTATGACTATTCCATCTTCATTCGGTACTTCCAGCCAGTATTCTTTGTTTACTTCATATAACTTTCAATCGTACAGCCATGCATCACTAAATAACACACTTAAATTTAAATCTTGTAAATCTAATAGATGTAAAACTTGTCCGTTTGCTAATAGTAATCAGATCAATTGTAACAATAATCTTGTCTTCTGTAAAACATATAATTGTATCTACCAAATTGTATGTAAAAAATGTAATATGTCATATATAGGTCAAACCAGCAACCCTCTGCATCTCCGAATTAACGTAAACAGGAATCACATAAAAAAATTTTCAAATAATGCAACTTCCTTTAATGAATCAAAATTTGAATACGAACATTTTTCTAAACATGGGTTCGACAACATTGAAATTAGTATTCTGTGTATTCAAAAAAATTACTATGACAGATTGTTTCTTGAAAATGAATTCATTTGTGCACATAAAACTATTTTTCCATATGGACTCAATCAAATATTTAATCATCATAATATAGTTAAAAAGTCCTTTAATTCTCCTAATGAAGACCATAATATTTATAATTCTTTCAACAATCATAAAAGTAAATCAAAAAGAACTAAAAGAGCAAGTAAATATAATAAAAAATTGCCATCATTATCTGAACTAAAAAATGCCATCCTTCAGCAACATGCAAATTTTAAAATTACTTTTGATTGGAAACAATGTAAAAACTGGATTTTCGCAATTAAAAAACAGCAATTAAATATGGTATATAACCTTTTTCTAAGTACTGCATTTGATAACGTTCATTTTAAACATTTATTCTATGATTTGCTCATTACCAGAAGTAAAAATCTTAATGGTTATTTATATGTCACAGACGTAAACCTTAATGACGAATCAAAACAAAATACTAAAATAAACGAATATTGTACCTTAAATTTTACTAATTCTGTCTTAAATAATCTGAAGATAAATAATTTTCTAAAATCGGTTTCCAATTACTTTCCAGTCAAACATGTAAATCCTAAAATTGCTTATAAATATGATAAACCGCTAGGACGTTATATTTTCAACTATAATCAAATTGCCAAATCAGTAGATATTAATCAAAACTATGAATTGGATAAAGAGTCATATTGCCACTGTCATTTAGAAAAATACAAAGACTTCGTAGATAAACACCATGGGCATGTTATAACGGGAAATCTAAATATTATTAATTATGATGCACTAAGATCACTGATGTTACTGGGTACTAAGTACCGTCTACCTACTAAATTTAAACATAAATTAATTTGTAAAGGTTTATTTCTTGACTTAAATAAATTTATTTATAAAATCAGTTATAAATATCAAATCCCTGTAGAAGCCTTTAAACCCTGGAGAGTCTTAATAGAGCAATACTTAAATCATTATATATATAATCAGAAAATTAATAATTCATATAAACTTAATTCAATTAAAAATGATATTAAAGAAATACAAAATGATTTTGTCATTACATATGTCGATAAAGCATGTGGAAACTACTCAATTATATGTAAATATTATTATAAAAATACCCTTCAGTCACACTTACTTAATAATCAAATCTATAATTTACATAAAACTAACCTTAAAATCTTATACAATAGAATATCAGCCAAATATAAGCAAATCCATCTAAATAATAGTTGTAATAACATTCCATATATTGTTTTAGTACCCAAGTTTCATAAATCCCCTGTTGCTTTTCGAACCATTACCAGTGGGCATAATTCTTACATTACTAATGCTGGAAAATTATTATTAAAGATATTACATGAAATATCCTTGTCAGATGAAATCTCAAATAATTGTCATATTGTAAAAAACAGTTTTGAATTAGTTAAGAAATTGAAAACTCTTACAAATATTCGTAGTATTTATACCTTTGATTTCAAAGATTTGTTTAATAATATTAATATAGATGATCTGTATAAAGTTATATTAGGAATTTTTGAAAAATATAATATCAACCTAAAATATTCAAATTTTCTATTTAAAAAATTACTTAACTTCACTCTTTATGAGAATTATATTCAACATGGTGGTACTTTTTTTAAACAACAGGTTGGTATCCCACAAGGGGGGTGTGCCTCATCATTGTTAGCTAATCTGTATTTATTCTTCTATGAAAAAAACATTAATCCTAGCTTGCATAATATGTACATGTTTAGATATTTAGATGACATTTTATGTGTATCCCCAAATAATAATATCCCTATAGTATTAAACTTTTATCCAAAAAATTTATAATTAAATGCAAGTAATAATGACACAAATGTTGCAAACTTTTTAGATTTAAATTTAAATTTACAAAATTGTAATATGGTTATAAACTTGTATGATAAAAGACAGGATTTTAAATTTAATACATCAAAAATTCAACATTTTGACTCTTGTTTGCATATATCTGTATTTAGAAATATTATAATAAACCAGGCTCTTAGAATCAATAAAATTTGTGATGAAGATTATAAATTAGCGCACTTTATGGAATTATTGAGTACAGCGACTAATAATGCATATCCCCCCAAGTTTGTTATTAAAATTATCAACTCAGTGTATCAAATTTCACTCGATAACATCCTAGAAAACATTCCCTATTATAGTGACTAACATACAGTAGGAAAAAAAAAAAAAAATATATATATATATATATATATATATATATATATATATATATATATATATATTATATATAATTATTAATTATATAAATAAAAATGAAAAATAATAAACTAAGTCAAAAACATTAGAAAAATAGGAAAATAAGATGCATTAACATTAATGTTTTGAATTTTATTTTCGCAAAAAAATGTAACTTTTGTCAGTATTGAAACTAGGTTTTGAGCGCCCTTATAATGGTGTATAGTGGCATTCTCGATTATCCATTTTTCATATGAATTACTTGTTTAGTAGGAATTTTCATCTTTGATTCATATTCATATTCATGTTTGCATGTTTGGGAGGTTGTGTTCTGAATTGCTTGTCCAGTCTCCAGCTTAGACTCACTGGACGGGTTTGGGAGTAACTCCGTGAATGTTCGTACTGCCTCCCTGGTAGAATTTCGACTTGTTCATTCCGGTGCTTCTAGATTGAGCTGTCGAGGTTGATCGTGTATACACGTGGTGGAAGAATGGTTCATGCCGCATGGTAATACAATTTTCTTGCTGTATCCTTTTTTCATTTTTTGTTGCCTGTAGTCTGAGTTTAAGTATTTATAGTAATGTACTATTGCTTAATCTGAAACAGGCATTTGTTTGGGTTAATTGGAATTAAATACTCAGACCTGACGATGAATTTAATTCTAATTAATCATCGAATTTGGGATGGTGCTGTTCTTTTCTCTTATCGGCATTATGGCTTTGAATTTGCTTCTATGGTGATGTTAATATTGCTTGAATTGTATTTTTTTATTTTTACATAATTCTTATTATTACATTTCAAATATATATATATATATATATATATATATAGTAGAAGTTTGAAAATCCAATGAACGAAAAGTAAGAAGATGTAACACGATAAACCTAACTTTTTAAAAACACCCACAGAATAAAATAAAATACAGCAAATCATCAATCAAATGGATTAAAAATACAAAACACTAGCTATCAAGTTACAGAAAATCAACCAAATTAAAAGGTATGGAAACAAAAAAAGAAAAACTTAAACTAAATTCAACTATCTAACTGGCGTACAAAACAAATGTAAAAATCAATTAATCCTCAAGCATATGGAAAAAATAAAAAAATTAATATCGAATCAACAAGTCAATGAAAAATATAATACAAAGGTAAGGAATCGAAATAAGTATAACAAACGAAATCAAGCACAATCGCCTTACACGTGGACGAGGCTCTAAGCCTAAATCATGAATTGTTAACCTCTACAAAAATCTAATCATGTCCAAGTTTTTTGTAGAAGCAAACTCAAAAATGTATGTTTCTGAAGAAATAGATAGATTAAATCTATGAACTATTTCTACTTGGACGACATACATAAAGATGGAATAAAAAAGAAAAAATGAATACCTGGAAAAAGCACAGCGTGTGTACAGACGATTCATTACAGGGATCGAGGGAACACTGATAGAAGAGACCAGTGTTGCCATTCGTAAAGAAAAAATAAAAAACCATTTACTGTTGCCATTCATAAGAATTGAAAAACTGTGAAGCGAAATGTAAAGAAAAAGTATTAATATACAAAAAGAGCTACTAAAAAGAGGGGCAAATAAAGGTAATGCTGAAGTGGGAAGTGAATGGGGAAAAAAAAAAAAAAAAAAAAAAAAAAAAAAAAAAAAAAAAAATGGAGATGACTGGCTAATATAAGATACTATGAATAGAATTATATGATACTATGGAAAGAATTATAAAAATCCAGCTATTTTAAATTTTTTAACAATACTATTTACTAAATAAGTGGGATATTTATATAAATTACTAGTAATTTTGAGATTATTGATATGCATAGCATGAAATTTTTTATCAGATAATCTATAAATTCTAAAAAGCTGATTGAGTATAATATTTCTAAACAATTGAATCGAGTTACAGGAATTAAAAGGTAATATTTTATTAATATTAAAATTATAAAAGTCTTTTTTATCATATAAATTTGTAACAATTCTATTAGAAGGATCAATAAAAAGATTTAAATCCAAAAAATTAACATTTTTATTAATAGTAGCTTCATTAGGTATTAATTCCAAATTGTCTGGATAGTAATCTATATCTATGAGATAATTTTCTGTATGTACTAAGCAAATCAGATCATCAACATATCTGTAAAAAGTATTTTGCATTTTCATTCCATTTACTTAATAACTTTAAATTCTTTATTTAATAATTTCTGCATAGTATCTTTCATAATTTTGTAAGCTATAGTATCTAAAAAATTTTTATATATATATATATATATATATATATATATATATACACACACATACATATATATAACAAATATCTTTTATACACAGCTTCTAAATTAAAATCGCACTGTGTTGATAAATTGCTTCTTAGTCTTTGTATTTGTTGTTCATTTGAATGAACACAGCTGTTTAATACTTTTATTTTTAAGTTGAATATGCAAGGCAAATCTTGTTAACACAAACAAATGTTAATCAACTTTTAATACAAACTAGTTTTGCTATCCTGTTCAAAATCTACATTATTTTACATTTATAACAATATTTATTTTCTGTTTCTCATTACACAAACTACTTTTAACAGGAATAAAATTTGGATTTCTTTGACTGTGGAAGTCAACAACATTCAGTTGTGTTTTTAACAGATGTTAAAATCTTTTTTTATTATAAAAGTTGGTATTTGCATTTTGGCATTAAATGAGTGTAAATACATCTTGAATGTGAATAAATTGAACACATTCTTTATTTCAGCTATACTCTCCTTTGGTGGTCGAAAGAAAGAAAGAAGTCGGCCCAGGTTTATTCCTGACAATTACATTTTTGGTGCAATATCTTGGCAAGTGCAGGTAAATTTCTTTTGTGTATTTTACTATTGAAGTTTGTGACATGTATTTATTTGTTGTGTATGGGCCTACAACAAGCAAGAGGTCTGAAATACTACACCAACATATATGGTTGAGATATCAAAATAACCATACATTCTGGAAGTATCGGTTTTTTCTTTCCTTTCATTAAGTAAAAACAATTTGTGCAAAAGATAAGGAAAACTTGAATAATGTATTCAAGTTTGCACAAATGAGACAAAATGTGGCATACAGCTGTTACTCTGTAGCTCAGCTCTACAACTTTATAATTGACTTTTTCCTCTATCTCTAAAAGGGAGTGAGATACCCCTCCACCTTTCCATAAGAAAGGGATCACCCCCCACCCCCACCCCACCCTAAAAAAAAGTTTTCTTGTGTAGTGCCATAGGGGTTTCCTATGGAAGTGCATTAAAAAAATAAGGATAACGCTCTTCGTTCTCAAAACATATGGACTTTCCTAGATACCCTGTATATACATAAATTATAGAAAAAAAAATTAAACATATGAGGATGGAAATTGTATGATTAGAAGAACTTGTTTTATTATTTAAGAATAAATACATTATTAGTATGAAATAAATTTGAGTTTTGTAAGAAATAACATTCGAAAGAAGACAATCATAAGAAAGAGTATCTAAAACTGAGTTTTTCTATATCTGTTATGCACCGTTTATTTATTCTTTATTTCATAATTTACATATATTTTATAATTAAGTGTAAAATAATACATTGTGATTCTTCAATAACATGAACATCAAATCGTAGCAACTTTTACTGATGTTAGAATTTTAAAATGGAGTGTGCATGGATGGCTTCCAACCCCCGAAAACGTGAATAATTTTAAAATTCTGTGTGTTAGTGTTACAAATTTTGATCACAGCTCTTTGAAAAGAACTTCCTTTGATCTTAATGATGGTGTTAAGATTGAAACTCTGTTATAATATTTTGGATCACAAAAAAAAAAAAAAAAAAAAAAAGTAAACAAAAATCCATTTCATTATTAAATAACTAAAAACACTAATTTGAAGTTTTATAAAAAAAATCAGAGGTCTTTCTGAACCTGACCTGAAGTATTATACTTTGTATAACAATGTTTGGCTATATGCCACTTCGATTTTCTGCTAAGAATGGATTTTCTTCAATCTTAATGATAGTATTAAGATTTGAAACTGTGTTATAATATTTTTGATTGCAAAAAAAAAAAAAAAAAAAAAAAAAATCCATTTAATTATTAAATAACTAAAACTCTAATTTGAAGTTAAAAATCATTCAAAGGTCTTTTTGAGCCTGACCTGATGTATTATACTTTGTATAAAAATGTATGGCTATATGCCACTTGGATTTTCTGCTACACTGTGCGCACACACGTATTTAATATTGCTATTTGTTATTTAAGATTGCCCATCTGCATAACAAGTAAAATGTTTGTTTATTTTAACAATTTTTATATGAAATAAATACTTTACTTTATTTTTTTTTTGCCAATTTAATTTATTTTCAAAACACATTTTCTATGAAGTTAATCATTTATTATTTTTAAATGTAGGTGGAAGATTTTGGTAAGTCTACTGTAGTCGACTGCCTGCTTGCCATTTCTGTAGATACATTAGTTGTTATGGATGAAACAACACAAGAAATTATATTTGTCTGTCCTTGTGCTTCCATTCTTGGGTGGTCTTCTCAAACAACAAGGTCTGTGTGTTATAAATATTCATTTTAAAACAGTTGTTAAAAATGCATCGTACTGTTTAATTTAAATAAACTATAAAATAGTATGGAAACACGTCAACTAATTAATACTTTAAAATCAAAGACAACCAGAAAATAGGTTAGTCTTTTATTAAAATATTTTTTTTATGACGTATAAAATCATCTGGCTTTAGCTCTTTCAGGCACTAGTATGCCCTTCATGAGTGGCAAAGTGAAAACACTGTGTGTTTTCACTTCACCACTGATAAAGAGCATAATGGTGCCCAAAAGCGTTATGACCATGTGATTTTATACGTCGCAAAAAAGAAGATTTTAATAAAAGACTTTTAAACCTATTTTCTGGTTGTCTTTGATTTTAAAGTATTAAATAAACTATTGAAAGTTTCAACTTCTCTTTGGATAAATATGCTGCTATATTCTAAGTATATATTGTACTGTGAAATGAAGTACTTTACAGTCATTTATTTATTTTTTTTTTTTTTTTTTTTTTTTTTGAAGTATAAGCATGTTTGCCACTTCACTTTGAAAAACATGGAATTGTCTAGGGAAAAAAAAAATGCCAGAGAGAGTCAAGAAATTGTTTTGAACTAAAAGTTCAAAATGTGGAAAAAGAATTTAAAATTTTTAACTGACATGTTTTAATCATTTTTTAAAGTTTTCCAGATTATTATGCTATCAATTATATCACATATTTTGTTTGTTGCTAGAGAAGTATGATATGAAGATGAATATATGGTTCAGTTCAATTTCGTAAATCTGTTTTTACATCTGGAAAATTTTAAAAACTTGTGTATAAAAATCAGAGTTTTATTATTTTTATGGTTAGCAACTTGTATAAAATTTTGCTAAAAGTACCTAAGATGTATAGTTTCATATTATACGGAATTTCTATTGATGTATGTACGTGATTATAAGCATATTTTAGCAAAAATAATAAATTTCTCTAATTTCTTTTTCAATTATTAACAAAAATCATAGTTTAAAATTTACTCATAAAATAAAAATAAAACTAAAAACTTTAGCTTAAAAATCCAGATAGATAGAACTTTACTGTATAATCTATGATAATAAAAGAAGATAGCTGTCTGTCTATCTGTTAGTGTCATCTTTAACAAAAAAGCTAAGCAACCCACGGCCTTTAAACTTGGTACAGACTCCCGAAAGGAAACACCTCATCAAAATATTTTTAAATTTGAATTAATTTAAAAGTGAAGTATTTAATAGTCGAAATTAGGGACCTATCTAAATACAGCAGCCAATTTTAATTGATAGCACCATCTGTTGCACATTGCTAAAGCTAAAACTAATTTCAGATTTTATGTACAGCTCAAATTGCTGTTAATGTCATAAAACTGAAATAACTTCGTTAGTGCAGGAGCATAACCAGCCCTTTAAACTGTGACTAATCGTACACATTATTGATAAGGGAAAGAAAATCCAATGAGACCGGCCAACCAGAAAATCCTTATCTAGCCGTATCTAGAACTGAGGGCAAGTTTCACTCATGAGATTCTGCAACTTCTTATTGCTTTTAATTTCCATCTATAGTGTTATGTGAAAACAAAAATGGTGTGGTTTGATTTTATACGTTGTAACGGTATTAAATTTAAAATATTTTGAATATGTTTTTGGGTACAAGAATTTATTCATATTTTTAATATTCTTTCAGACTGAATTTAAATTTTAATTAATATTTTTTACATATTTCATCAAATTATTGTCATCAGAAAGCACACTTTTTCTATTTGTATTTCTCTCTTTCACATTCTTTTTTTATTTTATTTTTTTAACTCTTAGGAAATAATTTTTTATTGCAGCACCTTTAAAACTAAATGAATACCGTGCTGGAAATGGGAACTAATATTTTTTATTTATTAACATGTTGGGGGTTTTGAGGTAGAGTGTTGGTGCCTAAATAAAATAAAAAAAAAAAAGATGTCAAACTGAGGAACCAAGAAAAACCTTAGCATAGCTTTTATGTAGTCTAGAGCATTCACAGAATTGTTCACTTCATCATCGCATTGCATTTTGTTTTCTTCAGTGCATGCAAATTGCAATGGAATGCATTTGGAGTACTCTCAATTCATTCACGAATTCTTTACTTTACTACAGTTCGTTCTGAATTCAGAAGTTGACCACATCTGCTTCAAGACAACGTTGTTTGATTCTTTTATTATTAATTACTTTTATAGATTACTAGAAAATATATCCAGCATTGCCTGAGATTTAAGATGCAAACATTTGATTAAAACTATGCTCGAACTCACAATGAATTCCCAGAAACCAAATAGTGTTTTAACAATACGCTCTCTTATAATAGAAATAAAATAAAAAGATTGCTGCATGGGCACCACTTATCTTAAATCCCAAGCAATGCCAGGTGCATATTCTAGTGCGAAAAAAAATATATTATTCAAAATTTGGTTTCTGAACTTATTAATCTTTTCCAGCCTTAAAGTATTTTATCATCAAGGGGAATGTATAGTCATCCGGTCCAAGGATCCAGATGTGGATGAGATTCAGGAGATAGTTAGCAGGCTGTCTGCTGTCACAGATGGAGCAGAAGTATGTATTAAATTAAATTAATGTTGCATTGTATAGTTTTCCTTTATGGATGATTTTGCTGGATAAGAATGAAAATATGTTTTTCCATTCAAGAGAAAGCAATCATGGCGGACAGCTATTTTGGGAGTATGTTGAACTCCCATTTATTCACCACTCTATGATCCCCATTTTCAGTTAACTGCTACTCCTTACTCCAAATTTTTTTTTTCTTTTTTTTTTTTGTGTCCCAATATGTGGTGAGCGTCAGTCCCTTTTTTTTTTCTTGTATTTCCCTATTCTACTTCCTCCTAAACAGATTGCTTCATCCCCAAATATTTTGAAAGGATATATTAAATTTTGAAGATTATATTAAATATTTTAAAAGATTGTATTAAATTTTGAAGATTATATTATTAAGTATCTTAAAAGATTATATTTTCAAGGTATTTACAAGGTGCATATGGATGCTTGAAAATTGAGAAAGTACTTGAATTTTAGATTAACATTTTCAAGGGCTTGAAAGTACTTAAAAATTCCCATTTCCTTGGTAAAGTGCTTGAAAAAAAGCAGGGTTGAAAATGTTTTGCAGATTTACAGCAGTGTGTTTTTTCTGAGAAGTTCTGCTTTCTCTGGAAATTTCCCTAGCAGTTATGCTATCCCTGAAAGTTTCCTAAACATCATTGTTTTTTCCCAAAAATTTCCTCAACAGTTTCAACATCAAACAGTAATGTTAGTTTGCTATGATTTTTAATCTTAGAAACACTACAACTTCATAATGTGGAAGAAATTATGTTCTTGAAAAATAATTGCATGGTACTTGAAAGTCCTTGAAATTTTTTTTTTTTTATTTTATGAAAAGTGTACTCGCCCTGTATTTAGATTTATTTCCAAGTTAATTTGTCCCAGTGTATATGATTAACCTAGATTAAAAGATGCATGATTTGGCATTCATCACTGCAGCGTATTCTCCACCATCGTTAGGGGGTTCATTTCATACCTGATTTTTTTAAGTGGACGGAATGAGTGCAAAAAGGGAGCAAGTTCTTCTTGATGTTAAAGAAAAATCAGTGATCATAAAATGTTTAAAGAAAGATGAAACTACTGCTTATTTATCAAAAGAGTATGGAATAGGACACTTTACGGTAAGTAATTTGAGAAGAGAATAAATACTGCAGATGAGGACCATGCATTGAGAATACAAACATGAAAACAAACATGATTTGAAACATGAAAAACATGAAAACAAACATATATGACAAACATGAAAACAAACATATATGAAAAAACATGACAAACATGATGAAAAAACATATATGAAAAAACATATGACAAACATGAAAACAAACATATATGAAAAAACATGAAAACAAACATATATGAAACATATTTTGAAAACAAACATGATTTAGGCACACTGTACAGTGTGACCTAAATCATGTTTGTTTTCAAAACTTATGTGACATGTGCCATGCTCTCAGAAATGGAAGCACTATTTCTTTTACTACCTTTACAGAATTGCACTTGCACAATTTGAAATTGCAAACTTTATAAACAATTATAATAGTTTTTTTGCAGAATTGCTTAGTAAAACACACATGTGCCATTGCTGCATAGGTAATGTGAGATAAACTGTTTTCTGTATGAAGTGCCATGCCTTGCTGTGCTTCACAAGTGTGTGAAAGGAAGATAACTGAATGCATTATGAACACAGGCTAATTTTACTACATGCATCCTCAGTGTTTGGCTTAGCTAATAAATAACATGTATTTTCTGTAGTGTGTAGTGAATGCTCATAAGGTCTTGTATTGGCAGCATTGCATCAATCATTGTTACTTCGTCCGAATTTCTCACCAGAAAGGAGAGTGTGTGGGGTCACTCACTGCTGCGAAAAACATCGCTGGTTATTCCCTTGACTCTGGAGAATTCTTTTAGGGCTGATGGTATAATGTGGGATCAACAATGTAAAGGTTCCGAGTTCGAACCATTCCCCACCATCCGGGGATCTGTGGGTCCCACAGCCTCGAGCTGAAGACGTCTTTTGCTCTATGATACTGGCCTACCATGCTTTAACTTAGGATCAAAGCTTTAGCCTAAGCACTGTCAAGTTGGTGATTTCGATTTTATCACTATATTAGTGACTTTGGACAAGCATAAAGCACCTTTCTCTATTCCAGTTGTTCAACTCTTTGGCAATTATATTTGCATTGTATAAATGTACTTTCTGTACTCTCCATGAAATGGCATCACTACCAGTAGAATTCCTGATTTTCTGAGTTTCTTTTGGCATTAACTCACCATACATCATTGGACCTTGTGACTCTCTAAACTTAACTTTGTGATTGCTCCTTCATATCAACTTGTAGTTCACGCACCTCATCTCTAACCCAGAAATAACTTTGTTCATTTTCAATTAAATTTACTCAAGAGGGGAAGTACTGTAGCGGGCAGTATCAAAAGTCTTGAACTGGAGGCATCTTTAGCTCAATGCTATGATATTAGCCTACTGTGCTTTGGCCTGGGGATCCCTCCTTAGCACTGTCAAGTTGATGATTTCACTTTCATCATCACAAATGTTCTTTTAAAAGACAGGGCCATATCTGGCCCTTGTCTAATAAAAATTCCTTTAAATCTAAAAGAAAATGAAATACATTATATTTTAAAATTGAAAAGATTAAAATTCCATTTTATTGTTCCAGTATGGGGTGTGTTGGTCTTACAGCACTGAAGGAAATCCAATGTATTAAAATAGCTGTATGTTACAGTTATCCATTTTGTGTTCTAATAAATTGTATGAAGAATTTTTTTTAGTTTAAATTGTTATTAAATTGTTTGATTTAATTTGTATCCTCAGACTCAGGAGCTGATCTTGCGGAGGAACAGCCTTGGCCAGTTGGGGTTCCATGTGCAATTTGAAGGTGTGATCACTGAGGTGGAAAACTATGGGTTTGCCTGGCAGGCTGGCTTGCGGCAAGGAAGCCGATTGGTGGAAGTATGCATCTTTTGTTCTTTATTCATTTTATGGCAATTGTTATTGAGAAAATTTTTTTTTATGCTTAATGATGAGAATTGTCTTGACAAAGATTAATCCCTGATATTCAGATTTAATAGGAACCTGTTCCACTAAGCATAGTTGCTAAGCCTAAATTTGTGGGTAAAAGTGATGAGTATGCATGTTTGTAGTGGTTCAAAATCCATATTTTTTAACTGTCAGTATTCAGTATTTTTACCAGTTTGCAAAAATCGCAGTAATTGAAAAAAATGTGAAAAAACATTAAAATGTTTTGATTCAAATAGAACTTTCGACTAATAGTCATTAAAATATAAGTGGTAGCTTTCTTTATTATCAGCTAGCAGTATACCCATTCTTTGTATGGAATATATAATATAAAGAAACTTGAAATTTACAATTATGTGCAAATTCCTATAGTATTCTAAATCACATTGTTATTCAAAACGAAAGTACTAAAATCATATTAGGAGATATACACGTACCATTTTTATTCTGTTTCAGCAATTGGCTCAACTTAATATAGAGTTTGAAAAATCAATGCCAAAATAAAACAAATGACTTAAGAAATTGAAAATATCAATAATCCCTGTAATCTTTTAACCAGAGAGCCATGATTGATATAATGCAGTCAAAAATGTAATTCCTCTAAAATTTAATTTTATATACATTTCTTAATTATATAAATTGGAAAAGATTTAATAAAAATCATCTGCTGTGTAAGCTCATTGGGTTTAAAATTCTGTTGCTTAGTAACATGTCATATTTTTCTTTTTCAAATAAATTTTCAGAGAAAATATTGTCTGCATAATGCTATTTCTATAAAAGGTGTGTTTTTTATTAATAATTCGACAACTCCTGGTCTCAGAAAATTAAAACATGTACTAAATTTTAAGTTGGGCTAATCCAAGGCTATCCACAAAATTTTATAAAATTTGGTGCAACCGTTCTCCCATGATGATAAGATAAACACACACACAGATACATACCAACAGATAGATTTTCAATTTTATTTATATAGATTCGTTATTATATAAATCTGACAAGATTTAATAAAAATCGTCTGCCATATAAACACATTGAATTTAATTTCATTGCTAAACAGCATGATATCATTTTCTTTAAATAAATTTGCAGAAAAAATATTGTCTGCATAGTGCCTGTTTTAAATTTCAAGATTGCATTTCATCTAATGATGAATATATTACCAGAAATATTGTTTTTATCAGAAATTCCTAATATCTCATAAGACTGGATTGATTATAATTGTTAGCAATTAGTACTTTTGAGTACAAAAGTGACATGTGACACTGAGTGTTCATTTTTAGATCTATTTTGCCTTTCTTTATATAACATTGATGTCTAATTAACATCCTAAAATAGGGAGCAGCTTAAAAAACCCTATATTTAAATTTCTTGAAAAGCAAGAAAATCTTGCATGCCTATATTTTTGTAAAAGATATATGATGCATTTTTCTTATTTTAAACTCTTTATTTTCAGATATGCAAGGTAGCTGTAGCCACGCTATCTTATGATCAAATGGTTGATCTCTTGAAAACATCCATGACGGTTTCTGTTACAGTCATTCCACCCTTATCTTCTGGATTACCTCGAAAGTAAGTTAATATTTAGACATATATGCTGCTGTTTGTAAAAATTACAACAGTAAGAAAGAATTATGCAGTCCAAGTGAAATGTATGCGATATATTTCTTATGTTACAGTAGATAACTGTTATGTTTGAAAAGCTATAAAGGATTTTTCTTCAAAATTCAATGTTATGTAAAACCACCTTGAACATCGGTAGTAGCTTCTCTACACAGTATTGCATTGCATCAGGGATCGCATTCGTCCTAAAATTCCTAAAAGTGTGAAGCTTCCCTTGAATTCCTAAAATTAACCTAAAATTTTTAAATCATCCTAAAATTTTGTAATGGTTTGCTGCGGCGCCAAATTTACTCTACTATCGCCCGAATGCATTCCATTCATACGGCAATCGAGGTTTAAAAAGACTTCAGAAATTAAAATGTTGTTCAAAATAGCACTCATCTTTTACAAAGACGACAAAAGTGTCAATCACGACAAAATCGCCGATTCTCAATGGTTAAATCCTCTCCGTCCGCGGGCGGTTTTAGTGAAATACGATCGCAAGACGGATGGTGACCCACGTGATCATTTACGACCGGAGTTTAGGGGGAGATTCTTTTGTGGGAGTGGGAATCTCCAGCGCAAGCTAACAAACCTAGAAGCCTTTAACCTCTCAAAGGAATAAAATAGAAAAAGACGGGTTCGATTGTTGAATAGTGTGCTTCTTCATATTTACTAGATACATCACGAAGTTTCTCTTTCTTTGCAAAGTTAAAATTTTCATCAACTATTCTTTGTTGGGTATCAGTTGTGTGCAAAAATTTTGAAGAATTTTAGGTCGCATGGACAAAGTTTTTGATATCATCCTGAGGTACCTGCCAGACTGCTTCTATTTGAATCTGGAGTTCATTTGTGATGGATGGTGGAGGTGCTTGATGGATCAGTTGCTTAAGCACCATATCACAAACATTTTAAATCGGGGACATATCTGGTAAATATACAGGCCAAAGAAGAAGAGATATCTGCCATGCATGGAAGAAGTAGGTCTTGGACGCGATAAGACAGAAGGTATCCCGATTCAAAACATTCAGAAGTAATCTATCATGCCACATGCCAAACGTCGGTTTATCGCCAGTTCTGGTTTATTCTGGCTGCACCTGCAACTGAAGGGGAAAGACGAATTGTTTAACCCTTTTGCGACGGCGGCAAGAGAATGACGTTAGATAGTAAATATATGTGTAGAATCCGTATATTATTCAATTCTTATATAGTACAAGAATCCTTAACGAAATTTGAAGATTATTTGAAAGGAGGAAATATTTGGCATTTTAAAAATACAAAATTTGTAACATTTTAAGGAAATTTGCTTGACATTTTTCAGTTTGTGAGAGCAATGTTGCTTTTCCGACACACATAGGATAATGCAGTGTTTTTGAAGATGTGTTCTGCGGAACCCTTGGGGTTTTGCGACGTGATAGTTTCAAGAAAATTTTCTTAAAAAATTAAAATGGGGTAACATTTCAATGCTTTTATACTTTTAAATTATTTTAATTTTAAATATTTTATTATTAAATAGAAGAATTTTAAATGTTATTGGAAAATAAATAAAAATATTTCCTAATTTAAATATGGTAAACAAATATCAAAATTAGTTGCACTTTGCATTTAAAAATTCTATAGTCAATTACATTTCCAGCAACTTACGTACATGTAATCGTTCATTCAAATTAGTAATATATTCTATAATTATTTTTACGTCTAAGTTTGGCAAAATTGAAATTTTTAATACAAAAAATTATAAAAATATGAAAGAGCCTTTATGCAATGGAAAGTGATGTGTACACTTCAATTTCGAAATAACTATTAAGTATTTCTATACATTTTAGCACACTTATTTCATACAGTCATATGAATTATTGGAAAAACCAGAAGTTACATATTCAGACCAGGAATTCCTTAGTGAACCCTACCAACCCCTCCGGAATTCAATGTTTAATCTATATCAGTCTTCATCTAAGCTGTACCTAAAGCAAAGTCTGAAAAATAGATGTTGAAATGAAAATATAAATTTTTGAATAGGAAGTGACATCTCTCTCCCGAACAAGAAGTGGAAATCCTTCATGAACCCTACCTTCACCGTAATTTTATGCTGCATTCATATTAGCCACTATATCTTTTTAAACATCTAAATCCTACGAAATAGATGTTTAAAAAAAATTTGTTAAAAACAATGGCAAATTGTAAAATTTTCCCACCAAAATCTGCATTTCAAAATTACTTAGAGTAAAATTATATTATTATTTTTTGTGCACACATGAGATAAATTGTCTGTGACTTACAGTTTTAAGTGGGTTGTGAACAATATACATTTACACTCAGTTTTATCCGTCACAGAAATGGATCTAATATAACAATTATGGATCTGAAGGACTAAATAAACTTTAATTGTTGTATACCGATTTTAAGGTATATTTATGCCGTAGAATGTAAAATCTCACTAATTTGATATTTCTGGATTTTTTTTTTTTTTTTTTTTTTGTGAAATATACATACATATATATATATATATATACAAAAGTGAAATGAAACAAGAAAAAAACTGGTGAATAAATATGTTTTATTCCAATTACAGAAAAAATATATATATTCTAAATTTATGAAATCACAAGTTCGATATGTTTGCCATCACTTGCAATGGCATTTGGTTGTCAGTATTTCAGTATTGTTTATTCCTAAAGTTTGAACGATTTATGTACAATGGTTTTCGAGATATTACAGTTCTTTATTGGGGCACTTATTTCTGGTCACCCTGTATATATATATATATATATATATATATATATATATATATATAAATAAAAATTAAAGGATTTTAATCGAAAATAATGCATAAACTACTGTATGTACAAAATATATATATATATATATATATATATATATATATATATATATATATATATTGACAAGTCAGGAAGTCTTCATAATCGCAAACTATAAATTGTTATTTTTTCCTTGAAGGAGATGCAAGTTCCAAATAAAGGTTTAAACTATGTTAGTTTTTTTTAGCATTTTGCTAAAAGACATCTTACTTTGCTAATACATGTTCTAGCATTAAGCAACAGGTTTCCGGTTTTCCCTAATTGTAATTTTGTACCAAATTTCGTTCGAATCGCTTCATTCATTCGTGAGATATCGTCTTCACAGATTCACTGACACACACACACGCTCACACATGCACACTCGCATGCACACACACTCGCACGCACACACATCAAACACATACATGCATGATTTTAAAAACGTCTGATTCGTGGTCAAGGTTGCTTGAAACGTGCTCTCCCGACAAAAACTGAATTCAAATTTTCGCCTATATATATGAAAGTAAAGATCAATCCATTGCCTTAGAGCCCTCACCCACCCTCCTCCACGTTATAGAAGAGGAGAAATATCGCGTGTCTTGCTCCGAAATAACCTTGAGAAGGAAAGTCTCTCCGCGCGTCATGTGATACATTTGGCGATCCCTTCGAAAGCCAGCCAATATCCGCGTGTAATGTGAGTGGAGGGGCTTGGCTTGGTATACATTCCGGCCGTTCGCGTCTTGGACATTATGGGCCAAATGTGGATGAACATTGTCCTGCTAGAATATAGTGTCATGACAACTTTTATAGTGGGGTATCACCTCTGGCTCTAAAACATCCCTGATGTATTGCTGGCATTTGAAATTTCAACGAGATCGCAAATAAAACCCAATGGTACCCCAAATCAAACCATAACTTAGTCTGGTATGATGCTGCAAAATACACACTATAAGCTTCTGTTCACCATGATGTCTTTGAACCAGGATTGCTAAATGTCAATTGCCAAATGGCGACTAAAATTTTGGAAAGGGCATGTAAAATTTTAAAAACTCTTGTTATTATGGTGAATAAATTTTCTGTGAGAACTTTGGAATTTTTAAGCCTAAATTTTAGATGAGGCCTACCCTTGTCTGCACTTCCAAACAAAAGAAAGTTTGGCATAAATGATACTGATAGTAAAGGCAAACACATCACTTATAAATATTAAATACATAAATTTTATTATAACATACATAACATGTTCATATCTGCCTTAGTGTTTAACATGTGGATAGTATATTTTTAAAAAGTAATGTTTCACTTTTTTCATGTACCTGAGTTTATCATTTTCTGGAAACTGCATATGATACTGTGCAGTACAAGTGTACTGAATTTTTTCAGTGCTCTATTCTATCATTTCTTGAGGATTTGGCTAAAACGTCAGAATCCCAGCCTTACTTGCATACGTACAAGAGAGGAAGAAGTTAACTGTAAATGGACAATGTAGTGTACAAAATGTACACTTTATAAGAACTTTATTTAATGTTGATAATGACTTACAATGCATAATTTATCAATTAAACTTTATCGTATGTTGAACAAATATGGCATTATATATAGCATTTGGTATGATCCACCATTTCACGGAACAGGGTTAGCTTTGATATATATATATATATATATATATATATATATATTTCAATAATTTGTTAGTTGCTATATGTTAAAAATTTAATAGAAAACACCATGAAAATTTAGTAGATTACATATTGTTTCTATTGTTTTTTGTTGTGTAAAATTTTACTTAAATCTCGTTAAAATAAGCATGTGTAAATGTCCTTATTTTTGGTTACTTGTAAAGAGTGACAACTATGTTCCATCAAAATGCAAAATTTCAGAATATTAAAACACAGATTGGGAGAGAGGCATTTAAATGTACTACAGAATATTTGTGCAATAGACATTTTGTGAATAAAATTTTATAATTTTGCTTAATTAAGTACTGGTATTATATAAATTTGATCAAACATCATAAAATGTTTATTAAATTTGAAAAGTGTAAAAATGTTTAGTTACTATTTTCAGAGGAAATTGAACTTTTGTTACTTACTAAGAAAATAAGTTACTTATTACATTTTACACCTACACTCGCATATCTTTCCTTACAGAGGCTGCAATCTTCACAACTGCAGTTATCTGTCTGGTGGCAGCATGGGAGATTATGAGAACATTGGCATCTGTGATCATGGAGAGAGTCATCACAAAACTACCACACCCCGTCAGCAATCAGCATTTCATTCGCAAAGGATAAGTTCCAGGTGTGTATATGGTTTGAGTTTGGTTGTGAAGTTCTGTGCAAGGTATACTAAAAAGCAGGAATTTTTACGTGGTTATATAGAACAGTGGTCTCCACAATTTTATGATCACATATCCCTGTGGTAAATGCATATGCAGGATTTTTTTTCTCTTCTTCCTAAACAAACATTTTTAAGACAGTGCAATAATATTTTTTGAAGTAATGTTTATATAATCATAATATTATTGTGTTCGTGATTGTGTAATTTTAAAATACAAGTTCATATTTGTTTTTCTTTAATTATTTTCTTTATTTTTCTATCAATTTAAAATTTGTCTTCGGAGAAAATATTACATAAGGAAAATAATAAATTTTCTTGGCATACCCCCCCCCCCCCCCCCCCACACACACACACACGTATCGACTCGCATACCCCACTTTAGCGACCCTTGATTTTAAAAAATATATATTTCTTTAATACCTGGTAGTCAGAAAATGATAATTTGAGCAACATTATGGTTGTAACTAATAGTAAGATTGAGTAAAAAAATGTGCACAAATGCAAATAAGATATACTTACACACCCACCATTGACTTCATAATAGCTCCACCCACTTCAAGGAGAAATAAAATGTTAACCACACACAAATAACCATTTACAGAGAAGTAAAAAAGAGTTTAAACAATAAAATGATTAAACAAAAACAGTTTGTTTTGTTGAATATACATTTGAGAGTAATAAATGAATAAAATTCTGACAATTGTTATCTGTTTTAGGTGTGTAATCAGGGGTACACCCTTCAATAAATATACAGAATATCCATTGCTTATGTCATTGCATAAATCAAATGATTAACATTTTGTGTAAATGTGCCCAAGAATGGATGACCAAAGAATTTTAGACAAAATGGATATAATAGATCCCAAGTAATACTGAATTATAAATTAGCCAAATGCTATTTATTAGTGTAATTGGCATGTTGCTAATTTTGATAGAATTTAAAAAAAAAAATACATAAATAGCCATTATTTTATTATTTGAAATGTTTCAAACTGTTTTTATACAGATTCTTTTTTTTTTTTTTTTTTTTTCCCCCCCTATTATACCGCACATCAGAATTTTTAAATTTGATTTCATGTCTTTTTTTATTGACCCATTTTTCCCTCCTCTCATTCCTTATTTTTCCTGTCATTTTCCCTAGATCTGCCGATAAGTTGGAAACAAATAAATAAAATGTCTTAAGCAAAAAGGTTATTTAGAACAGAAAATTAACTTCTTAAATGTAACATAAAGTCTGTGTAGTCCTACAAACAATAAAATAAAAACATTTTAAAGCAGAAGACTGGATACTTGAAAAACTTTTAAAGTGTTCAACTATAGTTCTTTTCAAGGCATGCTTTGATTTAATTTTTTTGTATTTTTTAGCTCTTTTATTACTGTTTCAAACAATAAATAAAAAGTTATGTTTGTTTATATTCTTAATTGAATTGCTTAAAAACTTGCTGCTTAGAAAGTGCTGTTTGTGATAATCACCTTTTTCTTTGTTTAAAGGCGAGAAAATCATTCCAATTCACAGCATCCTAACAGAAGTCCATCTATGGATAGGATACTTCCAAAAACAGATGTAAGTATATTTCAGACTGCATATAAATATTTAAATATTAACCTTTTATAATCGAAACTTTTAATGCTAATATTAAACCATTGAATTGCAAAAGAAAAATGGGTTAGAAATGATTATATAAACTTGAATTTTTCAAACTTTAAAATTAAAAACAACCAAAAATAGGTTTAAAAATTGCCACTGATAAAGGGCATGGTGATGCCCGAAAGTGCTTTGGTAATGTAATTTTTGCACTTCGAAGAAGGGAGTTTTTATTAAAGGACTTTTAAACCTATTTTTGGTTGTCTTTAACTTTAAAGTTTAATTAAAATTAACGTGTATCCATTCTATTTATTAAATTTTTCATTTTTTTTTATTATTTATTTTTATTTATTTATTTATTGTTTTTTTGTGTGTACTATTCCTATGCACCTCAAGTATCTTTACTGCCAATTTTGTTTATAAGCATTTACAGCTAAGTAACTGTTAGCCGAAAAATGTGTCACATTCTTAAAAGCAATCCTTTGCAAAATGAACAACTGTTCATTGCTGTATTCAAATAAGCAATGTCAAGTCAGAGGTGGTCAAGCTTAACTTCTGAACTCTTGGGATGTTTTCAGGGAGCTTAACGCGCCGGGACGGGCGTCTGATGAACCGGCCTAGTTAAGTGCAGGGGCCTCGGATTCGTGGCTGTTGAACTGGAGTTGTCGGTGCTGGGAAACGTCAGATGTTAGAGGGTCCCTTCAATACTTTGGGCCGCTGGTAGATAGGCATGTTGAGGGTGCCAAGGCGGTGTCCTCTGATGAACCGGCCTAGTAAGTGCAGAGGTCTCGGATTCGTGGATGTTGAACTGGAGTTATGGGTGCTGGGGCACTCTGGGGAACGTCAGATGTTAGAGGGTCCCGTCAATACTTCGAGCCGCTGGTGGATAGGCATGTTGAGGGTGCCAAGGTGATGTCCGCCATCAAAAATTTATGAAAGTGTTTCCGTGATAATGGAAAGGAACATCCTGTTCTTAAAAATGTTAGAAAGGCACTGTGCAGCACATGGTTGAGTGACTCCGAGACAAGTAAAAAAAAACTTTGTCATCGGGCAGATGTTGGAGTTTACATCCCGACTGAGGAGAAAATTCTCTCTTGGCGTGAGGTCCCGGAACGGCAACCCCTTTTGGCATGAAAGCATTTGAATTCCGGTCGCCGCGGTTACAACTGATAACCCAGCACCAGACTTCTTGGCGAGCTGAAGATGCCAAATCCTTCAACCCGGCATTTCACATCTGTTTTCTCCTTTGAACATTTGATATGTCTGTTTCATGTTGCCGGTGACGCTCGGATAGCATTGTTTTGATCGCCATCTTGAAAACTTTTGTATTTCATGTAAAAATGCAGTTGAACTCACAAAACATGCACATTATTAAAAATATAAACATTTACATATCGTTATTAAAACATTGTTAATTTCCCAGGGTGAAAAAAAAGAGGACATAATGTTTACAAAAACTTGTATGCTACATCGTGCTTTGATTGTTTATAAAGCAGTTTAATTCAGAATATTGGGGTGGGAAATTTCCAGCCGGTATAACATTTACTGGGAAAAGGTGTATTTAAAAAGATTACAAAGTCCTGTTAGGCAGGTAAACAATTATTTATATTAAAGTTACGTTTATTTACACCTCTTCAAGCTTAAATAATCATTACTTGATCTGAGCAATTACTAGAGAAAAATAATATTAAGTGAGTTAAATAAATTTATATAAGTTAAGGATTGCTCAATTTTAAGTTCACTAAAGTTAAACAAATATAAAAATCAATTAGAGTTATTAGTTTAGAAGTTTAATATTCATTAAAAGGTGAGTTATTTTAGTTTAGTTATCCTTTAAGAGTTACTAATTTACCTTTCATTTAACAGTTAGAATTAAGATTATACTATATTTAGAGTTATAAATATTTAAGTTATTTGTTTTATATTAGATTAAAATTATTTATTACTGCTTTAAGAGCATAGTAATTTAACTTTCTCAGAAATCACCATAACACTATGTGGACAAGTCACAGCTAACTGTACAGTTGATGAAGTAGCTATCTATCTCAGCTACGCCCGCAAGTTACGGCTAACGATATAGTTCATCAAGTGGCTGTTAATCGCACGTTTCCGTTACACGGGCAAGTTATGACTAACGGTGCAGTTCATGAAGTAGCTGTCAATCGCATACCTCAGCTACGCGCGCAAGTTATGGCTAACGATGTAGCAACATGCGAAATTCACGGCTAATGATGCAGTTTATGAAGTTACTGTCGATCACACACCTCAGCTATGCGCGGAAGTTACGACTAACTCGTTAAGTAGCTGTCAATCGCGTTTCCGACTGCAATGCGGGCACACGGGTAATGATACAGTTGCTGCGTATAAAATGAATCGTCTTTTATTAGCGGGTGCATGCAATCCACATACGATATATGCAATAACGATAATTCTACTGCATGTAATAACGATATACATGCTGCGCTGGCACATGCAATCTGCATAGATTTGAAATAGCTGTCAATCGCGTTCCAACCCACTACGAGGGTTCATGGCTAACAGATAAACACTTTTCCCAAAATAAATTGACTTTTATTAGCATTATTTGCTTTAAGCCCACCCACTGCGCGGGTGCATGCAATCCTTGTACGCTACATGCAATAACTACTAACTTACCAGCTAGATTTTTGCTCTTATGGCCGTATTTTATTTTACAATTCTTTAAAAATTTTAAATGTGATTTTGAGCTTTTTGGATTCTTTTTTTATTAATTATATTAAGATTTTTTTTTTCTGTTTATATAAAATTGTTTGAAAACTAAACTAATATTTTTCTAACATACATATATATAGTGTGTATGTATGTATGTATATATTTACACAAAAAGTACCTGTGATAAAGTGGCCACTGGATACTGAGTGATAATTTGAATTTTCAAGTCTACAGAGCATTAAAATGAAAAATGAAATAGGAAAAATATTTAAAAGATTACCTTTTTCTTTCAATGATGTTTGTTTTTTGTATCAATTCTCCTTTAATTAATGAAAAGAACGGTAATTAAACAGTACTATTAATAGAAATAATAAAAATTAGTTCCTAAAATTCTGAAAAAAATTCCTTAAATTCCTACCTAAAATTTTTAGAAAATCTGCTATGATCCCTGGACCTGAGAAAAAGTACTCAAAAAACCCTAATGATTGTAGTCACCTAATTTCCATATTCCTGCTTTCTTCAAGGAAGTATTAAAAAGTGATAATCTCCCTCTTCCCCCAAACTTTTCTGAAAAATTCTTATACTTTATCAAGAAAAATCCCTATCTGTACATTTTTTCATGAGTTTTAAATATTAGAATATATATATATATATATATATATTGAGAGAAATAGTAAGATGAATGATAATTTATTTATAGGTGCTTCAATTTATGCAATTTCAGAAATAAAAATATCAGGTCCACATTGGTCTTATAGATAATAGTAACTGGTAACTACAATCAATGGACAATATGAGTGAACTTTAAAAACCAGCCACATCCTAGTTATACACTTTTAAAAATTAAAAATCCAGTCCATTGCATTCATTCTAAATATATATTACTTGATCGAGCATAACAACATAGAAAAAAGTAATAAATAGAGATTAGTCAGTCAAGAGGAGAATAAAATGTATATATCTAGTCATCAAGTTAAATATAATCAACATATATCAATGGTGAGAATTCAAAAATTGAAAAACAAAAAATAACCAAGCATTAAAGCCATACATGTGGATATGCACTAGGCTTAAAAAGTTGTTCATTTTTAACAAATTTGTCTTCAGATTAAATATCTATTCAAAATGAACAAGAAAAAAGCTTATTTCTAAAGACAGAGCTAGATAATATCTGTAAACTCTGTCTACTTGGACAACAAGCTAAAAAATTGAAAATAAAATAGAAATATAAAGATACCTGAGAAAATGCTGCACATGTCCTATCAAAATGAGCATTAAATGACTATATTACTGTTGCTATTCGCAAGAAATAAAAGTGGAGATCAACTATTCCCAATCATGAGATATAAATAACAGTATTGCAAAAAAAAAGTAATAAGATGTGATAAATTCACCAGTAAAAGCAACATAATAAAGGGGCGTGTAAAATAATAGAAAGCAAGTAGGCTTTTGCATCTTATTTTTTGCTTAGTTACAACAGTTAATTTTTCTCAATTCATTTTGTAAATATGTAACTTGAATGTTTATTAAAAGCTTCTAAGGGGACCAAGATGTGATTTACATTAAAAAAAATATGTTTATTATTTAGTAGCTTTGTTGTTTAGTAAGATGTTCTGCTGCTTACAGAAGTATATAGTTTATATAACTTTCAGCTCCTGAAAAGTAAAATTTTTAAGGAGAGTTTTCTTAAAATGTGGGGGGTTTTTTCCTGCTTTGATACACTTTATTTGCATTCTATAGCATCTATATTCATGCAATTTTGCAGAAGTATAAAATTTATGATTGTGAACCCAAACTTTTTACTTAAATTGCTTCTTATTTTTAAAAAGTGTATACGAGTTTGGAAATTTTTATATATCAATAATAAATAGATGCATATTTTCTAAAAATATAATTTTTTAATTCCAAGCAATTTAAATAGAAAAGTTTATATTCACTAGATGGGCAATCATAAATTGTATGCACTATACATTTTTTATGTAATATTTCATGAATGTAAATGCTATGGAATTTACATAACATGCACCAAAGCAGAGAAGAAACATATTTTGAGATAACACTCTTAGAATAAATATAGCACTTGTTGTTTACATCTTTAAGCTTAGAATTTTTACATTTAATTGGTACCATTTAGGTGAGGACCATATTTTCTGACAGCAGAAGAGACCACAGTCAACATCATTCCATATTATCCTTAAGAAACATCCAAGATTCATCTCAAGCCCTTCTTCCATCCCGTCTTTCTGCCTACTCTAACGTTGGCAGCTTGTCATCAGTCGACAAAGAAGGAAGTCCAAAATCGGGTACTGGCTTCCCAACTCCTCGCTCTTCACCAGTGTGTGCCTCTCCAAACTCACATGACCACGGCTTACCGACTTATGGCAATATTCAAAACCATCTGCATCGTAGTTTCCACGACAGGAATCGTAATGGTATTTCACAAAGACTGACTCATATCGGTGGTATGGTGTCTGCCAGGAGCGAGTTATCATTGGCAGAGATAACTCCATTCCATTCGAGATCTCATTCACATCATATGGTTTTATGTCCTCATGCATCAAAATCTCAGTCGCCATCAGAAAGTTCGAGTATTCAGCAGCGATCGCATCCTAATTCATCGCCTCATTCCCCTTCTTCGAAGCAAGGGACTCCATATGCTAAGCGATCTCCATCAAGTATTAATTCAGACTATCATTCAGATAGTTCAAGTGATTGGCATCAAGGAACTAGTAGTGCAGGTAAGGTCATAAATTTATTTTGTAGTGTGTTTAAAAAAATATATATACAACTTGTTATTTGATAAAGTAGAACTTATGCAAGTAAATTTTATAGTCATTTAAAATAACTGCACTCGAGGTATAGTTTAAATTATGTGGTACCCCTAGCCAGTTGGCTGAACTTTTGTGTATTGTGACATCATTTATTCCTTACAACTCCAAAGAGCAATCAATAAAATTGTAGAAAATGGCCACATAAGTTGAAAATAGAACTAAAATATTATTTAAATATGTCTTTTGCATGTTTTCATTTATGAAATACTAAAATTAAATTAAATTTTGTTAAAGTAAATTAAAATTATAAAATTAATTGATTGCTCTTTGGAGTTGTATGGAAATTATTAATTTGCTCTTTGGAATAAATGATAGGTCACTAGCCACAGTGGCTACCAATACACAAGAGTTTAGCCAGCTAGCTAGGGGCTACCACATAATTTCAGCTATAGCATAATTAGCAATAGTCCAGAATTAAAATTTAATTCTGGACTATTATAAGATTAAATTAAGATAAAGTAAATTAAAATTAAATTTTAAAACCTTTTCAAAGTGCTTGAATTAGCCATTTACCACCAACAATATTGAAGATCTTATTTGAATAAGACTTGCTGTTGCATCGAATATGGAGAATTATTGTTATACGAAAGTCGAGAGTCCAATATTTAGCTTCATTTTCATACTAATTCTCCCCCCCCCCCCCACTTTATTTAAGGACTAAAAGATTTAAAAAATTATATGTCCAGCATTTGATGCATGTGCTGGTTTGTGAAATATCTTAAGATTTATAATTACCTAATTCTAATTAGCCTGTGCAAAGAATGAATATTCACTGCTAATCTGTGATAAATAGAACAAATGAGACTGAAATCAACAAATAAACTTATTAAGCTTCATTCGAGTTTTATTTTACAATATGTTTGTTTATTTAGTGCAAAACTTTTAACTCCATCAGACTGGAACCGCCCCTGTTTTTTTTTTCCACTGAATTTCAATGAATATATGATTGATATTTAACATTGCAGTATTTATTTCAATATGTTATATTACACAAGTTTTATCATAATTTATAATATTTTTTTTCTCCAATCTAGATGAGTTATGCGAGTCCAGAATTAGCAATAGTCCTCATAGGCATAGTTCCAATGCAAAAACAAATTCAGCTATTCTTCCGTCCAGGTAAGTTTTAATTGCTTTAATTTTTACCCAAAGTTTAAAAAATTTAGGATTTTTTTTTTTTTATCTTGAGTTTAAGATTAAGAATTTTCATTTTTTTTTAACTGTTAAATTATTCTTATCTGTATCATTAACATAAGTGAAACCAGTGGCGGATTTCAGGAGGGGGAACGTCGACGTTTTATCAAATAAATTATAAAATTAAAAAATATATATATCATTAGGGAGATACTTTGGCCTTGCTCTCCCCCCCTCAGTTTATCCACGAAATCTTGCCCCCATAATGAAAGTCAAACGTCTGCGCCTGGATGTCTGGATGTCTTATATTTGCAATATTTAGTATCATCGACTCTTTTAGCGAAAATCAACACGGACGAAGAGTCGGTCACTCCTCACATCTTGGACAGAGCTAAGCAAGAAGTATCACAGAATAGCCGAACTGGGAGTGGAAGAAATGAACAGTACACTTCAAGTTGAGGTGATTAACTGGAGAATCAAATGGATGCGAGAAAATATCGATACCTGCAAAGTACCCAAGTCTGCCTTTGAAGCACTACAGAACTGTGATCCTGCAGTGTACCATGTGATCTACGTGTTACTGAAATTTCTTGTAACATTACCAATTACACTAGCAACCGCCGAGCGTAGCTTCTAAGCACTAAAACGATTGAAGACATGGATTTGAAACACAATTAGAGAGGATCGGCTAGTGGGATTGGCTTTGTTGCATGTGCATTATGATATCGCAATTTCACCAGTTACAATTTTAGATCAATTTGCTAAAGAAAAAGCAAGAAGACTTGAGTTGATATTATAATGATGATTCTTCCTGGGAGGTTAACGGCACCAGGGTTTTTGCGATGGACTCCGTAAAGCTGTTAAGGATAATGATCGACAATAAGCTGAATTGGCAATTAATTTGAATAGTGTTATAGGTACTACCCCTGGCAAAAATTATGGAATCACTTCCATGTTATTTCAATGGGATACGACATTCAATACCCTACAGCTTTTGATGCACGGATACCCTGAAAAACCCTTTTTGAGCGAAATTGAAGAACTTTAAATGCTTAACAAAACAAAAAATATTTGAAAAATTTTGCACTTTTCATTATTTAATAATTCACGATTAAAAAATGGGAAAAAAGCTAGAGGTTGAAAGAAAAAACTCGTAAAAACTAATTTGGAATAATAAATTTGATCATGGAAAATCATTAAGATATAGCTCCTCATGTTTATATGATCAAATTTATTATTCTAAATTAGTTTTTACGAGTTTTTTCTTTCAGCCTACAGCTCCTTTCCCATTTTTTGGTTGTGAATTATTAAATAATGAAAAGTGCAAAATTTTTCAAACATTTTTTATTTTGTTAAGTTTTTAAAGTTTTTCAATTTCGCTCAAAAAGGGTGTTTTAGGGCATCAAAAATTGTAGAGCATTGAACTTCGTATCCCATTGAAATAACATGGAAGTGATTCCATCATTTTTGCCAGGGGTAGTAAACTTGATCAAACCATTGGTCTTTTGTTTTGATATTTTTGCGTAATGTTTTTGCGTGATGTTTATACGTGATGTTTTTCGCGTAAAAATTTATTGACTCCTGTGCAGCTAAAAATGTAAAAAAAATGGGAAAATATAAATCAATGTTCAGTGCTTATTAATACCTATAGTAACTGCATTTACTCATGTTCATCCTCCTTTTCTACCACAGTCTAAGAAAAATAAAATTTATTTGTATTGTATCGTATGATAACCATATTTAGTGAATAGAATATAAATGTGTGTTTCTTTAGTTAATATTCAGTATTAATCTTCTCACATGAAAATCTCTTACTTGTGTATACTTTTGTGTATACTTAATACAGAATATAATTTAGTTTCCTGTTTCGACTTCAACAATAAGTTTGTTTCCTTATATAGTCACGTAATTTTTCTTTCTTCCAATCTTCATTGTTTTGCTTTGGTCTTAAAAAAATGATAGGCCGTATTTTATAAGCTGCAAAGAACTTACTATAAACTTCCGAATTTGTTCTAGTTATTTCAAAAATGTCAAATATCCATATATAGGAAGCCGTTAAGAAAATCCTAAGTGAACAAACCTCCGAGAACATTTTGATCTACAGATCGCCCCCCCCCCCCCCCCAAACAAGAGGCCAAAATTCGCCACTGAGTGAAACTAATTACTATATCATGAAGTTGAGTGGTCTATATCATAAAGCTGAGTACATGGAGGCAAAGGTAAGGATGTTAAAATTCCATACTGAGAAAATGCCAATATCATTTTAGATAATCATTCAGGTGGTGCTGCGATAATATAAGCACCCCTGCATTTTATGTATTTTCATGGTGAAAGGCTTAATATTTATTTAAACTATCAATTTTCTAGAAATAAATTAGTAGCACAAAGCTAATTAGAACTGAAACAATAAGGAATATTCTTACGTATTCAGAATTATTTTACCTTTCAATTATTTTTATCTCCCTATATTCTGAACTCTCTTACAACTGTGAAAAAATACTGATTAATCATACTTATAATTAGGAAATCTTAATTTAAAAATAATCAAAAATACATATACTCAATACTATGCCTCTCTATTGTGTGAAACTGAAACAAAGGGTGCTTTACTAACACTAACGACACTTAGATATAATTCTCAAAATGTTATGGCATTTTCAAGCATTTCATTCACTCCTTCTCACTTAACTCTACGTCTGAGTGAGACACACTTTAGTAAGTGATGAATTACGCAGCTCTAATTGCTGAAAGTAAAAACATTAAAATTTACACATGTGGGATTTGACCTATAACAGGATTCCCTTGGTCTTTAGAAAGTCTTTATTTTACTATTTTAAAAGCCCTTAAAAGTACTTATAAAAGTCCTTGCAGGGAAAAAAAAGATTGTAGCAAAAAGTGGAATCCCCACCCCCCTCTTTCCTAAGAAAAATAACAATTTTGGATAAAATAAGAAATTTAAAACAAGTACAATTGTCATATAAGGCACATTGACTAGTTTGCCATGTGTATATTGCTATAACCTAACCTTTCATATTTTGTATAATTTTTGTTATAGAAAGTCTTGCTTAAACCACGTTAAAATATACATGTGTATGTGCACTGTGGATCCTTAATATGTACTTATTTTTTGTTACCTATAAAGTGTGGGAACCCTATATAAGTAAAATCTTGTAATTTTATTCAAAAAATTTATAAATCTCAGAAAGTTCTATTCTAACATTCTTCCAGAAATAACTTGAAAATAACTACACACAAAAAAATATTTTCTATGCCATCCTACTCAGGAAAAAATATTCTTAATTTTCTTAATTAACTATCTTTATATATAACAACCATTCTTGAGAGATTTTAATTTATAGTTATGACAAACAATTTTTTTTTATATTTTATTATTCAATTTTTTATGCAGTTTTTGATTTTATTTGTAACCGTAGCAACAGAATTATGCTTCAAGTATCGAAATTGTCTGCAGGTTGTTATTCATGTCAAAACTATTTATATTATGATCAAACTATGAAAAATATTTTGTATTAATAATTGATTTTTAGATTAAAATGTCTTGAAACTAAGGCAACATACAAAGCTCAGCTCAGATAAAATATTGTTTAACATACAACAATTTCCATGTTAACATAATTATACAATATGTGCCATTTTTATGCTTTAATTTGAAATGTTTTTGATATTCAGAACTTTTATGAAGTGTATATGTTGCATTCAGGGCTGTAGCCAGGTAGGAGGCTAAGCCCTCCCCCCCCCCCCCTCCCAAGAGGTATACCCAGCCCCCCTGATAAAAACATTAAATTTTTAGTAGTGATATAAAATTTCATGTAAAATGTCATTCAAATTTTGCATAACAAATTTCTTTGAGATTTTTTTATAAATTACTTCATTTTAATATTTTTTAATTTAGCTGAATTTGTGATTATACTAATGATCAATTTATTTACATATTTAATTTAAAAATTATGACAATAGTATTTAGGATACTATTGTGGGGTTCATTGTTATACATTACAGAATCAAAAATAACTGATAAATAGGTAAAAGTTAATTAAGCATTAACTTCTATTAACAGTTTTATTACTAGTCAATGCTTACATTAAAATCAATTGTAATTATTGTATATTAATATAGATATGTAGCTATATATGGATACTAATAATCAGCTCTTAGCTTGCAAATATAAATATGCAATTATTTGTTAATAATTTTTTGTGAGTCCCTCCTTTAAGACTGTTGAGCACCCCTTGAATTTCCCTCCAGCCCCTCTTCCATTTTGTCTTTGGCTACAGCCCTGGTTGCATTTAGTGACCACTGGCCATGGCTAGTTTATGTATAAATCTATATTGTGAGTTAATGTTCTAATTAAACATGATTGCTTTATTTTCAGAAAACTTCCTGAGTCTACGCAATCAAAATTGAGCAGATTACGCCCTGGTGTAACATCAGGCAGCACTCGAGCTTCAAAGCCTACGGTTAACTTCGTTGCAATCGCAAGCAGTGGAAGTAGCTGTAGCGGTAGCACGAGTACATTGCAGGAGGATTTGTTTAAATTAATTAATCCTGAATATCTTGACAGTGATAGTAACAGTGAGGTAAGTTTGCGTTGATTGCTTTCTGAATTGCTATGGTTTTGAGTCTTTTGTGTAATCCTATATCAGTTCCATGAAGGGTGCAAAATAAGGGAATTATATTTAATAGCAAACTGCTAATCAGAATTTCGTTTGTATAGCAGTTTCGACATTTTCACTAACAGTTCACAACTATTATTTCACAATTTCTTAAAAAATGTACCTATAAGTATATTGAGATGTTGTGTTGTTTTTATTTTTTCAAACCTATGACTTTTTTTTATTTTATTTATTTATTTATATTTATTTATGTGCAATTAGATTACCATCAGAGAAATCACATTCTTATTCAGAATCTGACAAGAAGCGTATTTTGTTCACTTTCTGTGTTTTTAACTAGTTTGGAAAAAGAAAAAAAAAAGAGAAATATGCAGCATGGGAGTGACATTTGTAGCAAGGAGCGATGCACATTTATGAAAAAAAAAAATTTTCACTTGTAGATCATTTGTCCTGATTTTTAAAATTACATCACAAAATGCAATGCAAATTAATTTTTTCATTGCAAAACACAAATTTTCCACCTCAATTTGCGATGCAATACTGCTTATTTTGCACCCTGATTCCATGTAGACTAGCTGAACTGTACCTGTTCTTTTCTTATGCTCAAGTTTGAAAGAGATTAATTTATTCCCCAAAATATTGAATGCAGTTATGTTAATTCTGCTCCTATCATTCCAAACTGCTCCAAACGAGTATGCCTGCTCCAAGATGCTTTTATGGTGAAAAATAAATCTATACAAGGTAGAAAACAAAATGTAGTTTAAAAAGTTTTGTGAGGAGCCTTTCCTAAACCTTGTAGATGCAAATAGCATTTTATCTGCTTCCAAAATTCCAAAGGTACTCCAACTCCTTCCTTACATGGCAGTTAGCATTTCTGTATATAAGTCAAAATTCATATCTTTTATTTTTATTATCTATCTTTAAGTCAAAAAGTTAATGTAGTTTAACTAGTATAAATATTTTTAGTCACTAGATATTTATATAACTTTCTAATACTTTCTTGAAGCAAAAATTAGGTAACTGCCATTATTTTGAAGGGCTTTTGTGTGCCCCCTTACTTTAAAAGGTGCTCAGAATGCCCTAAAAAAATTGTAATCACCTAATTTTCCTATGTCTGTTTTTTTCCCTTCAAGGAAATATTGACCATTTGCATGTACACGACATTTGTTTATGTCGCCATCTTAGATGGAATAAATGCCAATATAGTAATGAATTCAATCATGATATCATTAACAAATATGATAAAAATATGAATGCATGTCATCGAGAAAGGCATATAGAAGGTTTAGATGTATAGTCACATTTGCTTCCTAGCAGCAAGGAAGCCTAGAACAGCAAGAAGATCTTACTTTAACATGGGACAGTAAAGCAGGGAAAACAATCTTTTCATCCAATAGGAAGCTCAATTAGAAAGTTATATTCTCACAAGCAGCAGTTTTATTTGTCACTATAATTAATCATCCAGTTAAATGATTCTGAATTTGATTAATTAGATACTTACATTAATCAATGGTTTACCTTAAATATTATACAGTTAGCCCTTGTTATAACACCATTCTGATAGCCTCCTCCCCCACCCCTCTTACACTAAATCGCATTTGCTTAATAGCTTAGTCATAAAAGTTCAACTCCAGATAACACTACTACAGTGGCTAGAATAGATAGTGTGCCGACCGAGGCGAAAAACAGGTTCCCTAAAAACCGTCTACGCCAGACGGCTTTGGTCTCGAATAAGGGGTCTAAAGCGAAGGAGTTAACATTGAAAGTAATGGGAATTTAATTCAAACAAAATGATTGATATCTTTGGAAATAATTGAAGAATTTGTCTGAAATTTGGTGTAATTATTGCAAGTGGTATACACAAAAAGTCATTTGATTTTCAGAGAGATTGACCTAGGGATATATCCATATTTTAAAAATTTTATTTAGCTTTATCTGTGGTCGTTCAAACATTTGAGATCCAAAATAATCAAATTCATTCATCACAGTAACGTGAAATTCGGTATGACGTTTTCTCTTGTGGTACATTTCAAGTCTTTCGATTTTGAAGCTTATCGGGCTAGCCCGTCCTGGGCCCGCCATATGACTTTACTTTTTGGTATAACTCGAGAACAGGTGTATCTAAAAATTCGAAGTTTTGCATATGCTTGTCATTTGCTATATATTTTAACTCTTTGGATTTAAAATCTTATCAGGCTAGCCCGTCCTGAGCCCAACAAGAGGAATATATCGTTTTTTGAGAATAACTCAAAATTCGGAGCATCTACAATGTCTAAATTTAATATATCATTGTCTTTTGTGGTATATTATATTTCATCGCATTTCGAACCTTATCGGGCTAGCCCGTCTTGGCCCGCCAAAGAAATTTACTCGCTTTTCAAGAATATCTCGATCAAACGAAGTAGCTAAAGAATGTGAATTTTGTATATCATTTCCTTTTGGATGGATTTTAATTTAGATTTTGAACCCCATCGGGCTAGCCCGTCCTGAGCCCAACAAGAGGAATATATCGTTTTTTGAGAATAACTCAAAATTCGGACCATCTAGAATGTCTAAATTTAATATATCATTGTCTTTTGTGGTATATTATATTTTATCGCATTTCGAACTTTATCGGGCTAGCCCGTCTTGGCCCGCCAAAGAAATTTACTCACTTTTCAAGAATATCTCGATCAAACGAAGTAGCTAAAGAATGTGAATTTTGTATATCATTTCCTTTTAGATGGATTTCAATTTAGATTTTGAACCCCATCGGGCTAGCCCGTCCTGAGCCCAACAAGAGGAATATATCGTTTTTTGAGAATAACTCAAAATTCGGAGCATCTGGAATGTCTAAATTTAATATATCATTACCCTTTGTTGTATATTATACTTCATCGCATTTCGATCCTTATCGGGCTAGCCCGTCTTGGCCCGCCATAGAAATTTACTCGCTTTTCAAGAATAACTCGATCAAACGGAGTAGCTAAAGAATGTGAATTTTCTATATCATTTCCTTTTAGATGGATTTTAATTTAGATTTTGAACCCCATCGGGCTAGCCCGTCCTGAGCCCAACAAGAGGAATATATCGTTTTTTGAGAATAACTCAAAATTCGGAGCATCTGGAATGTCTAAATTTAATATATCATTGCCCTTTGTTGTATATTATACTTCATCGCATTTCGAACCTTATCGGGCTGGCCCGCCTTGGCCCGCCATAGAAATTTACTCGCTTTTCAAGAATAACTCGATCAGTCGGAGTAGCTAAAAAATGTAAATTTAGTATATCATTCCCTTTTGGATGGATTTTAATTTATAATATAGTATTCTCTTTTGGGATATATTTTAATTCTTTGGATTTTAAACTTTATTAGATTACCCCATCTTTGCCCAGCCTTAGGAATGCATTCGTTTTTGGAAAATAACTCGAAAATTGGAGAAAAATTATCATTTACCAAACAATTAAACAATTACATTAGTTCTCCTTAGGGATTATATTTGAGAAAGTATTTTGTACTGTTGTGTAAACCCACATTCGATTGTCCGACCCCCCCCCCCCCCCTTATCCTAGATCTTGCCTACGCTTATATGCAAGAGAATTAAATAATGCGAAACCAGTCCACGGTGCACTTTAAAGATTCATAGTAATATAGTGATTCGTACTACATAGTATAATAGAAAGAAAAGTCTTGTGACTGGATTTTTGGATGCTGAAATTCGCAGATTATGAAATGTTAAGCTATTTTTTAGCCTATTCGTCGAAATGCAAAATACAGTAATATGCTGGATGAATCGAATTAATACATTTTTCTAGGCAATTTTACACAGAACAGGCGATAATGGTATAGCTATAAAAACAGCCCTTTTTAATCCAAATATAAATTTTCAACGTCAGTTACAACAAACATCAAATGAGTGAAAGCTTGCTGCTTACAATTTCGAAAAATCTTTCTTTCTGAGTGGGTCCATCCTGTCCAATTTTAGAACGAAAAAGAATATTGTACAGGTGATGGTTCTTAGTAAAAACAAATTCGATCTCAGATGACCAATGTGCTAATGAGATACTTCCTATTGTATCTAGAGGCCACCCTGAAGGCAGTACAAAATGCCCTTCCCTGGTGTTCTACCCATTTCCAGAGCCCCCGCTGATTTGCGGATCTTTTGAGCATTGTTCGTGTAAGAGATGTGGCAACTTGCGGAAACGTATGTAAAGGAGACGCGCCTGTCGAAATAAAATAGCGGTCAATTACATGTCCACCCTCAATTGAAATTCTTATCAGCGCTATCTTTCACCGTACAAGGAGACAGCACTTGTAGGCAGACCCCACCTTGTTCTAATGTTCAAGCGGCAATGGTGTTTCATGTTTTTCTTCCAAATTCACAGGGCCACCCACAGGTATTTTTCCTAGTAGACGAACATATGAAATAAAACAAAATATTTGCCAGACATTCTCATACATTCTTTTTTTAGGTTTACATGGTAATATGTATCAAAATGCAAAACAAAAATTTGGTTTTAAAGCATTTGTTCCAAGTTATTCATATAATGCTTTTAAAAATTATTGAAAAATTTCAATTTCAAGTAAATAAAATCAATACGTGCGGTCCAAATTTCTGCTAAAGAAATAAAATTATCTTCGTAAAAAGCAGAATACCACTCAAAATACTAATATCGACCGGTTTCGAAGGCATAAAACCTTCTTCGTCAGATCACGCAGAACCGTAACCTTCACTCGTACTCCCAGTGCACCGACCCAACATCCGTGGACAAATTTCGCACTTCTTAGCTCATTTGCATATGGATGTAACTATGTATTTAGGACACAAGGGGGTCGACGATCGAATGGAGCTTATAGTACAAAATTCATTTTTATTAAATATAGGCAATTTTGAGAACTAATGTAATTGTTCGGCAAATGAGGTTTTTTACCACACATCCTATCTCCCATGCTTACGCCACTAATTATAATTATATATACGCCGAAAATATTAAATTCTACCCGAAATGGAAATAATATACTAAATTTGAATTTTCTATCTGCTCCAGTTTTCGGGTTATTCTAAAAAAATGAGTCTATTCCTATAGCAGGCACAGCACGAGCTAGCTAAATGAAGTTCAAATTCGAAAAAATGAAATATATCATAAAAGACAATAGCATGCTAAATTTGGAATTTTTAGCTACTCCGGTTCTCCAGTTATTCATCAAACACGATCGCATTCCTAAGACGGACTCAAGACGATGAGGTTCAAATTATAAATTATGATAAACCCCAAAAGAAATTGATATACTAAATTTGAATTTTTTAGCTGCTCCAATTTACGAGTTATTCTCGAAAAATGAGTACATTACCACTCTGTCGGGCGAGTCTGATAAGGTTCAAAATCCAAAGAAATAAAATATACCCTAAAAAACAATGATATACTAAATTTAGATATTCTAGCTGCTACAGTTTTGGAGTTATTCTTAAAAAACGAGTACATTCTTTTTGTTGGGACCGGGACGGGCTAGCCCGACCAGGTTTTAAATCCAATGAGCTTAGACATACCGCAAATGACAACAACATTCTAAACTTGAAACTTTTTGATACTCCGGTTCTAGAGTTATTCCACTAAAAAAGTGAATTTCTAAGTCGGGCCCAAAACGGGTTGGCCCGATACGGTTCAAAAACAAAGGAATTAAAATATTCCCCAAAAGATAAGGATGTACTAAATTTATATTTTCTAGTTTCCCCGATTTTCCAGGTATTCTAAAAAACGGGTCTATTCCTATGTCGGGCCCAGGACGGACTACCCCAATAAAGTTCAAATCCGAAGAAACTTAGATATACCCCAAAAGCCAATGACATGTTAAATTTGGAATTTTTAGCTACTTCGGTTCTCGTCTTATTTTTCAAAAACTAATGCATTCTTCAGCGGATCCAAGATGGGCTAGCCCGACGAGCTTCAAAATCTAAATTAAAATCCATCCAAACGGAAATGATATACTAAATTTATATTTTTCAGCTACTCCGATTGATCGATTTATTTTTTAAAAGCGAGTAAATTTCTATGGCAGGCCCAAGACGGGCTAACCCGATACGGTTCGAAATGAGGTGAAATGTAATATACTCCAAAGGACAATGACATATTAAATTTATACATTCTAGATGCTCCGAATTTTTAGTTATTCTCAGAAAACGATATATTCCTTTTGTTGAACTCAGGACGGGCTAGCCCGATAAAATTTTTATCCAAAGAGTTAAAATATACAGCAAATGGCAAAGATATTCTAAACTTCGAATTTTTAGATACGCCTGTTCTCGAGTTATACCGCAAAAACGGGTGAGTTTCTAAGGCGGGCCTAAGACGGGTTAACCCGGTACGGTTGAAAATTGAAAGAATTAAAATACACTCCAAAAGAAAACGATATATTAAACTTAGATTTCCAACGTTCTCTGATTTTCGAGATATTCTCTAAAACCAGGTAATGTCCTAAGGTGGGCCCAGGACGGGCTAGCCCGATATGCTTCAAAATCGAAAGAACTGAAATGTGCCACAAGAGGAAACGTCATAACGAATTTCGAGTTACTATGATAAATGAACCTGATTATTTTGGACCTCAAATGTTTGAACGAACACCAGATCAAGTTAAATAAAATTTTAAAAATAAGAATATATCCCTAGCTCAATCTCTCTGAAAATCAAATGACTTTTTGTGTATACCACTTACAATAATCACACCCAATTTCACACAAATTCTTCAGTTATTTCGAAAGATATCAGTCATTTCATTTGCAATAAATTCCCATTTGTTTCAATGTTAACTCCTCCGCTTTAGACCGCTTATTCGAGACCAACGCCGTCTGGCGGAGGCGGCTTTTCAGGTACATCTCCCAGCATTGGGAGGTATAGGCGGTCGGCACACTATTAGTTCTAGACACTGTAACACTACTCTGAAAAAAAAAGGGGGGGGGGGGAATCTTATTGCCTCAAGTTGGAAAGGTAATTTTTACTGATTTTAGTATGCTGAATTCAGATTTTAAGCATTGTGTCAGCATTTTGATATATGGTTGTTGTTGAAAAACTGTTACATTGAACTTTTATATTCTGCCCTGCCAATTGCTCTAATGATGTTTTGACTTGGGTAAGCTGACAGAATTGCCACTTACAGCAGACATACTGTACAAAAAACATTTCGATTATATCAGCAATTTTGGCAGTTTACCCAAGTAAAAAAAACATCATTAGTGCTATTGACAAAGCAGAATATAAAAGTTCGGTGTAACAGTTTTTTGACAGTCGTCTTCACAGCTCTCAATATTCATCTATATTATCAAATAATTGGCCATGTGTAGTAGACTATTTCTGAAGCTAAAATTTAAAACTTTTTGCACATGTTGTGCCAATACACCCTAAATAAATGGGTATGCGCATATGTAATCCGGGTACACAGCCTTTGGTAGCTCAGGCTAAAAAGTGTTATTTTTAAAACTGTGCTCTAGCACAGTTAGGAATTGGGATTCAAAGTTACCAAACTAATATATTACTTTCCTTATATACATAGTATCATAACTGGCATATCTTATAGTCTATAAGAAATACTCTTCTCTCTGTTTATCTGTAACACTTGGTGATGCATTTGGCAAATAATTTAGCAAAGTGTCGCCAACTTGGTGATATTTTGCCCCAGATGGACGGACAAAAATATTGTCAAAATTTCAAAAATGACGCTAAATTAATGAAAATGATGGTTGATGAATCAATTATTAAAATATTTTAATATATGGACTGTATTGCTTATTGGGATTCAAACACATTGATCGTCATATGATTGAACCGTGGGAGCTGAACGACATACCTGTCAAGTGCCTGCTTATTTTTGCATCGGCTACTGGTCTCTTTTCTTAGAGATCTTTCTCTTTTGGGGTAGTACAATAGACCTCTGGTTGATGTGCTAGGCTCTTTTGGAGCCACCCACCTTCATTTCATTCATTCATTCATATTGCTTATTGAGGATGCTATCAATATTGATAATTGTTTATTTATAGTTGCATGAAATACAAGTTAATTGGGTATTTTAAAATAGTTTTACATGTTGCCATCCGGAAAATCACCAAATGTGCAATTCAATAATAAAAACACAGTGTACCGTGGATCTTATACATTTTTCTTTTACTATAAAAGTAGTAAATTCATTGCATTATGTAAGGAAAATCATGTGCTGGCCACATCAGATTTTTTTATATTACTGTCAGAACACCTTACATTGAAAAAACAAAACACTGCTGTGATTAATTCAAAATGCAAAATAATAGTTTCTTTATCCGAGAAGTAAAATTAAAAAAATAAAATGCTATCTCAGCTAGTTTTCATCAAATTTATGTCATATTTTAGCACAACACTCATAGTGGTAAAATAATACCAAATTAAGAAAAATTGCAACAAAATCTTTTAAGTTCACAGTTAAAATTTTGTATTTTAAACCCTAGTTACTGTAGCAACAACTATCTAGAATGTACATGGAAAATTCATTTGTAGCTGCAGTAAATTAAAAGATGTATTTATTTATTACCCAGGCTGTCCAGCTCACCCAAAGGGTGTTAAAAACCCAGACCGCATGACAGACCCGAAGATTTACTGCAGTTTAATGTGTGGCCGGTCACCCAAAGGGTATAGAGTAGAGTAGTTACAAGGGACGACTGATAAAAATAACTAAAAAAATTAATAAAATAGCAGAAAATGGCCAATTTTCAACTTTAAAAGTTCATAACTTTTAAACTAATTCACAAAACATATCATATGGGGATTTCAAGTACCATCACACCAAATTTCACCTCTGAGCAAAGCTTATATTTTCACTCCTGACAATACAGTGCTTTCTTCTTTCGTTATGTAAGATATATTGAATATGAATTGTGTGATTGCATTTCCTCATTGCTATAAACTTTTTAGGATCCCCCTTCTTCCCATCTGGATTCTGACACGTGCTCGAGAACTCACATTTCCACCCCTTCATCTTCATTGGAGCGCAGTGCTGGGAACACGCCCGATCCTGCTCTGGATGTCATCCTCACGAAAGCACAACCCGCCCATGTAATTTCTTCGGAACCATCTTCCCCTGCTGCTTCTGACATCCGACTGGAAAGGTAACTTGTTTTTCCTTTCCTATCTTTCCTAATTCATTCACTTTCATATAAAGTCCAGAATTGATTGTTGAAGACCCAGACCGTCCGGCTCGTCAACTAGGACTTGAGCAACCATTTGGACGGCCGGGCAGAATTGATTGTGTAAGATGCCCAGGGTGAGTACACTTTTCTTAAAAAAAAATTTCAAGGACATCATTTTTTCCATATTATGAAGTAGTATGTGTTTCTGTGAGGAAAAATCATGGCAAACTAACATTATTGTTTAATGTTGAAGCCATTGAGGAATTTTTTGGGAAAAAAAACAGTGTTGTTTAGGAAAATTTCAGCGACAACATAACTGCTAGGGAAATATCCAGAGAAAGCAGAACTTCTCAGAAAAAACACAATACTGTGAATCTGCAGAACATTTTTCAAACACTTTCAAGGACTTATCCAAAAAAATGGGAATTTTCAAGTACTTTCAAAGCCTTGAAAATGTTAATGTAAAATCTAAGTACTTTTCCAATTTTCAAGCACCCGTATGCACCCTGGATGCTCATACACTATCAATTCTAAAATGATGTAGTGCATAGCATGAAATTTTTGACTGAGTAGGCTGAACGATTGATATTTTAAATTGAAAAAGATTTTGTTATTGTATTACAAATGTGATTTATATTGGAATTCGCTATTTCTTTGGTGAGTAAAATAAAATAATTTAACATAAAAATGCAAAGAGTGCAACAAATGCTTAAAATTTTAAAATATGTTGACCTATGTAAGATTACAAGATATAAACATTTTAACTGTTTTCTATTTCTAAATTAGATGAACTTTTACAACCATTATATTAATAACCGTCCAAATAGATGCTCAAGTCCTTGTTGACGAGTCGGACGGTCTGGGTCTTCAACCATTATATGAAATAGAAATTTATTGAAATAGTAACAGAAAAAAATATATCAGTTTTGTGAAAATGAACAGCTAGAACTAACAAAATTAAACAGTTCAAAAGAGTGCACTGAAAATGAATGAGAAATAAATCTGGAATGTAACAAACTTAGTTGAAAATCACTACAGTTAATAAAATCCTTAAACAATTTTTTATATTAATTATTTGCAAATATTATGCTATGAGATCTTAAAAATACCTCATTGTAATATATGGTAAAAATCCACTTAAAAAATTATCATTCTCTTTTGTCTTACTGAGTTCTCATGTAGCATGTAATTTCCAAAACAAAATCAAATTTATTCTTTATAAAACTCCTAAATACACAAACGGATGCTTTGCCATATTGATGCACAGATAAAGAGCTAAAATCTACTTCACAAGTACAAATCGCGCCAAGTCTGTGCATTCTCCTGTGTTTTGAAATTGGCCCCACCCATCCTATGCGACATATTCTTCCGTGTTTAGAAATAGACTCCTCCTTCCAAAATGATGTTTGCTACTGTGTCCTGAACAAGAGTTTGTAATGTAAATGATAGTGTAATTTAATTTGAACAACAGTGAATAGTACTCATAAAAACGTTACAAAATAAGATTTTTTGTGAATTTTAAAATTTTTATGCTGCAGTTTTATCTGTGCATGTTGCACGTAGCAAAATCACATTCTCCATATAACCAACGTTCCATACAGGATCAGGGGTTTGACCTGAAGGTCAAAATCTGTAAAACGAATGTATCAGTTGTCTGTGTAGGGTCATGGATTCGACCTAAAGGTCAGAATCTGTGCAACAAATGTACCAGTGGTCCATATGTACCAGTTGTCTGTGTTGGGTCAGGGGTTCGACCCAAAAGTCATTCTACACTGGAACAAGGCCCCCAGTGATCTCCAGTTTATTAGGAACGGTCGGTCACCTGTGGTGTCCAGACACAGAATATACTACAATTTTATCTGTGCATGTCGCACGTAGTAAGATCATTTTCTCCAGGCAAACGAAGGTCTGTACAGGGTTAGGGGTTCGACCTGAGGGTTGAAATCTGTAGAATGCATATACCAGTGGTCTGTGTAGGGTCAGGGGTTCGACCTAAAGGTCGAAATCTGTGGAATGAATGTACCAGTGGTCCGTGTTAAAAAAAAATTTGTACTCTAATAAAATTTCAAAAAATTGATACTTATAAAAAAAAGTTTGTACTCTAACTGAAAAGATAAAGAACTTTTAAAGGAAGAAGCAATTTCTAAACACAGAAAAATTTAAACCAAGTTTCAAAACACTAGTTAAATTAAACGAAAAACACTAACCTTCTGGACTCAGACTCCTCTTCTGGCTGAAATGCTAAAAACGCTCCATTCAAACAAATCAGTCGTTCGGTCAACTTAATTATCTCCACATTTAGGACAAACATACTTATCACTCATAATCCCTTTCATAACATACCAATTAATCACTTCTTTCAAACCTTTATTTTCCAAATTATAGTAGAATTTTATACAAAAAATCAAATAATAAAAGAACTTGCAACTATGGCAAAAGAAATGTGTTTCTACAAAAACTGTAGCAACCACAGAAACGTATTCTTACGTTACCTTCGTGAATATTCTTATTGGATGTTACACAATTACTGCCGAAAAACACTGATACAAGAGGTTACCATATTACAACATAAAGTGATAGCAATCGGAACGCTTAGCGGCGACTTGGCGAGTGAGCTGAAAGTGCAGTGGGTTGGTCTCCGGATTAGCCGTTAGGTGAATGTCAAGTTATTCATTGTAAATGCCTCATATTCTTCAGATTTTTTTAAAAATTATATATATGGAAGGTTTTTAATACTAGATTAGTCAAAGACTTTTATGTATATCGAAAATGCATTCAAATTGGAAATGAGCATTTATTGAATCAATCTGAGTCCTAGTATGATCTTGGAATCTACAGAGCCAGTTTTAAAGATTTTATTTTTAAACACAAGAACTCTTTCACAAAATATGTCTAAATTCAACGTAGCCTGTGTTTAGCTACTCTATATTGCGTGCTAGGTCATTGAAAAATTGAAATTATGCCTAAGGAAAGGTAAACACTGAATGTTGTACATAAAAAAAAGTAGTTTGAAGAATAAATTACTCACTTTCAGTTGTGAAATGTTTGCATTGTATTCAGGTAAATCATGTTAATTAAAAAAAAAAAAAATCCCTATTGTAACTTTCCATTAAAATAACATTAATTTTTTTCTCTCTCACACCTTTCTTAAAAAAAAAAAATCTAATAACACCACCTGTAATTTTTACCATTTTTCCTTAAGAAAAGTTGGAGGTTATGCTTGATTATGATATGTTGGAGGTTATATCTTATATAAAATAATTATAAATATACAGATAATAACCTTTTAAAAAAATGCCCCCTACAATATTGCTATGCATAAATAATATTATAGTAATTGCTATGTATAAAAGCTGAAAGTCCTCTGTTAGATTTTGAAGATTGGTAGTTCTGTAAGCATATTATGTATGTTGTTTATCTAGGTTGTCTCCTAGAGTAACTTCTGACCGTCATCAAAACAAATTTAAGCCTCTTCCTCCTCCCCCTTCATCCCCTTCTTCCATGCCTTCTTTGACGGATGACCATGACATTGATTGGGCAAGTTTTGTGTCTTCTGCAACGCAAGGAATAGAAAGTAAGTCAAATGTTTTGGTGATTTCTAGAGTAATAAAATTCAAATGTTTGTACATGTTAAAAATATTTAATTCTTGAAATTCAAAGTGGATAAGCAAAGCACAGTTCGTACCTCATACATGCCCTCGACCGAGTTTTAAACTTTTCTATTCATTATGCATACTTTGACCAGTTGTTTACCATGTAGTAAAACAATTGCTTTTGAATATCAATGTATTTATTTATTTATTTTTTTTTTTTTTTTTTTAATATTAAATCTAGAGGTAGCGGGGGAAAAGCACATAAGTCAAAAATTCCATTTTTTTTTTTTCTTTTAAATAACACATTTAATTTAAAAAATTTATGATCTTTGTTGTGGGAAAAGCACATAAGTCAGTTAGGTTTCTAAGATGTTAAAAAAAGAAAAACTTATTAAATTTTATACAGATAGCAGTGGGGGTATAAAATATTAATTAAAAGTTATTATTTATTTAGCTCGTAAATGCGTAACAAACTCCATAAAAATTAAATTTGTATTCTGAAAACAAAAAAATAAAATTAAAAAAAGTTCTCCTGAAAGCATCAAAAAATTTTTTTCCTCGCTATTTCAAAATCCTTGTTTTTGATCTGTGCTTTTTCCCTTCAGCTCTAGAAATATGAAAAACATGAATAATTTTAATTTTTGAAATTAGTTGATTCAAACTCAAACCATTAATTTTACACAGCAAAATTTCAGTTGCTAATCATTGTTGAACCGTATCAAGTGTTGAACCATATTGCTATTCAGAGGCTCATCTTTCCTGATATGTCTTTGATACGAAGTGTAAACATTTTGGGTGACCATACCTTGTCATTTATTGTTTCTTATGCTAATTATTACTAATTAACCACTTTTGTATTCCAATATTATATCCATTATATTCCAATTATATCCATTGTAGTGAAGTTTTAACTGTGAAATTAAACTACCGGGGTAAACTTGTTTTAATCATATTCATTCTCACTAAAATCAGTCTTACCAATTAAAATATTTACAAGTTGAACATAGTGGGAGCAAATTTCTTGCTTCAGTTTTATTTTCAAGTGCGGTTTAAATTTCTTTTGCCCAAAGTGCCCACATTATCCTGAACTGGTATTGATGACTTTTACTTTTCATATAAAATTACAGAAAGTGTTTTAGCAAAATTAAATTTCCTTTGGCAGCATGCTAAAAACATTAACTCATTTTAAACCCTGCTCTTGACTTCTGTAAACTTTGCATTGGAACCGTATATTAAAGTTACATTTAGTAATAATTATTTTTATAGAACTTTTTTTATTTAAAAAAAAAATAAAAAAATAAGGACCGTCCCCTGGTCTAACATCTCTGAAAACCAGCCTCTAAAATTAAAATTATGCTTAGTAATAAATTTTTATAAAACTTTTTTATTTTTAAAAAAAAAACCTCAAATTAAGGACCGTCCCCTGGTTTAATGTTTCTGAAAACTAGCCTCTAAATAATAATAAGCCTCCGACATCAATCTCTTGAAATAATCATACTAAATGCCATTCGAGTGGATCAATTTGTTTGTGAGGTATTTTGCCTACCGATGGGCATTGAAAATATAGGTGATTCATATTTAATCATGCTCAAAATATGTAAATCCAAAAGTGATTTTTGACTATGTCAATATACTTTCGTCTTACATATACAATATGTGGTAGTAAAAAAAAAAAATGCTATATTATAGCCAACCTGATGATATATTCAATTCTCTTTCCAGGTCTTCCAGCGGGTGCCTCCTCTTGGTTAGAGACGACAGAAAAGCAGCTGAATATTGACCCCCAGTAAGTTGCATCTGAATGAATTATTAACTGTTTTTCTTTTATCACCTGTGAATTTTGGTTTCTGATCAGTTCAAAGTGCTGAAAACATTTCAAAATTATGGGTGCTTTCCTGATATATATATATATATTTTTAATTAAGAATTCCAAAAATTTATAAAAAAATTTTTGGAAATACAACGTGTTGTAGTAATTTTCAACTTGGGGTAAGCATACCCTTAAGGGCACATCACAAAGTACTAAAGTGGTAACCAGAATTTTTATTTTTTTCTGAAACTTATAAAGCACAAGACTTAAATTTTTCTAGATTTAGTTACTTAGGGAGAGGATAAGTCACAGTGAGCTAAAGGGCATAAGATGCAATAAATTTTTAAAATTTGATACTATAGCTATAAAAAAAAACTTATAAAACAAAATAATTGACACTAAAAAGTAGTGTTGATCAAAAATTTCAGAAGAGTTTGACTCCCCCCCCAGCTATGGCCTTGGAAAGTACCAAGGAACATAGCCTAGCTTTACATTTAAAATGGTAGATTAGTTTTATGTTTAAAAGCCATCTTTTATTATTATGAACCAGAACTGGCAATGTGCATGTCCTAAATAATCACCTTTTACATAAATATCACAGATGCAGATAGTGTCACTTAATTTTGAAATTGCCTGTTTTAAACCAAAATCATTCCTGCATGCCATTTTTTTTCCCATGTGCAACTTGTCAATTGTGCAACACAGATGTAATACACCCTATATTATAAGCTCCTTTGACATATTCTAAATAAGTATGCTGAAAAAACATGAAATTGCAGAAAATTATAACCCCACTTTTGGCCAGATGCATAGGGCATGGCCTCAACATGGTCTTTGTTAATTCAATAATCACCCATATGCCAGTAAAAATTTCATTTTAATCAGATCAACAGGAGGTGAGACCTATCCAGAGTTTCCCCCCAGGCACTTTTGGCAGGCCACAGCACCCTGCCTGCCCTTTTGTTACCAGAACAGTGCCCTCCTTGCCCTTTTGTATGAGAAGAGTGCCCTTTTGTTAGCAGATCAGATCCCCTTCTTAGCCTTTTGTTAGAGAGCAATGTCTGTCCTCAAATGAAAATCAACCAGTTTTTGTATGGCCTCAGATAAGTCCCAGTGCCCTTTCTCTGGGCTCATTACTGTAAATTTTGATCCTGTCTAACTCCCCCCACTCCCTCCTCCTTCAAAGAAAGAAAAAGGGTGATCTAATGACAATAAAGAGAGGATTGGCAGCTCCATATCACTTATTTCCTCCACTAAAAGAAACAAAACAGAAAGAGGAATATTAAGCACATACATAAACATATTTGCTCTAAAACAAATATTTAAAAATATAGATTTCCGTACTAGGGTTCTTTAAGCCATTTGCAGGAAGATGTTTGCGCCGCGGATTCAGTCACAACAGAGGATGATAGAAAGGGTATATAAATTAAACTTATCTGACCTGAAATCAACCTGACTTATAATCTATAAACTTGCCTGGTGGCACATATATATGTTCTTGAATATGTATGTTTTCATTTCTTTTGTTCAAACCTTACCAATCATCACACATTTTTAGAATCTCCAAGTTCATTTAATGCCCTAATTGTTTTAAACAAAATAAGATTATCTCATACTTATGCACAAATATTTCACCGAGTAAGTAACAGATTCAGCTGAAACAATAGTAACATTTTAAGTAAATTACAGCTTTCCCACACATTCGAGAACCCAGGTTAAAATACTAAAATATCGAAATTATAACCACTATACTTCGCAAACAAAGAGCTATATTCTTGCATAATTGTTTACAGGTTTAGTTTTTGAGATAGCATTACAAACTTGAAAAAGAGGAAATTTTCACTCTTCTTCAACTCGACAAAACGATTACTCAAAAACTATAAGCACACTTTTAAAATATAATTATAGATTTAGCAACTAAATTTCCTAATACATAGTTTTATCCCTTACTATTTATATCTGTCTTTTATGGTTTCGCAGATATTTCGAGTGAAAATAAGCAAAATGAAAAATAAAAAACACTTGCTCGGACAGATACTTTTTAAGTTTTTCAAAAAACTAGTTCAAAATATTAAAAAATTGAAATTAATTTCATATATCCACAATCTGGACCCTATTTCCTACAAAACAAGAAAATATATTTACATTTTTGTCTGTTAAACTTGGAGGTATATGCGACAAAAGTGTTTACATTTTTTTTCAAAAGCTCTGATTTTCGTCATAAAAATCCCAAGCATAAATGTTATTCACATAAAAAATATGTGCCCTTTTTTTCTAAGAAGTGCCCTTTTTCTGGTAACAGCACCCTGCCCTTTTTTAATCCTGGGGGAAACTGTCTATCAAACTGCATATGAAAAAACCGTAAAATTTTAATAATTAAGTGCTATCTATCTCAGTGAGTTTCATTGGAATTTTGCAATTTTTTAGCACAATACCCATGATAATGTAATGCCAAATTAAAATTAGAATGAAATATTTTAAATTTACAAAGTTAAAAACGATAAATTATATTTACTTTTGTTTGGAAACGGCTGTTTTTTCATCTAAAAATGTCTGCAATTTTAATTGAAACACCTGCTTTCATGTCTTTTACATTTGGAAATTGTCTGCCCAAAATAAAAGTGATTTTGGGCTTTAAATGTTCACCATAGCATTTTAACTAATGTTCATAACATTTTTAGTTTTTAACTAATGTTCATAACTTTTAAACTGATTTGCATTTTTAAAGTATCTTACTGAATCATATCATCTAGGGGTCTAAAATACCTCTGTACCGAATTTCGCTGCTGGCCAAAACTTCAGTTTGCTACTATGCACTACAGATGCACTGGCAGGCATCTTTTTTTATTAAGATGTTTGATTTTTAAAAAATAATTAATTGGAAAATAGTTTATTAAATTTTATATTTATATTTACTTTTATCATTAAAATTTTGAATGCACTGAAATAAGAATCAGATAACCTAAAACATGCATATATTTCAAAGTATTTAAGAATAAATAAATATAGAAATTGTCCTACAGTTTCGATTCAAAGATCATTAGAAATAACATTTTTTTATCTTATCAATAATGTCAAGAATTGCTCAAAATAGTGCTTCATAAAATAACTAAAAATTTAATTCAAATTAAAAAAAAAAAAAAGTTTGATGAGGAGGTAAGTCTTCCCACAAGTAATTCTGCTCCAAATTTTGTGGCTGTCCAAAGCATAGGTTTTCTGCTACAGACGACACACACACACAGACAAGCATCTTCTTTTATTATGCAAGATGAATATTTTCATTTTGCACTGTGTATCCTTTAAACTTACGATTAGATTAAAATTTTGAATGATTTTTTAATCCCTTATCCTCATTTTGAAGGAATACTTGAGAAATAACTAACATATCAGAGGGTACATAAAGGAAAAATAGTGGAAAGTACTGATGTACTGTATTTGAAATTTTTGCATAAGAATAACAATATTTGGCCTTTTTACTTAGAACCACTGTTTCTCACTTGACCATTTAATTGTCTCCTTTATTTGCTACATGTTTTATAATTATTTGAATGTGTAAGATTGTTATTATTTGTAAATATGCTTCGTTAATTTTGTAAATATGTTGCTTCTTTTTTTTTCTTTATGTGTAAGGGTTAAACCATTAATTGGCGCCTTCATTTGCTGCATGTGTAAGGGCTAACCATTTAATTGTCTCCTTTATTTGCTACATGTTTTATATTCTAAATATAGGCATATAAAATACTATTTTAACTTTGCTTTTTCTTATTTTACTCGTAGCTTGAGTTCTCGGGTGCCTGATGTTAAAGACCTTGAGGCAAGGCTCTTGAAGATGCAACAAGACCTGCAAAAAGTAAGTTTAGTTCTTATGTTGGTGGACTAAAAAGGCCCCTGTACACAATACAAGAAGCTGCATCAATAAATTGACAGTTCAAGTTTAGCTTGCACAACTTTTAATTTACAGGAGGTAATTTATTGAACAAAATGTTTTCTACACTCCCACAAACTTGGTCTATTTACATGGTTCAACTTCTTGAATGTGCACCTTTCTTGCTATTTATTCTTAGTTGGCATGCACTTGGATGATTGAGAATCTTGAATATTTTTGTTTACTTCATTATTATTTGCAAATATGTTTCTTCTTTATTTTTGTAAATACGTTTTTTTTTTTTTCTTTATGCATAAAGGCTATACTTTTTTAATTTATAAATACGAACATTTACAATGTTGGATCAGGCGATAAAAATGGCTTTGGAAATTGCTTTAAAAGGAGAAAGGAAAATTACATCATGAAAATAAGTGTCTGTTAAATAGCATTAATTTAATTTGATATAAATTTCACTAAATATGAAATAATAATTTTCTACATCAAAATCTCGAAGTAGAAAATCTTTGAAAACACTACTTTCTCACTATATTCTATAGCAAGAGAAAGTAAAAATTCTTTCAATCTGGGAAAATGCCACATTCTTTGTTTGATAAAACTGTCAGTAATGTTCATCTGGCGTACTATAAAACAGAGGATGATATTTACTTTCTCATACTATAGAATATAGTATAGAGAAAGTATTGTTTTTACAAAAATTTTTGATTTCTAGAATTTGATATCAATATATGTATTAGGATCTTTTGAAACACATTTTGAATATTTTTAGAGTGATGTCCATCTGTCAGTTTGGTCCATTTCTTGTGTATACATTATAGCTGTCACAAATATTAATCGATTTTTAAAACACTGTATCTGGCTTTATTATTGAAAAACCTAGAACTAAATAGAATTTTTTTGAAATTTGAGTAAAAAAAAAAAAAAACCCACAAGTTACCTAAAAATGGAATCTGTCACAAGAAAGTCTAGTTAAACTACACTCTAATTTGTTGCTGCAGCCTTTTATTTAACTTGATTTGGTGGGGGTTTTTTTGTTTCTTTGTTTGTGTGTTTCAAATCCTTGAGGTCTTAACTAATCAAGATTCAAATACCATTAATCACAGTAATATGAAATTTGGTATGGTGTTGTCTTTTGTGGTACATTTTAATTCTTTTGATTTTCAACCTTATTGGGCCAGCCCTTTCTAGGTCTGGCCCAATAAGGTTGAAAATCAAAAGAATTAAAATGTACCACATGTAATGTAAATAATGTACCAAATGTATGAAAATAAGGTTGTACTCAATTTGGGGTAATAACTCGAGAATTAGGACAGCTAGTACATCCAAATTTGTTACATTTTTGTATTTCATGGTACTATATGTTAATTCTTCGGACTTTGAACGTTCTTGGGCTAGCTCGTCATAGGCTCACCACAGGAATGTACTTATTTTGGGGGAATTTATCAAGAACCAAATCAGCTAGTCTAAATTTTGCTTTTGCCGTTGTTTTTATAGTATATTTTAATTATTGGGATTTTAATCCTTATCGGGTTAGCTCATCCTGGGCCCACCTTAAAAATGTACTCATTTTTCGAAAATTACTCAAGATTAGAGAATTCAAAAATTACTTAAGGTTACAGAAAATTACTCAATGTAGCTAGAAAAATAATATTTGTCATATCATTGTTTTTTGTGGTATATTTTTATTTTTGGATTTTGAACCTTACCATCTCAGCCCGTCCTAGATCCACCATAAGATTCTACTCATTTTTGGGGAATAACTCCAGAACCAAAGCGGTTAAAAAGTGCAAATTTGGTATATTGTTGTCTTTCATACATCTAAGTTATACATGTTAATAAATACATTTTTCATACATTTAAGTTGCATACAAATAATGAAAGGCTGTACTTTAAAAATCTACATTTTTTTGCTTTTACTCATCTCTTGATCTTATTACTGAAATTTCATATATATATATATATTGAACAAATTTTATGAATGGTTCCTTTTGTTTAGGAACAACATCAGAAAGCCAATCTAGAACATCAAGTCCTGCAGTTACGCGAAGAGAACCAAAGGTTGCATGAAGAATCCCAGTCTGCTCATGTTCAAATTAGAAAGTACCGTGAGTGGCTGCTTCAGACGAGGGAAGCACAGTCTTAAGATTTACTTCAACCCTGTGCCATCTTTTGTCGAACGACTTGCGTGTAAAGAAGCTGGGAGATTCATACAGGTCTTTAAAACATAACATGAATCAAATGTTTATTTAGCTTCATAGATTTATGAATTGTAGACATTAGTCGCATGCTTTTAAAATTAAAGATAACCAAAATAGGTTTAAAAAGTCATTTAATAAAAACTCCTTTCCACGATGTACATAAATTTACAAAACCGAAGCAGTTTCGGGTATCACCATGTGCTTTGGCTTTGTAAATTTATTTTCGTCTAGGAAAAAAGTTTTTATTAAATGACAATTTAACCTATTTTGGTTGCCTTTAATTTTAAAAGTTTATTAAAGTTGACGTGTATCCATTCTATTTATTAGTTGCATGTTTTCATTCTGAAAATGATACTAACTAAAAAATAGCAATATGATGTTCAAATTCTTTCAGAGTTGATTTCTCTGCATGTGTTATAGAAATGTATAATAGAAAAGAATTGAAGAAAATTATGTCATGTTTTTATTTATATGTATTAAAATTTAAATCAGAGGTAAAGAAACTCTGACCTGTTGACTATTTATGGATCGCTAGATATAGGAAAGAAATAACGGATTTAAATATTTTGTTGTATACTTTTTTGTACACAAAGTATAAAAAATACTAAATATTCGTGAAATCAACATTCACAAAAGTGCAAAGTACTTGTCTTTCAAGAAAAAAAATTGGCAAAATACTTAAATCCTGAAAAGAAAAAATATTTTTTTTTTAATTAAGATAATAGGGGCATCAACTACATTTTGTTTAACAAATGAAATTTTACTAAGAATTATGCATAGTTAAGACTATAAGTCAGTGCTTTATGTGTTATAATAGTTAGATTCTAATGTCATTGCTACGGAAAACATAATTTTTAAATATTTTAACACTTTTTACAAAGCCAAGATGTTTAACTTTTTTCACATGCAAGAAATAAATTATATTTTAACACATCTTACTTATCAGTTAGAAGATCACTTAGCAGATTTGTGCCAAAAAATTTTAATGTAATTTCTTTATTATACTTGAAAATACTTTTGATTTTTACAAATTTGAAAAAAAAAAATACAAATTACTTTTGAAAACACAATGAGTGGTAAAATACAAAACATATATTTTGAATTTTCCTTTTGTATACCTTGCATTTGAAAAGTATTTGATTTTCCAAGTCTTAAGCAATTTGAATTCTGATAAATCAAATATTTTCAAATATTTTTCTTATAGGAGAAATTAATATTTTTTATGTTTACTATCATAAAGTTTTTCCAAATCAGATTTAAAGATACCAGTCTTAAAATATTATAAATTTAAAGCATTTAAATTGAATGATATTGTGACAATGTCTAGCCCACCATACAAAGATAATGATTAGATTTAGAACTTGTTAAACTCAGGTTGTTAATATCTATTATTTGAAATCTGAGGAAATTATTCGCAAAAATGTACTACTGTATCCATCACATTAAAATCAAATTGGCATTATGTGCTTGTTAATTTTAATAAATATTGCCCACGAAATGCTATTTTCTTTACTGATCAACGTATAAAAAGTTTCTTCACCCGAATTTTAAATCTTAAAATAAGAACTTTTTATGCATTTTTAGATTCAAAATAAGAGTAAAATTAATAATTTTCGAATATAACATAATTTTGCAATTGGGATTTTGTTTATTTACTCTTGAATTAAGTGACAAGTACTTTTTATTTGCTTTTTTTTAAATATTTTTATGCAGAAATATGTGATAAGAATTTAACTTACATAGCAAGATAAAGTTCTAGAAAGAAACAATTTGTAATTACTAGATTATCGTACAATTCCATGAATCCGCCTCCTCAAATGAGATGTAAAATATAGGTGAGTGGGTCATTTACTGAGAATTTTATACTAAAAGAAACAAGTAGAATCCTATCAATCCACCCCTGCAATGTAGAGTTCTGGAGTATGTAAGAGGGGAACAATTTGACTACTTTTTTTACATGTGCATGAATATAAATTTATTTTATTTGATAATTAGTTTCATTTTTTTTTTCTGTCATTTAGGAGGGGAGAGGGGGGGGGTATAATTTCAAATTGAAACAAAAAATGGGTGTGGGGGAGGGGGAGTTGCTTTCCTAGCAAGAACGGATCAATGGAATTCTACTGTATGTATTAAAATTATTATACAGTTACTGCATTTAATTATATATGTCCAAACTATTCTGTATGAATCTCCCAATACAAGACCCAAGTATTCTGTGTGCATGAAAACATTGTGATTTCTCCTACAAAGTTGTCCAAAGATCAATTGTGTACAGATTTCATGCTTTATTTTTCATCCCACCAACGAGCAATACTAAAAAACTTGTACATTTTGTTTATTTACTGGATTATATTTTAATATCTCTTGCTGTCAAGGTGTAAAAGTATTGGTTGATTTCTTTAAAAAATAATCCATCCTAATATATTGTTTATATAAGACAGAAGAGTGTTATTCTTATTAAATTGTGTAGATAGATGTGCATGAGTTGGTACTGATGATTCTGTGCTTAAATTGCATTACCTGAATCATGTTTTTGAATATTTATTGAAAACTTGGAAAAATAATGAAAAACCTGACTTTGTAATTTGATACAAAAGTATTTCATGCATAATGCAGAATTTAATTAATACCTAGGCATAAAATTAGATTATCCATTTTATGGCTAGATTTGGAGACATTTTGATATTACAAAATTTCAAATTTTTGCTGTAGTAATTTTCTCTGTTGCCCGTAAATCTGTATAAAATAAATCTTTCGGTCTATTATTTTAGTGGTTTGGTAGCTATGCCATATTATGTAATTAACTACTTATAATATCATATATTCAGCAAAATGCTGAAAGCATATCAGTTATATCAACTTTATTTGATCTGTGTCACTAACATACATCAGATATCTAATATTTAATTTTACTAAAAGAAAAAATGACATTGAGATATTTGTGTTTGGATTATGTTCTCATTACTAGACTATAATATTGTGCTCGTAATCATGGAATAGCTGATATCTGCATTGTGAGCAAAAAAAACTGCTTCAAATAACCCCTAAAAAATCAATCTTACAGTAATATTCAGATTCATGCCTTAATATACTATAATAAGTAAAAAAAAAACTGCTTCAAGAATTCATAAAAAACCAAGCTTACAGTAATATTTAGATGAATGCCTTTATATGCTATATCATAAGCAATATATCTGCTTATAAATAAAATAATTATAGTATTTTTAAAAGTTCCATTTCAACTAAAGGGTAAAAATTCATCTATTTTATATGCAAAAATTCTATATGTGTATACCTGTTTTACAACAAAAATATGGTTATTATAAGTAACCTAAATATAATCATTGTGCATTAAAAATATATTTTAAGTCATTCATGTATTTATTTATTCACTAAACTCAAAATCAAAAATTTCATTTACATAATTTATTGATGTATAATTTATTTTTCTGAAAGTATTCCATTTTATGCGAATTTTTTTTTTTTTTTTACATATACTGTATTTTATTATTTTAATATAGATTATGACCAAAACATTAAATCATGATAAAGTTATCCATTTTACCTTATCTTTCATTATTAATTGATTATGCTTTGTGTTTTATTATTTGTAAATTTTATCACAACATTTTATATTTTTTAATTGTAATATTTTGTTGCTGTGAATCATTTTTAATATGAAAGGGGGAAAAATAGAAGCTAAGATAAATTGTACAGGTTTCCCACTCTTAAAAGTCCTTGAAAAAGTCCATCATTGAAATTTACTTTTATTAACTTGTGACCACTTGAAAATACAGCACAACCTATCAATAGCAGACACTTTTTTAATAAGCTCAATCAGGTATACAATACAAAAAAAAAAAAAAAATATTTTTTATGTAATTCAAAATTAAATGCATCCAGTTATAATTTTCTAAATTGTAGCATAATACAATTTAAGATTGAGATTATTATTTTTTTAAGGATTGCTAAGATTTATTTAACATCTACTTTGACTCAATTCTTCAATTACACTAATCACTTAGCATTTTGGACTGAAAGAAAAAATCTGAAAAATGTTTACTTCTGCCATTTGCTGATCAAATTCTATTCAAAATGTATTTTGAAATGTGTCGGCTGTAATAGTGCCTCAGTTCACAATAATGTTCTTGACATTGCACGGCTCCTTTTTCTACAATTTCATCTGATGTTTCCAATGAAACAAAATTGTACAAATTGTCTTGCGTCTTCAATATTTATTTACATAAATGTTTTTAAAGCACTTAGGTTTTAATACAAAATCACAAGCAGGTTATTCATTTTATATGCTTGAATATGAGTTTTTCACTTTATTGACCAAAATTGTCTGTTATTTGAAGGTAAGAGCACAGAAATGTATACACTTTATAGAACTGAGAATTTTGAAACTTATAGGAGTGTCCGTTTGAAATTCATCTGTAATGGATGAAGCTTTTGGGTTTTTTTTTTTTTTCTAAATTAGCTATGTTACTATTTTAATTTTCTGACAAGTCTGCTTTCCCCAGTGCGAAAGATTTACTGTTATGCCGGAAAACCAAAATGTATATAGTTCGAATCGCAAAATTTTATTTTCCCTCTCCAATTAAACTTAAATTATGAATTCTTATTTCTTAATATTCATAATTCTACAAGAAAATATTTATAAACAAGGTTATTCAAAACATAATGAAAATTTATAAGTTTTCATTCGGACATCAGAAATTATAGTCAAGGTTTTCAATAAATCTTATTAGCTGTTGCCAAAAGTAATCGACAGCACAATTCCTGATAACGAATGTTCTCTTTTTAATACTTTATGACGTGCATGTTTTTGCTTTGTAATTACTATCACATTTTTGAAAAGATGTGATTTGGTCGTTAAGAAAAAGTTTTAGCCGAAAAAAACATAAGTGTGGGAATCCTGAAGAATGTGTACTACATTCCTTATAAAATTTTATTTAACATATGATTTATGATGTGTGTGGAAAAATATTGCACAATATATTATTGGTTCTTTTTATTTTACTATGTAAAACCTGCTTCTGATCCTAGTTTTGGCAAATTTCTGTATCTGTCTAGACAGCAAAATTGTTTTATCTTTGCAAACCTATTGGTTTACCTTTTCTTTTTTTTTTTTTTTTGTTATATTAATACTCATTTTTTAAAAATGGATTGTGTTAGGATATACAGAATGTCCAGAAAATCATGAACTAAGCCAATAACTAAAAAAGTATTGGGGTTATCATATTTTTTTATGCAGGTACAGGAGCTATCTCGTTTCCTACTAAAGATATAAGAGAAAATCAATTTTCAAAGTTGTAGAGTTTGCTTTGTAGATAGCATGCATGGGAATCTGATGCCGGTTTAGCATTTGAATAATATTGAGTAGTATTATCTGTAATATTTAAGTAGTGGGCATTTATTTATGGCCAGGGCAATTCAGTAATTCATCATAGTAAAAAAAAAAAAAATACAATAACCATAATACTTCTCAAGTTATTGACCTGGTTCATGAGTTTCCTTGACACTTTATATAACCTGCCTTGACATCCGAAACCTGCTTCCATTTAAATTTAAACCAGTGAAAAAATATGCAAATTATTTGAGCCATTTTAGAGTTATAAGCGCTCATTACAGACAAGATAAAAATGATCATTTAATTACCTTTGATCTGGGGGTAAGTATAAGAAGATAAAGCTTATAACGAGTCTTATTACCTAAAGGAAGTTCACCAAATTAGATCATATTTCAGTAGATCCTTGGAAGAATTTTTTGGAATTTTGACTTTTACATAATAAAGTAACATTAAGTTTGAAGTATTTTTAGCCATAAATCAGTGCAAAAGAAAACCATTGAGCTGTTTTCGTTATAATCAATCTTGGCAAACAGAAACAGGTTTTTAATCATGGTTATTGTAGAGTGAGTGATAAAACTTCACTAGAATATTGTCTAAACTCAGCCTCAATGCCTGAAAGAAAGAAAAAAATCATCAAAATATTTCTTGTGGTTTAGGTGATATTTAAGTCAGAAGCATTATATTTAAATTTTCCTTTATATATATATTAGATGGATCTTTTATGTTTAATACTTGACTCACATTTCTTTGTTATTTTCCATTTCCTTCAGAATGATATTTTTGAAAGGGCTTACATTAAAAATAGAAGTGTTAAATGAGCATTTTACACTAATAAATAAGAATAATAATAAATGTTAGTTAAAAATTATAAATGTCTCGAGCTCATAGAACTACTTATAAATTTTCTGCTTTGAAAATATTTTTATAAATTATTCAAACTTAGTTATGACAGGAAAGCAGATTTAACTGCTATGGTTTGGATTATGTTAATCTTATTAATTATATAATTCTCAAGTTCCTCCACATCAAAATACATAAATTTTATTAGAATGCTACAATTTCAATGTGTTTAATCCAAATGTGAATTGCCTTTATATCAGAATGATTAAAGCTCTTAACTGTACAATTGTTTAACCTGACAATGTAAAATTATAATATATATAAATTTTATGTATTTTCAATATTCTAATCATAAGTTTTATGATTTGAATACAGCAATAAATATTGTGCCTTTAAATTAGTGTTAAATTATAAAGTAAACTTTGGCTTTTATTCATCAATATTGTATCTAAAAATAAGTCTTAAACATCGATAACAAACTCATTAAAAAGCAACCGCGATATTTGTTTAGAGTCTTCTTTTTAAACTGTGTTAAATGTCATGAAATGTAACTAGAATCTGTTAACATTGGTTTTGCTATTATAATGATGTAATAGCTGTGTTTTTGAAACTGACACAAAGTTCAACATTGTAAAATACTTGGAAGTTAAGTGGTGAACAGTGTTGTTAATTTAAGATTTGTTGAATATCGTCCAAGATATTACTTTCCATTTTATATTTATTTCACATTTTTCTTGCAGCTTCCCTCATTTGTTGAATATATTTTGTACAGAAATTTTTTATACACAAATTTGCATTTAGTAGCATAGAGCCAGCTTTTGTATTATGTTTTGTAACCTAGTCACTACTGGAGTCAACTATTCTGTATATACTGTTTTACTTGTAAATAAAGTTATAAACTTAATAATTTGGTTTGTGTTTTAAATATTTTGATTTATCAAGGTTCACACTATTGGATTGTCCTGAAACTTACTCTTATTTGGATATATTTATAAGTAAAATCAAATTTAAAAATATTCAAAGAGTGGAAACAGTTTAAATGTTGAATACTAAGCATGTATTGCATGCTAGATTAATAATACATTATCTTTAGTGACATAACTCTACTTTAAAATTACATTTAATTATTGCACAAATTGCAGCATTAAAAAAAAAAGATGAAATATGACCATAGGAATCTTACAACCCAGGATGGATTCCTCCAGAAGGTGATTGAACTTAGGTCAGACCTTGAATTGGAAAATGAGACTTTTCGGGGTTTTCTGAGACCCCATAGTCTATTGGACTTGACTGGAAGAAATGTTAACTTGGATCTTATTCAACGTAGTTTGAAAAATCAAACATTTCAAGACACTTTAAAAATTTTGGCCCTTGAGACTATACATACACTTTACCCTGAACCGGACTGGTTTCACATCTACACGGATGGTTCATTTACTGAGGGCTCACCAAATGCCGGTGCGGGAATTTTTTGTGCACAGTTTTCATTCTACATACCTATAGGTACGCGGAAAACTGCTTTTGATGGTAAGGTGATGGGTATTTGTGTAGCCCTACGACAGATTAATGCCCCAAATTTCTGCTACAACAGAATGGTCATTCTCTCAGACCCAAGGGTAGCACTTCAGGCTATTGGATCAGGAACTTGTCCAATCTCCGAGGAAATCCTTGAGTGCCAAATTCTTTTGGAGAAATTGAGACTAGGGGGTAAAGAGATTGCCTTACAATGGATCCCCCGACATTGTGGGCTTTACAGAAATGACCAGGCCGATAAACTTGCAAAACAAGGTACAGAAATAGTTCAAAAGATATCTACAAATTGTTCCTTCCATTCTGTGAAACTATATATTCGCAAATTTTTTAAACAAAAATGGAGAGGAGAACTTATGATGCTTGTCTCTAATTAATAAGTGCTGGAGGAATATCTTAAAAAGGAAAATAGCAGACAAACCACAGGAAAAAGCAGTGGCCAATTTTAGGCTCGAAATTGGTCACGATTGCTTGGCAAGCCATCTTTATCGTGTTGGTATTTTTTACAGCCCACTTTGTGGGTTAAATGAAGAAATGGACAGGATCCACATTGAAAGGAGCCCAGCGCTGCGTGGAGCTTCTGAGGTGGAGAAGTATTGGAACGTATCTTATTCTCTGTCATTGGAAATAAAAAAAAAGATTAAATTAATAATTTAACTAAAAAAGTCAAAATTGAATTTGAAAAGACATTGTATATCACCTAAAATTAATTAAAAATCTCTTAATGAATACTAGATTATGAATTCAATGAAATATAAATTAGTTGAGGTAAACAGAAGAATAATCTAGGAAACAAAACTAATTAAAAAAATAGAATGAATAACAATGAATAGAAGACAATGAAATTGTAAAATCATTAGGAGATATATACAAATTAATTACCTTCTGGATAATAAATAGTTCTTTTCATTAAATAAATTTGTTATATTGAACAAAAAGGTTATTTTACACCCCAAAGACTAGGAGAAAACCCATGAATAATAATGGACAGAACGTAAGAGATTTTATAAAAATGGAATAATAATTTAAGCCTACTACTCACATGTGCATAGATGGAAAGTAATAACTTCAATACTATTGCCACAAATGAAGTTAAAAGTCAGTGTTGCCAAACATAAAGAGTAAAATATAAAACCAGTGTTACCACGCAAGAAAATATAAACAGAATAGCCAATCAGAAGTAAAAGTAGGAAAAACAAGAGATATATATAACATTTGAAATACAACAAATGACTATTAGATATAGATACAAATAAGTAATTATTTTTAACCTGGCCCAAACTTTAACATTTCTAAATAATAATGAGGGTAGTGACATGTATAATAACAATAATTATACTATTATAAATGACAAATAAATTTCGAATTTAGACTAACTAATCACAAGTACAATGCAACATCTCCTGGCAAAATGCAGTATGAGAATAGGCATCTAGTAATCATTAACCTGTACGGCACCAGCGTAGCACTGGCATGACAGAGCATCTTCCTCTTACCAAAGGCAAATTCCTCCGACCAATGTGACATATTTATTACAAAAGGTTGGAATGTTTTATTGAAAATTTTAAATGGTACTAAATGGCTTTTCTTTGCCATAAAAATCACAATGGCTACATGTTAAGGATGTTGACCTCCAGAAAAGTAGTAATTTTTGTTTATTTCGTTGGATAGGTGGGTATGAGGGGAAACACTGATGTTAAACAAATCGATACGGTCGTTCTTTAAAAGTGCATGTGGGTTTTAAAGGGTCTTTCTCTCTCATTTATTACTTTGTTTGCTTCCTCAGCCATGGGATTATTGAATATGGAGGGGAGTTCCTGATTTTCCTATTTGCATCTCTGAAGTTGGGTTCACATGTGTTAGAAGTAATTTGAATTCTTATTGCCCAATGTATAGTGAAAGGGAGTTACATTTTTCTAATTCTATTTCTCAGCAATAATATTATTGATAAATATATTAATTCAATAATATTATTGAAATGTGTGCTTAAATATAATGAAAACATGGGAGGGGGTCGACAAAGGAGATTATGTCATGCACTTGTCATATGAAATGACAAAATTTGGTGTATTACTTGGGTTTAAATTCCAAAGCTAATAATTTCTCACCCTTAATTATCGTGAACTTCCTTAACCATTTCGTCAACTTTCTGTACCATTTTACAGTTTTTCTGAAGGCAGGGCCTTCCAAAAAACTACAGAACCCTTTAATAGGTTATCCCTTTAATAGGTTTAAATACTAATATAGATATATGAAACTTGCAAATATATTGTCTTAAATAGTACATTGTAAATATGTCACGTGATAACAGCTTGGATCAATTAAAATTATTAAACATTTTAAAAATTAATTTTTATGTTGCAGATACATATAACATTGATATTAAAATATTAAAATCCACTATTATAATGAAATTATTAATTTGAAATTCCATAAAATACATAAAATATAAACTTGACAAAATATAATTTGCAAAACGGAATTTGGCTGTTAACTTTCCAAAAACTATACACCCAACTCTTTTTTATGCGAATTTGAAGTTACACGGTTCTTCCTTTTTTGAAAAATTTATTTGATCTAAGAGGATTGATCTTTGACGATTTCAAAATCATTGTCTTATATATGTGACCATGAGCGGTCTAGTATGAATTGCAGTTTTTGGTACCAATGTATCAAAAAATTCAAGTTTTTACCACACTTCAAAAATTAAACAGCACTGTGCACTGCTATAATGTTATCGAATAAGGTGATGCCCCAGTAACTACTGAGGAATCCCTTTATTCGATAACTACCCATGTCGTATGACATTTACATAATATATTGCATCATTGAATTGTTTAAGTTTATTAGCTCACAATATTTAATCAATTGTTCGTGTTATCAGCCATACATAGTGCTATCAATTGTGTATTTGAACGTTTCTGACCTTAAGAAGTGAAAAAAGGTATTTTTATCTAGATAAAATTTTTACCCTAGATAACATTTAACAAAATGTCAAACGTTTCAAAAATTCGTAAAAGACAAGCCATTTCTTTAGAAGTTAAATTAAAAATCTTGGACTGTCTTGCGAGAAATGAAGGTGCAACATCTGTGGGCAAGGATTTTGGCTTGAACGAAGATCAGAACCATTAAGAAAAATGAGAATGCCATACGGAAATATGTCATTTGCACATCAAAACTTAGTTCCAAAACATAGTCATGCATTAGAGATGAAGTGTTAGTAAAAATGGAAAAATGTGTAGTGCTTTGGATGGGGGGTTTATTGCAAAAGGGAATACCTGTAGATGGAAATATTATAAAGCAGAAGGCACTACGAATTTATAAGCAAGTGCAGATATCGGAGCCATCAACAAGTCGTCAAGATAAGAGAAAAGGATTTTCAGCTAGTGATGGATGGCTAACAGGATTTCTTAAAAGAAATGGTGTTAATAGATTTTTTGTATAATATTGCATACCGGAAAGTGAACCTATTACACAATATTACTTTTTTATGTAATTTTTATGAAAAATTTATATAAGAAACATAGATTATTTCAAAAACAGTTTATACTAGCAATTTATAATTTATGTCATTCCTTTTACAATGAAAAATTACATATGAAATGATTATTAATTTAACAGTGCTAAGGGTCCTGATTTTTTAATAATGTTTTAAAACAATCAATAAAAAATTGTACAATATCTCGAGAACAGTTCATGCGAGCGTTCTAAATTTTATGTCATTCGTTTTCTAATAAAAATTATCAATCATTTATCATTTTGAAGTTCTTGAGTTTTTAATTTTTATTTTTCAAAAATTCAGTCGAAAATTGGGTGGGTGGGGGGGAGTGTCCTCTGAATATTCAATTACATTTAAAATCAATAGAATTGCAGTATTTACTGATTATAATAATTGTACCAAATTACATTTTAAAGGCTCTATTTGTTTGTGAAAGATATCATATCAACAGACTCGCAGACATCATTTGATTCGAGTTCAAAGCTGCTTAAAACAAGCTCTTCTTTCGAAAACTCATTTAAATTTTTTACCCCGTCCACTGACCATTATACTATGTATGCAGAAAAAGTAATAAATTGGAAAAAATCAAACTGTGTTTTTCATAGGAACAGTGCATGATATAAAAATTTGAAAAACACATTGTAGAACTCTAGAAGAAATATTCACTGGGGTAAAATCAAAAAAGTTTGTTAAACACTGTGCTACATTTCTACTGCAGCTAAAAAGTATTGTTACTGCTCTATGAACCTTTGTATGCTTCAATTCTTGGAAAGGATGAAAAATCCTTCATTAAAAAATATTTTACTTTTTAAAAACATTCAAGAGATAAATATATACAAATGGAGCTTATAAGCAAAATTATTTATGATTCATTCAATCTTCTGCATAAATTAAAAATAGCCTTTGACTAAATTTTTAACTTCCAAATAAAAATGTTATTGGTCTCCTTTGTTACCTGTCTTTATAAACTTCATCATCAATATTTGTCTCTCCACACCTAGAAAAGGAAGATATGTAAAAAATTATGCAAAACTAAGTATAAATTATTTATTTTTTAAATGCATTTACAAAAACAAAAGTTTTATGAAAAGACAATGAGAAAAGGTTTTAAAAAGAAATTACAAACTCAACTAGTCCCACTTTTTAATTCAGAAAAAACATAGTCATATTAAAGTACAAGATATAGTGTGAGGCAGGTGGCCATATAAAATATTGACGAATATATTTCATAGTTCAGCTAACTACAGAATGACCATAGAACAAAGTATATCCCTGAACATTGCAAAGGCAAAAGGGCTAGTTAATTGTAGTTAAAAAATTCCGTAACTTTTGCATCAATACAACAGTTGTTATTCAAATACCAGATATAGATCTGATTTTTAAAAGCAATATTTAAAACATTTGAGGCATCAAATCAGGCAACTTATAAGGTGTTTGTGTTAAACTACTAATTTTGCAATGCTCTACAACTTCGTAATTGATCCCCCCCCCCCCCTCTATCTTTAACAGAAAGCAAGACAGCCTCAAAACCCCTATAAAAAAAGAGAGTCAGACTCTTAAAGTTGTCTCATTGTGTCATAGGAGTTTCTTATATACCTGCTGTTATGCCGGAATTTTATGATGTTACTTTAACTAATGGTTCAAAATTTAATAATAGTGCAACATTCGTTATTTTCCCCTTTTCTCTTCAAAATTCTAAATTAATTTGTTGTTATAAATATTTTGGCGATTTATCCCCTTCTTAATGTTAATTTTTTATCATTTTAATGTTTTCCATTATTCAAAATTATGCACAATGTGTCTTCAAACGCTAAATATCTTTTGATAATTCTCCAGTGTTAGCTCTCGGCTTTTAATTTAATTTTACTTCATTCACGAGTTTGCGAAAAAAGGACACATCTTGGAAAATTGGATCCTTCTTTGTTTAACTCCAAACACCTGTGAATAGGGTGCCAGACATTCCATTGGGTTGCTGTGCGCTTGGCGACATATTTTTAATTTTCACGCACACCTCGCGGTTCTTGGCATAGCATCATATTTATTCCGCAGTATATGCATAGGCACTCTGCTTGAGGCGCAGGTTTTCACTCGCCAAATTTGGCGGCTTTTGGGAAGCGAACGTGTTACTAAGAGGCATTCCACAGAATACTATATTCAGAAGGTTCACTCCCATAGGACCCTATGGCAACATTTTTAACATGGTATGTCACATAGACACTAGAGCTCATGAGTTGGGCCAACTGAACTATGATGTAAACAAAATATGTCTGCCAGATTTGGCGCGTTATCGCTCGCTTGGCGATTTTCTTTTTAAAGGGAGGGGAACAAAATGTTGAGGACTGTACTTTTATAATTTTTGAAACTATAGAAATGATCAGGATTTAAAAATACATTAATCTGCAACATAAATATATTCATTAGTTTAAGTAAATTTAAATAAACATAGTTATACATTTAATACAAATAATCATAAAATTGATTAAAAAAGTAGATGCATTGCATTGTCTCACTATAAAACATTATACATAAAAAATGACAAGCTAACATACTCAAAAGACTGAAATATTATATAATATTTTCAGTCTAAAAGGTATACTAGCGTGTTGATCATTAAATTACTTGATCCTTAATTTGTTCTGGGATACTGATAATACTTTTTAATACTTTTTACTATATAAAAATATTCATATAATAAATATCAAATTTACATAAATGCACTATCGAAGTTGTGGAACTCAATCATTTATTACCCAAGGTTGGGATGAATTTTCCACCATAAGGCACTTAATAAAAATTTTACATAAATATATACACATACAATATCACATTCAACTAAGAAAAAGCTATCCAAATATCAATTATTTCACATTTTATAAAAATACGGAAAATATTTTTTAACTAATTATACCACTACCTCTTAGAATTTAGTCTAATCTGCAGTAATAACACAGCACTAATTTCGTATGATGAACACATGTATACTTATATGAACATGTGTATACTTATGAACACGTGTATACTTATAATGAACACGTATATAGGATGGTGATAACTAAAATTATTTTAATTTTAATAAAAATAAATTACATACCCTGTAACGCAACCAGTTTTCTATTGGCAATCCATTTCTGTGAAATGATAACAAATAATTGAACTTAACAAATAATTCTTTATCACGTTACTCAAAACACGCTAGTCTGTGGTTCTAAGTTTTCGTCCAGCGAAATAGGGTTATAATATTGAAAATCATCTTGGATTCAAACTAGACCATCGCCAAGAACTCAGACCAAACTAGACCATCGCCAAGAGCGTGCCAACCCTCGTTTTGGTCTATCTCTAATGGCCGCCGCGAAAACAAAAACGAAACTATCGAGAGTGGCAGGTCTGTATAATATTAGTCTTTGAGGCATTCAATCCTGGGCATTGGTTGGAGTCGGTTGCAAAAAGTTTACGGAATCGTGGGGCCGGGGCCTGCAATGATGCCTGTGTCCCGCATCATGTGTGAAATGCTCCAAAGAACCCTGTCATCTAAAATCTGTGGTGACGATGTTTTCGGTTAATAAATGCTCCAAAGTACCCTGTCATCTGAAATCTATAGCGACAATGTTTTCGTTTAATAAATGCGCCAAAGTACTCTGTCATCTAAAATCTGTGGTGACGATGTTTTCGGTTAATAAATGCTCCACAGTACCCTGTCACCTAAAATCTGTTCAATATTCTGCGAAGTGAGTGTCTCCAGGTTCTACAGAAATCAACAAAATGACATCAATTTAGCCATTTCATTTCTATTGGGTGTTCTTCTAAGTTTTTACAAAATCAATGATCGATGTGTGTTTCCAAGATTTTACAAAATCAACAATCGATGTGTGTTTCCAAGTTATTAAAAAATCAACGATCGATCGGTCATCCAGTGTTTTTTTACTAATATTTCGGTTCTTCAATTGACAAAAATTTGGATTTTTGTAACATAAATAATTTGGGTTTTCATATTTTATGCTGTCTACTGACGTTTTACACTTTTATTTTCAAACTTTGGAATTTTACCCTTAAATTTGTTTTGTTTCCATTTGAGTTTTGAACCTAAATAGTTACAATTTTACCATGTACAATTTGTGTTTGTGTTTATTATTTTGAGGGTTAATATCTAACATTTAAGTTTTTGGTGGACAGCTCTCCTGGGAGACCAAACTCCGGTCTTCAGACCAGAGTGGATTCTGATCCTGGGTTTTTCTTTAAAATTGAATTCTAAATTTAAATGATTTAATTATAAATGCAATGTACTTAGATTTAACCACTATACATTTAATTGAAGTTTTAATGAATTGGATGCAGTTTGACATTTTTAATTGTTGCAAATAAGTTAATTTTTAATTTAACTATAATTGAGTTGAGTTTTCTTTTGTGTATGGCTGTGCTATTTATTAGGAGAATGTTTAAAGGTAAGTCGAAATTTTAGAGTTTATTAAAGGTATTGAAATGCATATCTGAGATGCAAACAAGGTCGAGCACAGGCCAAGCAGTAGGAATTAGTAAGGGAAATAAAGAAACAATTTTAATAATAATAAAAGTAACTTTATTCTATACAATCAGGCCAAATCATAGTAATAACAAAATCAAAATAATAACTTTGTTAAATCAAAATATAACATAGTGTAATAATAGTGGTAAATCAATAAATTAATAACATAAATAATAATAACAAATGAAAATATAATAACTAACATCTAAATATAATAATAATCTTAATCAATAAATTAAATAGATAAAATAAATAATGAGTAAGTTTAAAAGGAAGGAATCTTTTCCATTCCAACACTGCACAAAACAATATATGATATCTCTAATGCTTCTTGAGGTATTGGCTTGATCCGTAAATTTCCCTTATGCTCTGTATACAAACTGCACAGAAAAAGACACAAATTTGATATTTAAAACAGTTGCGCAAACAATCACTCAATCTATTGAAAAACATATTCTGAATTTACAGATCCTTATACAGCAAATGCACTCCTACTACGCCCTATTTTACAAGTTATTGATCTTTTTCCAAAAACAGTTTATGCGATGCAAGTGCAGACCACAAAGCCTCCCAGACCCTGTACAATGCAAGGAAAAAGACACAACTATGAATTTAAAACAGTTGTGCAAACAATCACTCAATCTATTGAAAAACATATTCTGAATTTACAGATCCTTATACAGCAAATGCACTCCTACTACGCCCTATTTTACAAGTTATTGATCTTTTTCCAAAAACAGTTTATGCGATGCAAGTGCAGACCACAAAGCCTCCCAGACCCTGTACAATGCAAGGAAAAAGACACAACTATGAATTTAAAACAGTTGTGCAAACAATCACTCAATCTATTGAAAAACATATTCTGAATTTACAGATCCTTATACAGCAAATGCACTCCTACTACGCCCTATTTTACAAGTTATTGATCTTTTTCCAAAAACAGTTTATGCGATGCAAGTGCAGACCACAAAGCCTCCCAGACCCTGTACAATGCAAGGAAAAAGACACAACTATGAATTTAAAACAGTTGTGCAAACAATCACTCAATCTATTGAAAAACATATTCTGAATTTACAGATCCTTATACAGCAAATGCACTCCTACTACGCCCTATTTTACAAGTTATTGATCTTTTTCCAAAAACAGTTTATGCGATGCAAGTGCAGACCACAAAGCCTCCCAGACCCTGTACAATGCAAGGAAAAAGACACAACTATGAATTTAAAACAGTTGTGCAAACAATCACTCAATCTATTGAAAAACATATTCTGAATTTACAGATCCTTATACAGCAAATGCACTCCTACTACGCCCTATTTTACAAGTTATTGATCTTTTTCCAAAAACAGTTTATGCGATGCAAGTGCAGACCACAAAGCCTCCCAGACCCTGTACAATGCAAGGAAAAAGACACAACTATGAATTTAAAACAGTTGTGCAAACAATCACTCAATCTATTGAAAAACATATTCTGAATTTACAGATCCTTATACAGCAAATGCACTCCTACTACGCCCTATTTTACAAGTTATTGATCTTTTTCCAAAAACAGTTTATGCGATGCAAGTGCAGACCACAAAGCCTCCCAGACCCTGTACAATGCAAGGAAAAAGACACAACTATGAATTTAAAACAGTTGTGCAAACAATCACTCAATCTATTGAAAAACATATTCTGAATTTACAGATCCTTATACAGCAAATGCACTCCTACTACGCCCTATTTTACAAGTTATTGATCTTTTTCCAAAAACAGTTTATGCGATGCAAGTGCAGACCACAAAGCCTCCCAGACCCTGTACAATGCAAGGAAAAAGACACAACTATGAATTTAAAACAGTTGTGCAAACAATCACTCAATCTATTGAAAAACATATTCTGAACTTAATGATCCTTATACAGCAAATGCACTCTTACTATGCCCTATTTTACAAGTTATTGGTTTTTCTCCAGAAACAGTTTATGTGATGCAGGTGCAGGCCACAAAGCCTCCCAGACCCTGTACAATGCATCATTTTGTCCCTCCTTGTTGGTGGTCTTAACTATACCTAAACCAGTTATTCCCAACTAGGGTTCTGCAAGTTCCATGAGAATGTTTAAAAACTTGTGAGAAAAGTACAGCTTGTCACTTTTTTTGTATTGAGTAAAAAATTTAAATTATTAAGGGTTTAGTGTGACGTATTAATAAAATAATAAAGAATTTTGAAAATTTAGCTTAACCTGTGATACTTAAAACTTTAACCAGTGAGAATTTTACTTGAGAAAAAAAAGTTTGAAACGGACAATTTTAGGGACAAGTGGACAAAAATTGGGACAATTTTTGTAGCAGCAAGAGATTTAGATGGCATTAATGAATATTACCAGCATTCCTATCAACTGCTCATAAGATATCCGGATAAGTTTTTTGAAAAAAAAAAAAACAAGCAAGTTAAAATATATTATTCATAATTACATCACACAGAGATGTAAATCTATCAAAAACAATAAAATGTATCTTGCTTTTTGTTAACAGCTTTATAAAAAACAATTACTTAAACACAAAATTCTTCCAAATAAAACACAAAAAAGTAAAACAAAAATGTTTGTAATTTTATTATCAACATTAACAGTAATTTATAAATAGAAATAGGTGATAAATGCTATTTTAATAGTTTATTAAAAAGTATAAATTAATTATTATTCATGAACTCTACTGCTTTGTACATCTATTTTATAATTCAACCCTGTTAAACCCGAACCTTGTGTCAGCCAAGAAAAGGTTCCACAAGATTTTACAAACTATTTCAAGAGTTCCGCCAAACAAAAAAGATAGGCAATTATTGACCTAAACATATAAAAATACATGTTGAATAGAAGAAACTTGGACAAAATATAAAAATATATATAAACATACCTTCTGTTATTCTCTTAACAGGTGTAATCTCAAATGTCCTGTCATCTTTAACTAACATTTCAAAGTCTGTTACACCTCCTCCCACACCAAAGTAATGAATTTTAGCAGCAACATATCTAGCAATAATTAAGACTCGAACATAAAATATATGGAACATAAAACAGACCAAATTGCTAGTAAATATATTTATATTAATATTCAGAAAATACACACTGCATGTGTCAATGTGTTATTTCTGAGAATAAAAAAAAAAAAAATTATCTTAAGCCTGTATTCCAATAAGTTATAGTGTTTTAAACATGAAACTTATTCTTTAGGTGGATAAAAAGATTTAAGCCATTTTATTAAGGCAATATTTAAATACTTTAAGAAAACTTTTATAAAGTTTGGCTAAAATATGTATCCACAAAGAAATTTGTTTAATTCTTTTAAGGGAGATAGATCACTTTCAAAATTACAAAAATTGATTGTTTTAGTATTTTTTACATAGATAGATGGAAGTTACAAATGTATTACAAGAAAAATTTGAAAATTCTTCACTTACAACAGAGATGTTATGGTCAAATATGTGAAGCAATAAAAATCACATTTGTATGACCCTCTCCCCCCATGCAATCCATTTGCTTTGATAGCATGTGCTAATTGCACCCCCCATACATTTCATTTGCTTTGATAGCATGAGCTATTTGCAGCAACTTCTAAGAAACTGAAAAGAACAAATCTTCATAACATTTTTTTTGTTGTTGTTCTTTTTTTAGATTCACAACCAGTTTGTTTTATTTTGCTTACTGCTTTGTGTTCATATATTTATTTTGAACAAAAATAAAAATTGAACATTTTGAACAATTGAAGAAAAATGTGAACATTTCTTGAAATAAGTGCAAAAATATAATTATGTCCTCCTCCCCCCCCCCCCCTCCCCCACAAAAAAAAAAGAAACTCAGTAGAAATTTAATTTTAAATGTATAATTAAAAAATTTATAAAGTACTTGCATAAAGTAACTTTAAAGTTGTAGAGTTTAATATTGATATATTATTAAATTTCATTCTAAGTAATTATTCCAAAGAATGGAAATAGATCTAACATAATAAAAAAAGATATTTATTTTTCTACCTGTGTGTGTGTATATGTATGGTCTGTAGTAGAATATCGAAACTTCAGACAAATTCAAAATTTGATACTGTGTTAGCTGAACTCCTAATATAAAACAATATATCTTTTTAATTTGAATTAGTTTTTCAGCTATTTTATGTTGAAATACAATTTTCGGAAATTTTCACAAAAATTTATTCCTTAGCAATCGAAAATATCATCACAGAGTTTCCATATTGGCATCAACCGAAAGATCGAAGAATGTTCTTTCTAACGATCTTTGAACCGAATCCATACTACAATTCATTCATATTTATTTATTTATTTTTAAACACATCAAAATATACTTGTTTTATTTTTTATTTTCTTATTTCGCTGCATCTAAAAAAAAAAAGATTAGCAAAATTCTATGGTTTAGCCAAAATACTGGCGTATAGCTTCACAGTCTAGCATAAAAATTCTGTGGAATTACTCTATTCTTTATGTTCTCTTAATTTTCAACTAAAGCATAAAAATTGAGATTTTTGATTCTATTCCTTCTTTAATTGAACACTGACATCACAAACTGGGTGTTGCTATGGGGAGCAGTGGATGTTTGTGCGTATGCATTACAAATTTTTGTGAACAACTGCACATGCATTGAAACTATTCTTTCACATGTGGTTTTTGCAACAGTGAATTTTTTCTCTGATTTTAAAAAAATGGGCAGGGTGTGACAATTATTTTTTGAAAAATTGAAAGAACAAATTTGGTTAATCCCTGATTTATATCCAGGGCAATACTGGGTACATTTTCTAGTAATAAATATTCTTTAAAATAGTATTTAAACTAACTAACTCATTTAAAACAAGATTTAACTAACTCATTTAATTAAAAAAATGAACCAATTCAAAGCCTTGGTATAAAATTCAATAAACTAAATGTTAATAGACATAATAATTAAAATAATAACCGAATTTCTTGTCAATATCAATTAAATACGAGAATATGAAATCTGGTAAAATCCTGAGTAGCAGGTGTAGGAAATAAATTGGAAATTTGGCGATACAGAACAGCTGCAGGGTGCAATTTTCAGCTCGAATGTGAATGATCAGAATAGAAATTCAGGCCTTTTCAAAGCTTTTTCGCAAAAAAATGAGGCCTTTTAATTGACCTTAAATAAAATTTAAATTCTAGCCTTATTAATGCTTTTTAAGACCCATAGGGAACCATGTTAAATATCACACAAAGTAAAATATAAATTTAAAATTTCTAAAGAAGAAAATAATAACAGAATGTGTTTGTTGGTTAATTAAAATATCTTAGATTAAAGTGAAAGCAAATATTTTCAGTTTATAAATTATTGAAAGTCACATATTTTTAAGTTCTAACTAACTTAAAGCTACAACATTTCTTTTGATCAGAGAAACTTTCATAAAATTAATTTCTTGCATTCGCCATTTTATTTTCTTAACATATTTTTGGTTACACTCATTTTTTCTAGTTCAAGAGTCAGATATTGTATCTTCATTTATAAAAACACAGGTGAAGCAAGTTGGCTGAATATAACTTTCAGAAAGTTAACTAGAACAAAATGAACTACATTAGGCATCTAAATACAATCCTTAGCTACAGTAGAAAATAAACTGCAGTTTTCAACAACAAAAAATTTCTGGTAAAAATTAAATTACTTTAAGCATAAGTTACAATTTCTAGTAAAAATTAAGTTACTTTATGCATAAGCTACAATTTCTGGTAAAAATTAAATTACTTTGAGCTGCATAAGTTACAAAATGGAAATATGCAAAGGATACATAGTGCCTTCTGGTTTCAATGCTGACTTCATGAGCTCTAAAAGTTTCTTCTGGTTAGATTTTTCATATATAGTTTCAGATGTAATAATCACATCATATCTAAAATAAAGATCAATATGCATTATGAGAATATTGTCTGGGTTTTCCTCATATGGGTGAACTTTTGTGAAAACAAAATATTAATATTAAATTTCTAAAAAGTCAAATTTAAAAAGATTTGGGATGTCACTTTCATTGCTAATAACAGTGTGGTTGTTGTTGTTGTTGTTGAAACCCAGACCGTCCGACCTACCAGGAAGGTGTAAGGTAACTGTTTGGACGGTCGGGAAGTGCCACCCAATTTAGACCGGAACCCAGTGGGGGAGGCATCCACAGGGACCGTACCCTCCTTCCCCTACCACCAACCTCTCGGAAGGACTTTCGGACCCACATGTTTAACGTGATCGTACTCCGCATGAACACGGCGGCAGTTTTGGCAGTGGCTGGAATCGAACCCGGGCCTACCGAGTGCAACTCCAGCGCGCTAACCAATGGGCTACCGCGCCCAAAAAATAACAGTGTGGTGTCAAAATTCTAAGAGTTTAGAATTTTCCTTTTTTAATGCTTTTATTTTGTTTGTAGGGATATAATTTCAACGTTTAAAGTTTTAAAAATAACTTTATTTGCTTATAATTAAAGAGTTACAACTATTTAAAAGTTGTGATGCAAAGAAACAACATAAACACTTTATTAAAAATATTTAACTATACTTGGAAGTACAAGAGTTTAACTTAACTTATTTTAAATTGTATTAAAAGAAGATTAAACTGTATTTTCAAGTTTTAAATCATAAACATTTAGGGTTAAAATATAATTTCAGAAGCTTTAATTTATTTCTACATTTTCAGAAACTTTAATTTATTTCTACATTTTCAGAAGCTTTAATTGGTTTTAAAATTAAGGAGTAACTAGAAAGAAGTAGTAACTTATTTAGAATACAGATAATCTCATAAAGACTAATTATGCTTAATTATAGGAAAATAACTCACTTATGTTAAAGCTAAATTTTTATTATTTAATAAGTGAGACAGTAGAAATGATAAATGAGAAAGATTAAGTAAGGATTTAACAATTAAGAGAAATATTTTTACAGTGTAAGTAAGGAACCCTGAATGGTGCAAACTAACTGTTTATGTGTGTAATTGCCATACTGTTGTGTAAAGAAACAATTATTTAATTGACAATCTATTTTTGAAAATCATAATTTTGTAATGGACAACTGATGTATTAAAGTCTTGAAACCAGCCTTTGTAAATGACCACTGCTTTCCTGGGAATATTAATAGGTTAAATTTAAATATTTTTAATGGTGATGATTTTTTTTTTTGCGTCCTTAAAAATAATTTAATTTAGAATCTTTATTTTTTTGATCAAAACTCATCTTGAATGCAAAATATCACACCAGGCCAAGATGGTGTCGATTTTGTGATTTACAAGGCATTATCTTAGCATCATGACGTCAAGACCGCTAATCCTTGTTAATCCCCTAAAACAGTTATATTTGATTTGCGAGATTGGCATCAAGGGGTACTGGAATCACGGAAAACATTGTTTTTACTGCAACCCTCCTGCTAGGGTCTCACGCAGAAAAATATCATGTAGTGGCAAACATAATGCATGTCAATTTGTTAATATATTCCACCCACACATCTAAGCTCAACACACAATTTTGTTCGACAATTTTTCGCCACTCTTTTCTGCAGGCATTCTTCATGGGAGCCTTTTTCCACTGCATCATCTAAGCAAAGATTATGCATGTGATCCGAGGCCGCTGTTGATGGCTCTCCGTGCTACTCCTGGACCATCCCACTGGGGTCAATAACCTGAGGCCTCCAGCCGTTTATGGTGTACCCTGCTTGCTCTATGCCAACACCTTCCCCTGAACGACCGAGCTGAGGATGACGGATCTGCAATAGCCTTCATTTGCAGTGCACCCTGCCCATACTCTTGGCAATCTCCTTACTGACGATGCGGAAGATGGCAGAACCAGGATAGACAGCGCTCTCACCATCTCCCTGGACACCCAGTAGAAACTACTGAAAAGCTTGGGCTACCGATCCTGTCGACGTCACTTCTGCAGGATGCAGAGCCCAGACTCCTCCGGCGCATGAAGAGATGATGGAAGAGCCATTTTGTGGCCGAAGATTTGTGAGTTTTCAATAAAAGAAACTCTTTCATGGTCTTCTTCCATCTCCCAACATGTCTGGCTGTCATAGCAATAGAAGATTTATCTGTCTTTTGGGGAATTCCCCAGTCACCATTTCATCATGCCCTTTAAGAGGGGCCCTCATTAGAGGTAGAGCTCATAGGACCTTTTTAATTAGCTTTTTACGTAATTATTTTAAATTCCCTGGGTAGCTTTGGTCACATAGACAACCAATCTTAATTCCTTTTTTTTGCCATGAGGCAAGGATTTTTATTTGGGATTGAATTGCCCATTTATGATATCTGTCTAACGTAATCAATAAAATTTTTAATTTTGTTTTCCCCCTAAAACTGTTGCGTTTATTTTAGTCCCTTCAGTCCCAAATCTTTCTTACAGTAGTTTTGTTTAATAGTTTGGATATCAGAAGATTTAACCAGGTAACTACTACTTTTAATTTAACTACAATTTTTAACTTATATTTTTATTTTGTAAATTCTCTATTAAAAACAAGGTTATAATTTTAATATAAATACTATATGATCATGTCTTTGAAATTTAACTGAATAAATTAAGTTTAAAATCTATGTGTGTCGAGAAGGGTATGACAACAGCATATATGGACCCGTTTTGCATCTACTATGTGCTCATTAGCATGGATGCTAATAAGCAGGTGTGAATAAAAGGGTGAGCCAAAAACTCATTCTACCAATCCAGAGGTATAACGTTTCGGGAGAGCGGAGAAAACTGCATGTAAGATTAAATCTACATTCAGTATGATAAAAAGTGTTGAAGTATTTAAAATGAATATATATCAATGACAAGCTTTTTTGTTTAAGAGTTCATCACAGGATAATATTATCTTAAAAATGAAAGAGCAAATGTTTACAGATACAAAAAGCATTTGATAAAAATTCTGGTGTTAATAATCATCATGAATGTCTTCTGTAGGGTACACAAAGAGGCACTCAGAGTTGCTATAAAGCAAAACTTCTAAAAAAAATTAATTTTGTATAAAAATGGCAGATAAATGATGCAATACAATAATTATCCTTTTTCATTGACATATTTTATCATCTGTGTATATGATGTTATATGCAAACTGCACATCTTTCCTTACTAAATAGAGAATGTTCTACAACTTTGCATTTGAATACTTTCACCTATCTTGGTTTTTGTAATAAGAATGTCTTCATTTCACCAGAGGCATTACACACTCTCTCAATCAGGGACACGGTAGCCCAGTGGTTAGTGGGCAGGAATTGCATTCAGTAGGCCAGGGTTCGATTCCTGCAACTGCCAAAACTGCCGCGGAGTATGATCACATTAAACATGTGAGTCCGTAAGTCCTTCCGAGAGGTTGGTGGTAGGGAAAGGAGGTTACAATCCCTATGGATGCCTCCCCCACTGGTTTCCGGTCTAAATTGGGTGGCACTTCTCGGCCATCCAAACAGTTACCTTACACCTTTTTGGTAGGCCGGACGGTCTGGGTCTCAACAACAACACTTTTTCAATGAGGGCACGATAGCCCAGTAGTTAGCCCGTGGGAATTGCAGGCCTGGGCTCAATTCCCTCCACTGCCAAAACTGTTGCCATGTTCACGTAGAGTACGATCACGTTAAACATGTGGGTCTGTACATCTTTCTAAGAGGTTGGTGATAGAAGAAGGAGGGTACGGTCCCTGTGGATGCCTCCCCCCACTGGGTTCTGGTCTAAATTGGGTGGCTCTTCCTGGCCGTCCAAACAGTTACCTTACACCTTTCTGGTAGATCAGATGGTTTGAGTCTCAACAACAACACGCTCTCAATCGATAGCGCATAGTTACTTTCCTATTAGTAGACCTTACTTTTGCAGTTCTAGAACACTCCAATTAAAAATTAAAGGGATACATAAGAACTGTAGGAACCCTGTATAACTAAACCCATTTATTAATATAATAAAAACAATAGTAACATAAAACAATAGGAAATAAAACAATATAAAAAAAGCTAATGATACTGAAATAAACTCACCTACCTCTTCAACCTCCACCCCACCCCATCCCATAAAAAAAGGAAAAATATCTTCCGTGCTCCATTTACATACTACTCATTAAAAATTATGTACATGCAAAAAAAAAATCATCAAAACTAAATATAAAAACTTATATAAAACTAAATGCAAAACTAAATACAAAAACTAAATACAGAATACTGAGTTGTATTACACCCGCTGATTGTGTCGGCCACCCAAACTGCTGCTGTGAACTTTTGGGTGAGTCGGGTGGTCTGGGTTTTCGAATTGTGAATCCTAGTAAAATACAACTCCGTACTTTTAAGAAGATAATTCTTCCTATACATAGTAAATTTTGTCTTATTGTTTGTTCTCTTAGAAGAAAGCCTCTACTTCTTTGTCAATGCAAGAGTAAATCTTACTTTGTTGATGAGGCTGGGTCTGAAAAATACTTCTTATTTATAGCTCCCCAGTCACCATATAAGTATTGGCAGACATCAGGAACACTCAACAAGTTATCTTCAGATGTATTCAGCAATGTGTTGGGGAGTGTCACAAATTCAAGAACTTCAGAATTCTGAAAAAAATAAAAAATAAATAAATAAATCATGGTTTCAATTTATAAGAAATGCTTCAAATAAGGTAGACTTTCATATTACGACAATTTTGATCACATGACACAATTTACTAAAAAAAAGTACAAAACCTCACTTTTTATACGGGCCCTCTAAATAAGTAAGGAATAAGTTTCAATTAGAAAATTATCCAATATTCATTTAAAGATTTTTTTGGGGGAAATACTGTTTGTTCTCTATGCAAAATTAGCAGTGAAAAAATTGTCAAATTTATAAAACTTAAAACAACTCTCACCTGATCAAAAGAAACAGAGAAAAAATTTCAGGGATCGTACAAAAATTGAATTTCATTAGATAAAATTTTATTTGAAAACTTACAGGCATACCTAGTTTTAGAAAAAGTTTTATACAGTCCCTAATTACCCATTGAAAACTTTAATGAATGATATCTAGGGTAATTTTGATTGTTTGACAATGGAACTCTTTTTAGTTTAACTAATCGGGATATGAAAAATATTTTTATAATTGAAAGATTCTAAAGGGCGTGTATACAAAGTTATATTTTAAACTTTTTTACTAAAAGGTGTCATATGATCAAAATTTGCACACGATAACAGTCTAACATAAACAAAGTATTTCTTATCATGATTATCTCATAATTATCAAAATTAATATAACTTAAATAAATAAATTGGCATCACGTCTGATTTCAATTAACAGAAATAACAAACACACAACTATAATAGAAGGTCTTTATTTCACTTCTTATAAGACGTACAAAATTTAAAAAAGGCCAGAGCACTTTCAAGCATAAATACGCTCTTCACCAGTGGCTACATGGAAATAGAAATAATCGTTCATATATAGACCAGAAAAGGTGACAAATTTGCATAAATACAATTATCAATAAACTTACGTTTATCAAAAGAGAATCCAAAAATACAAAACATTTTGAACAGATTCAAAATTGAGCATAAATCACGAAAAGTACAGTAAAAAATTCTTACAATTTTATTACAGAAATTTCAAAATCAAAAAATTTTTTTTTAAATATAGAGGGGCAGTCAGGCCCAATTCCCGAGAGGATGACGTCAAAGATAACTATGAACAGACTTGAATTGCATGGAGTCGAGAATGAGTCGCCAAGCATAACTTAAAATCTGAACGGGGTCAAAATTACAAATTGACTCGCAGTAAATATAAATAAAGAGGGATTCAAAAAGGAGAATATTACGAGGGTTATTACAACGCATAAGAAGGAAAGTTCTTTCAAAAATGGGCCAGAAATTTTCTTTAACAACAAAATGAGCAAGGGCCATAGAAAGTTTACCACCTTTGACATCCCTAGCAAGTTCTGCCAAACGGATACCAATAGTACGTTTTGTACAGCCAATATAAAATTTAAAGTTACTATCGATGGACAACAGGGGAACCACATACACCCCAAAGCTTTTAAAGTCATCCTTAACACCCAGCTTATCAGACCGAATCCAGTTAAATAAAGAAACATTAGAGTGAGCAGGCCTGAAACCAAACTCAGAGCAGAACTGAATAAAGGGGCGGAAAATCCTAAGATGGTACGGGAAACTAGATTTATGATTCAAACGATCTTTTAAAGTAATAAGTTTAGTATCAATTTGAGAAAATTTATGGTGAACATGGGAAAAAACCTTATGTATAAATTCAAAGGAATAGGCAGCCTCATGGACAAGATTGAAAATAAAATCAATTTCGTCACTTAAAGTAGAAACAGAAGAACAAACATTAAAAGTGTGATTAAAATAAGCATTAAAAGAAGCGTTTTTAGAGGAAATAGGATGTACGAATTAGCAGGAATACAGGAATTAGTAAAAGACAGTTTACGATACACAGAAGTGTGAAAACCAACAGCAGAACGGGTAAGAACCAACAGCAGAATGGGTGATGTTCTGGTTACCCGTTCTGCTCATCATCAGCATCGAGAAGTCGATACCTGCAATGGCAGAATAATATCTTTTAATTTAAAACAATTTTGTGAACCTCTAAAGTGGTGATTCTCAAATTAATTAATAGCACTTATTAAGAAGTGCTTATAATATCAAAAATCAATGCATATGTTTACACAGCTCACTGCAAATTTGAAATATAAAAATAAATAAAATAAAGTAACTTACAAAATCCTGAAATGTAACATTTGCACCACTTAAATATGCCACAATACCAGGTAATCCAGCTCCACAACCTAACTGAAAAGAAAATATTTTAATGTAGTATATGAAATAAGTTCAATTTTTAATAGTGACATACAGTATTATAAAAGATGGTTGTTCGAATATTGTGTTGTTTTTCAATGGTATTAATACAGTATAACTTTCATGATAGATACGCAACAAACAATTGCATTTATTTCCATAAAAGGACATCAAAACCAATTATTATAAAAAATATCTTAAAACAAAAATTTTGATGTGAACAACATGTCTTTCCCTAGAGACTCAAATATAATTTTTTGTCTTTTGTTATTTTTGTTATTTATATTCATAACATTGGAACAAATAAAATGAAATATGAAATTAATACTTCAAAATGCATTTTTATTCTCTTTTAAATATATTTATGTGGTAATTTAATGCATTTTGAAAGAATTCTAGTGTGCCAAAACTTCAATGAAAATATCTTGAGAAATTTACTGTAGTGAAATGGGAGTGAATTCTTTTAGCTAAATTTACATGCAAAATAAACATTTATTTGATATATGAAAACATATATTTTTATTTCAATTTTCTTATTTTTTCAAGATTTTGCTAAAAACAGAAAAAAAACTAATTCTATTCCTCTGATTTATCAAAATTTAATCATTCCAAGGTAATGCACAAATCACTAAACTTCCAAATTTTATAAACTCGAAAGGATACAAGTCAAATAGACAAATACAATACTCAAACGCACACACAGATGAGCACACTACCATTGCAGATAACAGTATCCATGGGCTGATTTTGTACTTTTTATGTGCTATCAGTATGCAATAGCTGATACCTGCATTGGCATTAAAAAAATTTGTTAGATGCTACAATTTTGTGAACCTCAATGGAAAACAATAAATTTATTCATACTAAACAGCTGGCATCAAATTTTAAAAAATTGAGCTCAGATTTCACAAAGCTGCAACAGCCAAGTCACAGTACTTGCCTATAGAGGATATTCCCACAGTTACGGTTGTGTTCCCACTCTGTTGTAGAAATGGGATGACATAGCAATGTAGTTGGCAGTTTTGCAAAAATAACCCAGATGTAAAAATTTGCAGAAAAAGTTATGCCTGAGATTGTAAAAATTTTCAGAAAAAGTTATGCCTCAAAAAATAAGTATGGCTTGAGACAATGAATTCCATGCTAGAAAAACAAACTTTGTAAACAAACTTCATTGACGTCAATTTAGGATCTTTTTGCCATTAATTGACACCTCTCCCTCTTGGTATCTGGCATTCGTTGTGTTAAATTAGCTGCAAAGTTAAAGCAACCCATCTCTAAGTGAGACTAATTTTTACATTTTGCAGTCACTGAGGAGATAGGAGGGCAGTAAAAACTGTTACACTCCTCGTTTTTCCTTAGTTGTGGAAAAAGTAATAACTATAAAAAAAAATATTAAAGTTACTTTATTTCAACCCAAATATAGGAAAGACAATATGGATGCTTCAAGTTGGCAAAAAGAGGGGGGAGAGAGGTAATTAAATATAGGAGCAAAAATCCAAATACAATAAAAATATTCAAGTTGAAAATAAAAGAAAAATCTGGAGCATCGAATCAATAAAGAAATTACCAAATTTTTCATTTTTGCAATCACTGAGAGGAAAGGGGAGAATAAAGCTCAAAATCTGAAATTAATGAATAAAAAAAATTCAAAAAATTTTTCAGATACACCATCCTAACTAAATAATAGTATAACTACCAGGAATACTTCAAGTTGATTAAAAACAGTTATAAAATCTGTGTGCATACTCAATGATCATAAAACTTAACAGTTTAAAATAATGTAGTGAAACATAGTTGCAATATAATTTTTGTGTTTCTGGCATTATTAATGCCCCTTCTCGGCGGTGGGGAAAGTAACCCCCCTGAAGAGGTACATCGTCAAACTTGGTATCAATCAAAAGATTTTTCAAGCCTTTTAAAATGAAGAGTAACATGCTATAATTCTTATCATCTGGATCAACAATACATTTACATTTTACATTTTTTACATTTTTTCTTGTAAAAAAAAATCACAAGCAACGTAAAAATGGATTCTGGTATGAGTTGAATTGAGCCTCCACACTCCAGTTATTTTAGTTCTGAAGAAACATTGAACAAATCTAAAGAATAAAACATCCTGGTCCCACTTGTAAACCTATTTACAAAAAATTAGAATTTTGGTAAACGTATGCTCAAATGAAAATGTTTAAATGGTAGTAAAAGTCATACCATTTTTATCTTGATGCAACAATCGGTTAAACACAATAGAAAATATATATATTTTAAAAATCTTTGCCTAAATAAAACAGATAACTTAAAATAAAGAAGTCAAGAATTCCCTGAATCTTATATCTCAAAACCGTAACTGATATATTCTGCTATCAAAAATATAATATTCTTCATTCATAAAATTTATTTTTAATATATATTTCTTTATTATTTAACTTGGATAGATTGAATAAAAATTACCCTTCATATAAACACATCTGAATTAATTCTGTTGTTAAGCAACATATTATTTTCTTCAAATAACGTTTAAAAAGTAATCATCCACATTTTGCTATTTTTTTAGAAGTAATTTTTATTAATATTTCATCAACCCATGAGCCTACAAACTCAAAACATGGTCAGAATTACCCACAGTTTAGTAGAAAATAACAATATCAAAATTTTAAAACTTCCATAAAAAATTGTGGATTTGTAAACAAACAAACAAATATTCAGTTTTATATATGGAAGTAAAAGAAGTCCTTATATTATATAAAAAATAATTGATTGAAAAATAGTGTTATATTTGGACTTACACAGTAATTATTTATAATGAAGTAGCAATATAGTGAAAAGAATTCAGTCCCAATTAGATTTAGATACAGACTTATTCCACTACTAAATAAAAAATTAGCAGAATGAATTACTCAATGTTGCCTGGGTCATAAGTAAGCTCCCACTACTTAAATAATACAGATAACACCACTCAATTTCCAAATCTCGTGTTTTGAACAAAAGTCATTCCCTCCTTTCATTTCCATTTTTTTTTTACATGGTTTCAAGAAAAGTCCTTTCTCAAGCCAATATCTAACAAACTATAGAAGCTAGCTAGGTATGCCGTTGAATAGAAAAACCCCTATGACCCATACAATGAGACTAAGGGGGACTCCATGGCCTCTATTTAGGAGGGTAAGGGGATCAGCTCGACTCCTTTTGCAGATAGAGGGAAAGTCAATTAGAAAGTTGTAAAGCGAATCAAATTTAGTACAAAAATGCTTTCGTTCCATCACAAAAAATGGAAAGGGACTGTGCAGCTTCCCCTCAGAAAATCAAAACATTGAGAAGCAACAACTGAGTATTTATACAATGCAACAATATGTGAATGCATAACAGACAATTTATTACCATCAAATTTACATTTTGTTGCCTTACTTGCCAAATTCATATTGTTGTCCCTGTTTAAATATTTGGTTCTTGCTTCCCAATATCTTTATTTTCTAGGAGGGGAGGAGACAGCCAAGTTCCCTTCCATCTTTTATTATGACACTAAAACATTTTTGTACTAAATTTGACTGTTCTACAACTTTCTAATTAACTTTTTCCCCTATCTGCAAAAGTGGTCGAGATGGGCCTGTAACGCACCAAAACATAGGAGGTATGGGGTCCTCCCCCCTGGTCTTATTGTACGAACCATAGGGTGTTTCCTATACAATGGCACAAGAAGTACAAAGCTAGCTGCCATAGTTTGTGAGACATTGGCCTGAGGTAGAACTTTTTTTTGTACCCTGTATATAGATAATATGAGTCCTTATATTACATATAAAAAAAAAAATGATTGAAAATAGTGTGTTATATTTAGATTTACAGAGCAATTGTTTATAGTGAAGTAGCAATATAGTGAAAAAAATTTAGTCCCTTGAAATTTAGATGCACGCTTGTTCTCTACTACTAATTTAAAGAATTAGTAGAATGAATTAATTGATATTGTCCAGGTCATACATAAGCTCCCGCTATCTAAATGATACAGATATGGAAAACACTACTCAATTTCCAAATTGCTTGTTTTTAACCAAATCATTTACTCCTTTCATTTCAATCCAAATTGTTTAGTTTCAACGCCTGTATAGTTCCGTTGTGCACCAACATCCATTTCTCTCTATAACAAGGGCCATCAAACAAGAGAAAGAACAATATAAAAAAAATTTGATTTTATGCTTTTGGTTGATAATTAACAGAAAATCAGTAAATAGATCAATTTAAAAAAAGATTTTTGTTAAATATGAAGATATAGATCCATATCTTTGCTAAACTATAAAATCGTGCTAATCTTCCTTTTTTAGATATGGCGAAATCAGAAAATAAAAAATTAAACATGCATATTTCGATATATTTAAGAATAAAATTGTTCCACCAATTTGTTTCAAAGACCATTAGAAAGAACATTCTTCAATCTTTCCGATGATGTCATGGTGGAAACTCTGATGATATTTTCGATTGTTAGGAACCGATTTGTTTAAATATTGTTCAAAATCATTTTTAAACATAAAATAACTAAAAAACTAATTTGAATTTTTAAAAAGATTTCAACAAGATCTGTTGTACCATTTTTCATACCAAATTTCATTGCTGTCTAAAGTTTAGATTTTCCACTACAGATGACACAAACACAGACAAACAAACATATTTTTTTATTATGTAAGATTCAAGTTTGAGATTCCAAAAACATTGCCTTTTATTTTAAATGAGTAACTAATATTTACTCTCTCTAAATTGTTGATAAAATAATCATTTAACATAAAATAACGAAATAAAATTAGATCAAAAGTTAAATATATTACAAAGTGAAAATGCAAGCTAAATTAATACAGAAAGCTGTAACATAAAAACCAATTTACAACTCTGAGTCAAAAAATTAGAATAATCAAAAAATATGAATTTTGGAAAAAGGCTTTTTATGTATCGCTTATACAAAAAGTAATACAGGAGAAAACTTCATAATGTAAAAATCTACATAATTTGTTAAATATTTTAGCATAAAAATTAACGAAAATAATACAAAAATGAAAATGATTATTCACACTTGGAAAAAATCAAAATAGTAGATTAACATTTGCATGGTTCAAAATATTAGAATAATGCTTTGTAAATCACCTTATTTAAAAAAAAAAATCAAAAACAGCAATTGTTTAATATTTCGTAGCATCAACTGTACATTTTTATAACAGCACAAACTTATGGCAAGTTAGTTACAAGTGGCTCACAATGTTTTCTGCCCAGACATGACCATATCGATTTTATGCTGGAAAAAAGATCAACTTTGCTTTTTGGCCCAATTTCTTAAAGTCTTTTCTTTATTATTATCCACAAATTCTCGATTGGATTTAAATCTGGTGAATTAGCCACTCCGGGAAGTACGTTAATTTGGTATTGTGTAAGCCAGTTCGTAGTGGAAAATGACCTATGGCAAGATGCTAAATCATGTTGGAAAAAAAATCGCCCACACAAAAAAGCCCATACAAATCTTTCGACGATGGTATCATGAACTTCTCAAGGATTTCTTGATATATCTGAGAGTTAATCCTTTCGTAAGTGATACATAGCCTTCCAGCTGGCTGCTAATTTCACTGATCGCTTCATGCATTCCTTGTAATATGCTTCTTGCTTCATTCGCCATACACAAACACCTTGATCACCATATGATACACAGAACATACACTCATCACTGAACAATACCTTTTCCAATCATCCACACCCCCATAAAAGTATTTTTTTGCACCACTTCACTCGTCCTTTTTTCTGTTTACTAGTCATAAGAGGCTTTATCTTTGGTACACGAGAATAAAATCCAAGTTTATGGAGATATCTTAGTGTTATACATTTCCACACATCAACACCGTGTTCTTTCCACTTCTGATGCAAATACACTTCTAAAACGACTTTTTTTAGCAATATTCTTTAGCTTTCTATCATTTCTTGGAGTAGTTTTTGGCTTTTCGCCCACTATTCAGACGATTGTTTTCAAAATATACATCGTTAAAATGCTGCTTTATTGCTCTACTAACACTTGATTGAGAATATTTTATGTAACTGGTGATATATTACTGATTACGGCCTTATTTATGCAAATCAATAATACAATTCTTTGTACGCGCCATTATGTCAGACGAAAGACCCATGTTTCATACTAAATGAACAAAAAAACACGAAAGTCCAGCAGAAGCTAATTTTATGCTTAATGTATGCAACTTTCTGAATCAGTCAGGAAAATTCATAAGTATTCTAATTTTTTGAACCACCTATTATAGTATTCTAATACTTTGAATAATGAAAATCATTGTTGAAATCTACAATATCTGCTCAAAATTAAAACTTTTAAAGTTTAAATTTACTTTAATAACATATACATTTATTAAAACATCAACCGTTGTTCTTTTTCAAATTTACTATGCTGAAATGAAGCTAAATGCAATTCAAATTACAAATGAAATGCCTTATTCTAATATTTTGACTCACAGTTGTAAATGTAAGACAGCATACAAGGTAAAATGAATCTATATAAAGTAAAAAAAAGTTACAAAAAAAAGTTACAACCTCCAAAACTGATTTTCCACTCTGAATACATTCATTCTTAGTAAGGTAAAGAGCTAGGTCTACAGCACATTCCCAGATCTTCAATCCACCTAAAAAAGTAAGTTTTGCTTTAGAAAACGTAGTAAATACCTAAAACAGCAAATGGGTAATCAAAATGTGAGGAAAGACATAGGATAAAAAAGGTACTATGACTTGCTTGCATTTTGACATCTACATTGACTAAGATTTTACTTTTTCTGCAGCTTACATATTTTGCTCTATCTAACAAATATTTATATTTTAAAATAAAAAATGAAGCTTCATTAAATACAGCAATTAATTGGTTTTGAAGGCAAAAAAACCCCCCTCTTTCTATTAATAAATAAAGATATTTTCTGTTTGTTTATTGGTCATGCAGCACAAAATCAAAGTAGCCCATAGCTACAAAATTTGATTTGAGATTTTTTAAAAACTGAAATTAGTTTAAAAGTTAAGAATTTAATTAAATTTGGTCTCATCCTAATACAGCAGCCAATTTTGAAGCCAATTAGTAGCACCATCGCTGCTGAAACTAAAACTATTTTTAGATTTTACACATAGCTCAAAAGAGGCATAATCGAACCATCAAACACATTATCAATAAAGATAAATTAAATCTCACAGGCTAGGCCCACCAGAAAATCTCCAGTGATCCAGCTGGCAGCATCCGGACACAACTTTCACTCTTGAGAATCAACAACTGTTTTGATAGCTTTACATTTTGCTGCTGGCACCATCTATAGTGTTAATTAATACTAGAATGACGGATGTTTTGAACTACCTAGAAGAATGAGCAACGGTCAATTTGACCACCATAGAAAATATACAATATACCTTTAATTCAAAACCAAATCATCATAGTTACAGCATTTAGGTTGTTTTTTCCACACATTTTTTGCAATAAGCATTCTTGATGCACCATTCTTGGCATTTTCCACAGATGGGCTTATCGCATGATGAACACAAATCTTGTAGGCTAAAAGTAGTTATGCAGTCAAAATGACTGCTCCCGTCATTCTAGTGTCGAAAGCCCAGACAGTTCGACTTGTTCTGGGACATGAGCAGCATTTTGGAAGGGGCAGAGTGTTAAAGATTAAAAAATTGTAGCAATTTTCAAATTGTAGCAGCATCAAATTTAAAATATTCTGATAAATGTTTTCGGTTCCAAGAATTTATTAATATTTGGGATGTTTTTTTGGTTTAAAAGAAATTTTAATTAGTTTATTTTGCATATTTCATCAAATATTTATATCTTTAGAAAGAGCACAATTATTTTTCTAATAATATGTCAGTTTCTATTTCTAAGGTATTTTAAACTCACTTAGAAAATAAATGTTTATTGTGCTATCTTTAAAACTAAATTCTTTTCTGTAAATGGGAATTAATATTTTATATTCATTGGCATCAAGTTGGGGATTTTGTGAAAGCGGACAGGCACCTGAATAAAAGAAGTCAAACTGAAATACAAAGAAGAAACCTATAGTCAGGCTTTTACAGAAACCTGCAAAAATCTGATTACTTAAAAATGACTTTGTAACCAGCATTTCCCATAATTTACAACATATTTTCATTTATTCAATATCACCCCCCCCCCCCTTGACATCTTTTAAAAAATTTAATGAATGAATTCATTGAATATCTGCGTTAAATCCCAGGCAACACCAAGTACTTTTCCTAGTCTTCAGAATAAAATGACGGAGCAGTTACTTCAATAAAAGCAAGTGAAATTTCTATATATTACACATGTAACCCAGGAAGTATGGCATACCCAGGTAGCATGATCTGGATTAAAAACATTGCAAACTTATTACTATCGTTTCCTTTTCGTTTTGTTGCAAATATTGCGATTTTAAAATTATTTTAAAACGAATTATTTATTACGTTGCAAAATGGATTATATATTTCGTTTTAAATCATTTTAATGTTGTTGCATTTATCTGAAAAACTTTATCTTCATTATTCGCAAACAAATTTTTCACAAATATCTCCAAACAATCCATTTTTCTAAAGAATAACTCCAATCAATCCATTTTTCTAAAGAATAACTCCAATCAATCCATATTTTGAGAGAATTTCTCCCTATTTTCATCCGAAAACTTATCGGATGCTAAATTTTCTAATAAGTACAGTGTAAAACACATACTGTGTTGTTCGAGTTTATGTTTAATGGGTTTTTTTTTCTTTCAAAATTTTCAATATTAAATTTATATTTTATACATATTTTGTTATTTTTACTTAGTTTCAAACTGTTAAAAATTTAAAGTATAATTTTCCAACTGATGATCAATTTTAAAGATCAAATTAAACCATTGATATTCGTAGCTTTTTAAAGGTATATGGTTAAATATTCTTATTTCAGTTCTTTGTCATCGAATAAAAATTTTATGACTTCTACTGAAAATGTACCTACGAGGGGAGGGGAGGGGGGGGGGGTACAGATTACCTCTTTTTCCTATCCTGACCAACACTCATAAGTATAATTACTATGAAATATACAAATGCGAAATTTTGGACCAATAAACACAATACCTAAACATAGGCGTAGCTGAAATGAGGGATGGGGGTTGACAGTCAAATTATTTAGATAGTAATAAATATTTTCAGCTATTGATGAATAAACAACATCATTAAAGAGGGGGGAGATTATCACTCCTCTTACTTTTGTACAGTATATAATGAAAATGTTCAAAATAAATTTAATGAAGAAAAATTTTATCTATACATCAACTTTATGTATAAATTCGATATTTCCTTTACAATTATTTACGCTACTTTTCTCCTGCATTTTATCATGTTTATCTAATCTAAATTTGATAATCAATATCCATATTTTAACATAGGCGTAGCCAGGGTCTAAGAAAAAGGGGGGGGCGACGATCAAATGTGTTGGATTTCATTTTTTGATATGTACGATTTGGGAGAATAAATATATTTTAAAAGTGTATTCTGACGTTAACAGGGTAAGTTACGTCCCCCTCCCACTCATAGGCATAACCAGGATTTCGAAAAGAGTAATGAAAGGGACTGTACACAATCCTTACAATTTTAATTTCATCCTCTAACCACATCTTTAACATATTTCATTAAATAAATTATCCCAATTAATATCAATATATAGAAACAAATTTACGTTTAAATACGTTTTCATGTCCCCCGCCCCCCCCCTGTAAACTTCTTTGAGATTATTTCATTTCAAAAATGTTATTTAAGTTATACATTTAACAGATATTTGACATTACAAATGTTTTCATTTAAAGAAAAGCGATAATAAAAATTGACTGATTAGATTGCTAGAAATGTGGTGGGAGTACAATCCTGCGAAATTTATTAACACAGTGACAGAATCTAGACTTCAAAAAATCAGACCTGTTCTCAGAAATTAATATTTATCTCACTATTTAGCGATAACTCTCCCTTACTTTATGTAAATATGGTAACCTTGTAGCAGCTTCTTTGTATGTTACTACTATTTACTAAGTGACCACACAAATATTGGCGCTAAAAGTATTTGCCAACTAGACGTGAAACAACTGTGTGCTGCCGCGCATGCCCAGCTCTTTTGTGTACCGACTACCATGTTTATCTTGGGTTTGGTGCCTATTATGGTATGTATTACTGATTTTTCCTTCTAAAATTATTTAAAATATAATAAAATATTAATTTATATGTATTGTAGATGCATAGTAGATCTACAATAGATCTACGATGTATCTACATCGTAGAATATAGTATCAATTGGATACTTATGTTGTGTGAAATGGAGCAATGTACTAGGGCTAGTCTTGTATCTTGTCCAGCGAAATAATCTAAAATTGAGAAAGTAGGTATGTACTTTGTGCGTCAACATCAGAATATTTTATGATATCGGACCAGTTTGAAAAACAAAATACTGGTAATAAACTATTCAAGTAAAAAAATAATTTACTAAATTGAATTACTAAACAAAATAAATTCTAATTTGTTTAAATGGTTGGAGCTGTTAAAAGAATTACCTTTTCTCTTGAAAATCAAATTTAACACTGAATCAGACACTCAAAACAACATCCAATTTTTGTAACATCTATTTGAAACATAGTTAAGAGTCATAAATAATAAAACGTTCACAATTACTTTCCAAATTTGAACACATTTTGTGGATAAAATATGAATCTAGCCTTTTTATTGTATGCAGATATTTTTTCTGATAGTTATCTTCTATCTTTGGAAGGTTATATTTGGAATTATTTATTATATTCTGGAAGGTTCTTGTGATTTTGATCTTAGCACTTGCAAATTATGTAGCGTGAGTTAAATTGTGAATGAGTTTTATATCAGCTACTTGGAAGGACTGCAATTGTCAGTACCCACTAAAGTTCACAAAATTGAGGCAGATAGCAAGTTTTCTTGCTGCATTTCAGTTAACGGTTATTCCCTGCTGATGAACACATAATAAGTGCAAAATCAGTCCATGAATACTGTTATCTACAGTGGGAGTGACTTCCTTAGTTATCTCCTAACTTAATGCATTTATTGCTAAAATTTGGAGCAAATTTTATTTTAACATTTATGTTCACAGATACTATTAATTTTTATTTTCTTCTAGGTAAATATTTAAACTTAAACACAAAACTAATCATTTACGTTTGTGCAGAATAATTCTGTCACTATTTGCTGTTTTACATTTCATTCGCAAAAAAAGTTATATTTGAAATGTAGTTTGTAGAAATTGGTCAAAAACAATTCTAAGTAATTTAAATATCATATTTTCATTCAAAATTTTTTATTAAAATACAATTTTATATTTATTTTAACAATTTAAAATGTTTTTCAGTTGCTAAATTTTAACTTAACGGTTTTATTGGATATTTATCACTGTTAAATACATATCACAATATACAAATCACTGTTAAATACATAAAATACACAAATAAGTATTTTTCTTTTGAGCATGTAGTTGGAACATGGAAACTGAAGAACCTAATGGGGAACCAAATGGAGGCCCCTAACATAATTTCACATTACATACTTCAATTTGGAGGGTGTCCATGTATAGGTTTTTACATTTCTACTTTTTTGCTTATAATTTACAGTATTTACACCATTCTAAAACTTTATGATGCACATAAGATTGTATTGCATAAAATCCATGAGAAAGTATGTAAATTATAGGTACACTTTTAAAATATAAGTAAAACAGTAGCATAGACATTGAGTTGATTTAAAATAGGTGGGAGTAGATTACTTCATACAAATCATATAGATGGAAAAGGAAATCTGATGGACAAAAGTAAAGGGATAGAATATATAGAATAATTATGTGGAATATAAGATACAAGACCAGGGACAAAAAATGTAACATAACAGAGCACTTAGCAAGCAAAATGTGATAATGAAATATGAAGTTGTTTCAAGGATATGTTGGATTCTCTTCATCAGTGCAAAAATTATCAACAAATCTGAAGTCGAAAAGATGAAATCGATACAAAGAGAAGAGCCAGAGAGATATATATGCATTTAAAATTAGAAAACAGCAAAATTAAGAATAATTCAGGATCTACTAAAGAAAGTCCATCTATAAGCATAGAACTAACACACAAGCAGCATTATCCCAAAACATTACAAAAATGTCCAAAGGACATTTGTCAAATGACAAGGCCCAACCTTGTGAAAGCAATTCCAAATGTCACATAAGAGTTTCGAAAGGCTTTGACTTGTGTGTACTAATGTTTGTAAAATTATAAGAGACCGAACAAGACTGAAAAATAAAATACAGTACTTAACGAATCATTAACTAAAATACTTAACTTCTGTATATGAAAGGTATATAAAAGTCGAAATCATAAATTAACAAACATTTTTGTATAATACTAGTGGAAGAAATCTGAAAATAATGGTCAGAATTTCAACACTGTTGAGCAAGCAGTCGGATTTATTTTCCTGTTTTGTGACATAGTTTTTATATTCATTAATTCAAAATTTAAGTTCACATTTAATTTTCATACTCCTTAATACAAAATTTGGGAGCATATTTAGTTTCATCGATATATCAAAGGCCATACTGGTAAAAAGTAAGATTGGAAAACTTGAGCTTACTATAAGGAAGAAGATGCTTGCGATGACTTGTGTTTACTAATTAAGCAAAATATTACAATTAAATTTTCTATGGATTTCAGTAATTTACTGACTGACCTTTTGAAAAAATCGTATAATGATAGCATTAGAATCTTTTTCAGAAACAAGTTCACATAAAGATTTATAAAACTTTTGATTAACATTATAAGCAAATACTTGGAGAAGAGTTGTTCAATAGTAACAGCATTTCGATACTAATTAATCTCAGGATTGAGTAGATCCATTGTAGAACACAATGTGAAAACATTCAAACAGAAATTATACAGAGGTGAAAAGATTGAAAAAAAGTTTATGAAAGACTGTAGTGGGAAATTGTCATTGTTGCCTATAAATCTAAAGATCTCGAGTAGAATATTTATATTTCCCAGCTGTATAGAGCCATTGTCTCTATAAAATGTTTTCTTCATTATTCTAGAAAATCTACTTTAGCAACTGTAGAGTTTAAACTCCACTGCTGGTGTCAATTAGCAATTTTCAGAATTCATCACAAGTCTTATTGCAGAGTCAGCTATGAATGGTTTGCAGGTTAGTTAGTTTCACAAATGAATTATTTGTTTAAAATACACGTACATCAGTTAAAAATAGAGATATATATTTTCTGGAAAATTTTGAACTTAATATTACATTTAAGCTAGAATAATATGCCCAGTGAATCAAAAATAATTTACTGTTTCTTACACGTGTAAGAAATAAATTATTAAATATATAGCTTTCATATGCTTTCTTTCTTTAAGGAAGAATTAGAAAGTTTTACTCTTACAAGCAACAGTTTTATTTATTGTGATATAAAAATATTATAAAAATATATATATATATAAAAACTCCTTATTTAAAAAAAAAAGTATTAAATATTATATTAACAATGTTTAAAAAATGTCTTCTGACCAGGGTTGGCAAAAAAAGGAAGTAGGTTTTTGAAAGGAAAATCTGAAAGACTCTTTATGCCCTATAGCAGTGGTCTTCAAACTTCTAACGCCTTCGGAACCACCCTGCGCTTAAAAAAATTTTTTTTTGGAACCCTAGTACAAAAATTATGCTCCGTAAGCATAGTGACGTAACAGAAAATCTCGGTGCCCCCTCTCACTCCGCAAAAAAGTTTTGAGGCTACATTTACAAAAATTAACTACCGAAGACTGCAAATTAATTTTGACCATTATAATCATAAAACCAAATACTAAATACAAAAATAAATTATTAAAAACATGTTATTCAGATTTTTTATTGAATACAGCTGAGGTGAATTTGCTGGCTCTAAAAAGCCGTCACTGCAGTGAAACATACAAGCATATTTGTAGGCATAAATGCAAGAAAATATAAAATTCGGAATATATCTAATTCAGAAGTAATACTAGAAGTAACTAAATTTAATGACTTGAATGCACTTGCTTCTTGCTACACAACTTTTGAAAATCAGGCTTGATTGTTGTTATTTGCAAACGCATTTCAAATTCTGCATCTAATTTGTTCCTGTATTTAGTTTTAGTGCTGACATAACTCGAAAAAGATCATTCACAAAGATAGGTAGTAACAAAGGGCATAAGAATTTTTACTGCTCGATCAGACACTTCCGGGTATTCTTTGTAAACTTTCAGCCAAAAACCCAATAGTTCTTCTTGTTCAAATTGCATTTTTAAAGTCGAATCCATGGATATATCAATCAGTTGTTCTCTTTCCATTGGCGGTAGATCAGCATCTTCGACTTGTAGAAATGGATTTTGAACCCAGTTATATGACTGTTTGGGAGTCGGAAAATATTCTCTGAAACTTTCCTGCAAATTCGATGAATGTTCGATAATGAACAGTTTCAGTTTTGGACAGTTTCATTAAGACTAAGCTCGTTTGAAACCAAAAATTGTTTAGCTTTTCAAAACATTGCACGTCATTTCTCTTTACATAATTTTTCCAAAGATCAAGCTTTAAAATCATTGCCTCAATTTTGCTGTGAACTTTTAAAATATGTGTTTTTGCTCCTTGGAGTGAAATATTAATTTCATTTAAACAGGAATAAATATCAGCAAGATACGCCCTACTTTGCATCCAATTTTCATCGTTCAACTTATTTGCATATTCATGTTTCTGTTCAGATAAAAAAAATCTTATCTCATCCTTCAGTTCATAAAATCAACTTAAAACTTTTCCACGGGATAACCAACGAACCTCCGTGTGTAAAAGCAATGTTTTATATATGTGTAAACTGGATAATTCCCAAAGTAGTGTAAATAACCGGGAATTTAATTCCCATGATTTGATGAAATTGACAATTTTAACTACATTATCGAGTACTATTTTCAATTCATTTCGCATTCGTTTGACAGTAAGAGCATGGCGATGCAGGTAACAATGGGAATGTTGTATTTCAGGGGCTATGGCCTTTATTCGCGATATTGCACCCTTATTTGCGCTGAACAAGGACTTTGCTCCATCAGTACAAATGTGGGAACATAAATTCCAAGGTAAGTCATGTACTTTCATATAAGTATTGATCGTTTCAAAAATTTGTTCACCTGTTGTTCTGCCTCGAAGAGGTGTACAAATAAGCATATCTTCATGAACAATCGAGTCAGAAACATAACGCACAAGTACAAGTAATATGGCTAAATTAGCAATATCAGTAGACTCGTCTAGTTGCAATGTAAAACCATGTGGGGAATTCTTTAAACGCTTTATTAATTCTTCCTCACAAAAATGTGATAAATCTTTAATAAGTCTAGCAACAGTTGTATCAGAAAGAGGAACGATATCAATTTGTTTTGCATATTTTTCACCGATTTTACAAATAATCAAATCTTTTGCACAAGGCTTGATTAATTTTTCTCCAATCGTGTAAGCTTCACCCGCTTTACCGATTCGATGACTAACGCGGTAGGAAGTTTCAAGTGATGCTTCATTTTCATGAAAAATATATTTTGAAATGATCTTACCTCTGTTTTTAAGCTCATCACGTTTATGTTTAAAATATTCAACACTTTTATCTTTCAAATTTGGATGATTAGTCTCCAGATGTCTCCGCAATTTTGCTGGATTTAAGCTGCTATTGTTCACCTCTTTTTCACATTTGACGCACAATCCATTTTGTTCTTTTTCATTTCCAGTCCAAATAAATCCAAAGTTTAAGTAGGAGTCGTCATATTTTCGCTTCTTACGAATACTTTCATTCGAAGAAATTTGTTTATCAGCGCCATGTAGTCCACCTGCAGTTTTTTTATGTGGTACAGAAGTGGGAATTCCGGATGTTGAAGGCAGAGAAATGGGTTGGTTTGTCGAACAACTTTTGTGTTCCGTCATTGCAGTATTTTATCTTTTTACTTTTCCAGTTTTTAACCAAGTATCCATTATTCTTTTTTGCAAGAGCAAAAATTACTACAAAATAATAAAATAAAACAAAAGAATTAATTTCAAATTGATATTACATTAACAACGTTTGTTGTTTTTAAAAACGTTGTTAAAATTTATCAGCTAAATCTAGTGAAAATGGCCGATTTTGACAACTATATTATTTCACATCTACTCACATATACATACTTTTTAGTTAAGAATGATGTATTTATTCACTGCAAAAGTCCGACACCTTCTAACGGTAAATAAGAATGTTTAAGGAAGTGCAGAATGAGACGACTGGGACTGACCGATATGAAAAGCAATGCAAAACAAAGAAAGGACGAACAGCAAAATACACATGTATCAAGAAACATCAACAATTTACAAAGAAGCCCGAGTGGGGCGTTGCCAGTGCACGTTAATATACTTCCAGTAGCGCCACCACAGGGATCGGGGAAGGTTCAGAAAGACACTGTGATAACTCAACTCAAACAACTTGATTCTCAATCGAATCTTCCATAATTTTGTAAACGGAAAAATTGTCTTGGCTGAAAACTTTGAGCAGCAAGAAGAGAATATATTACTAACTTTACTAGTAATTGGAAGAAAGAGAGGGAATCAGTATCTCTACAGCACAGTATAGATATTTTAAAATGTGCATGCAATTTATGAATTTCAGTTTTTAAAAAAAAATTTAATTTAATTATCGAAATTTTTGAATAACAAAAAATTTAATAAAAGTGTTATAAAATCTTATAACATAACAAAAATCTAAAATTTTATTAAAAAAGTCACAGAACCCCTGAAAACGTTTAGCAGAACCCCGGAGTTCCGCAGAACCCAGTTTGAATATCACTGCCCTATAGTATATAGGGCAGTGATATTCAAACTGCCCTATATAATATCACTGCCCTATATAATATCACTGCCCTATATATATATCACTGCCCTATATAATATCACTGCCCTATAGTAAGTAGTCCAGCATTACCCTGAATCTACCACTTTCTTGAATGACTTTTAGTCTAATACTACTATTAAGTAATTAATAATAATAATATTAAAGAAAAAATAAATTGTTAATTTATTAAAGGTATATAAAATATTTTATTAAATAAATAAAAATAATAAAAAAATACTTGTAATTAACCCTCTTTTTTTAAATAATTCCTATATATAATATTAAAAATAGTTTTAAAATACTTTTTTAGAAATGAATGGGTTTAACCATGAGATAAAGGAGACAATTTGATGGACATTGAGTTACGCATATATTTAGTGCTGTTAAAGTATTTTCCTTCAGCTAAATCACGCGAAAATATTCCAGATTTATAATATTTTTATTAAATTTCAAAATAATATAATAAATTTAAATTGCTTCTAAAAGTATTACCTGCTATTCCAGCAGCAGAATGTTTCTAGCTGATCTGCAACATAGGTTGAGGGTTTGAAAATTTATCTGCAGCTTGTATTTTTAAATATTTAAAGTTTTACATACTTTTATTTATTATTTTAATGATTCTATTTAAATTGCATTTATTAAAATGTAAAGTAAATTAATATTTAATTAAAATTATGATCATGTAAGTACAGGTGCACATATATCGAAATTTAATTTATGTCCCTAAAATGACTATATTATAAGTACTTCCCGTCATTTTCATTATGTTATTGAGAGAATAACCCTTTATTTTATTAATTATATGTTTCAAAAATAGCTTGATATATCAGGAGAGATTCAAAATATTTACAACAAAATATAAAACATTTTTTTCTGAAAAAAATGCATGCAAAATCTCATAGAGATATTTATATTTTTAGAGCAATATTAATTATTGCTATCTTCGCATTTTTTGTATTTATTAAATTTTAAAAATTTATTTCTGGTGTATGTCTTAATTTTTTCTAATTCAAAGTTTATTTTTAAGTCATTGTCAGCTTCCTCTATTTTTTCCATTTCTTAACGGCTTTTGAAATTTGCAGATTTGCAGAAGCATTTCTGATCATTAATTATTTTCCAACCTTGTTCAGGTGTTTCACAAAGAATTTCATTTACCATGTAGCATAAATACTTTAGGGTAAATTTTAAATCTCTTTTTTCACAACAACTTAATCATTCAAGATTTTTCAAATTTAATTTTTAGCAATATTTCCTATGCTTGCTCCCCAAAATTTAACAAACTAAAATAAAATATATTATTAAAATTTATGTATAAAAAATATTTCCAAGTAATTTTTTACATAAAATTGGAAGGATATTTGATAAAAGCTACACAAAAAGGTTCATTCTTATCCCAGTAAATCCCTGAAGGAAGCATTTATGAAGTTTAAATTGTGAATGCTTTTAAAGTTTTCCCGGAGATCGATGGGAAAAGTTAAGAAAATCATTCATTCAACAAGACAAGTTGGTAGAGAAAGCTTTGCTGACATTATTGATGAAGAAATGAAAGAACATATTGAAGGCAGCCAAAAAGTGTTAACAAATGCAGAATTGGAAGAACTTGTTAAGTCATCTACAGAAGAAGATGATGAAATTGAAGCTAAACTAGCAATGTTGACACCACCAAAAAGGTTCCATGACCAAAAAAGTTTCGAAAACCCTGATATAATAGAATCAATGCTTACTAGTTAATGTGCCAGATGTAATGCAAATCAACCAATTAAAGAACATTGTGTACAGTGTCATTTAGAGGACACATGTTTGTTCCTTAACTGCTGAGAAAGCAATTCCATAATGAAATATGAAAATGTGTTTATTATTTCAGAATAAAAAATAGTTTTAAGTTTCTAAACATGTGAAACAAATTTTCATCAATTTATAGTATGGTTCAACTCAAAATGCAAAAATTAGCATTTTTAATATTAGTGTGAGGGGATCACAGGCATCCGCAACTTTTATGGAAGAAAACTAAATTTGTGATTTTTACTAAAGCATATTCATGATTTTTATGAAATAACACTAAAATTGACAATTTTTATCGTTTAAAAAGTGTTAAAAGTTAGAATTTTTTTATGAAAAGTGCTAAATTTATGGTTTTATATCAAAGCATTAAAATTTGTAATTTTTATGAAAAAACCCAAACATCCAGTATTTTTAAAAAATATGCTAAACTTTGCACATTTTATAAAAAAAATGCTAAAATTCATGATTTTTGAAAAATAGTGTTTAAATTTGGGATTATAAGAAGTCCTAAAATTTCTGATTTTTGATAAAAAAAAATGCCAATATTTTCAAAATTTCTGAGCAAAAATACTAATATTTGCATTATTATGAAAATGTGTAAATTTGAGATTTGCACGAAACTGGTTTTTCAGTGTTTTTATCACTGACGTTATTTTGATGTATTTTACTAAAATATCAACTAAATTGACATTATGGGGTGCTAACTAAAATGGCTGCTATTTACAACTACTATTTTCATTGCATTTTTTCTGTGGCTGCCCTGTATTTTTTTTTTCCTTTTTTGTCCAGCCAGTAATCAATTTCTGATACACTGTTGCAAAAACATATATGCATCCATAAAAAAATGATCTACAGCTGCGAAACTCTGCATGCAAAAGTGGATTTTCTGTTTCGATACTGAAAATTGAGTACTATGAAGTCTTTGAGACATACTTGACGGCACTGCGAACAATTGTCAGATGTAGAGAGAGGTCTGTCTCATCATGGGCCTTAGAAAAGTTGGTTGGCCTAACAGACGTATCAGTCATCATCTTAGTCAGGGTGATATAATAGTTGCTCGGAGTTAACAGTGGATCAGAGGTGGCACATGTAACCGACACAGAGGCTTAGGATGCTCCAGACAAGTAACTGCTCAAGAGGATCGTACAGTCCGCAGAGAAGTCACGTCCACACCAATGGCGTTGCTATCAGCCATTAGAAGGCATTTACCATATATTTGATGCATCCTGTATCGAAATATACTATTCAGAGATGATTAACAGAAGTGGGATGGCTTTTGATGTCCATTAAGGCACCTACCACTGACCACTCAACATAGATAGAGTCATCTTAATTGGTGGTGAGTTAGGTCAGTCCGGACAGTGTTCAAATGGAGGCATGATATCTTGAGTGGCAAATCCCACTTCCCTCTCAGTCCTGATGACCGCTGCATACATGTGTGGAAGAGGACTTGTCAGTGTTCCAATCCCGCACTTGTTTTCCAGCAGCACATGGCTATCAGACGTGGTGTGAGAGTTGGGGGGAGCCATCTCATACGACAGCTGATTTCTTCTAATTGTGCTGCGAGCCAATCTGATGGCTCTTTTGTACGTCAATGATATTCTGCAACAGATTGTTCTGCCTATACTGTCAATCTGCCCAGGTTCCATTTATCAACAAGACAATGCTTTTCCACATACTGCACAACATTTTCAAGAATGCCTTTGATGGTTTAATATCCTCTCATGGCCATCTGATTTTGATTTCCCAGACCTATCATCGATAGAACACGTCTGGGACGTGTTGGAACAGCAATTACAGCATTCTCATAATACATTGAATTAGCTGACCAGTTGCAACATTTGTGAGAGAATCTTCTGCAAAGGGACATGTTGTTGTTCTTGTTACTTATGACCTCCTGTTCGGAGGAACTGAAACAGGACCAGTGATGCAGGAAGAACGACACACAAGACGAGAGATCAAAGTTTATTCCAAGGAATATCACTGAAGAAGGTCGGAGAGGGTGCAGCTCCACTTTGACGAGGACCCAGAAGGCGGAAGTCTGACTTTATCCTCAAGAAACATCCATGCCTTATTCGGGATTCGAATCCGAGCCCCTCATGACAGCAGTCGAAGATCCTATCCACTTCACCACTGGGGCGGCACAGAATGACATAAACAACTTAATTGACTATGCTGCACTGAATATCGGCATGTATAGCTTTCAAGTTGAGTATTTACTACTTACTAAAATGCCATTTTGTTGTAACCATTCTTTAATATAAGCATTTTTTTTTATCTCGAAATCTAATCATTTGCATATGTCCTCAAACGATATCTACATGCCAAGTTTTGTGATTGTAGGTCAATTTCTTAAAGGTTCATATATCCATTTTTTTTTTGCAACAGTACCTATATTTGTTTAGGTAACAGTAAAGTAATGAGTATTCACTGTTACATAGTTAGTCCTAATTTATAACCCTTACTCTGTCGATGTTGTGATAGTGATATCATCACATCTATCCATCATTCAATGCTCACATGTAGTTGGATTTTTCTGGAGGATGAAGACCTGATGTTAGTGTTTCTTTCCCAATAAGCTTCTGAATCTATATTTGATATCTCGACATGTTATTTTTTTATAGAGCATTTTCTGTTGTTTCTTTTTCATGTACTCTTTTATATAAATTTTGAATTTCAATTTCCAAACAATAAGCTCATGAAAGACTGAATCAGCGATTAAAATGTTGGATTGCATGGCAAAACTAATCGAAATTGTGAGAAGTTAAAGAGCTGAAAATTTTGAAACTGGTAATTGTGAAAGTAGAGAGCAGTCGAATAAAAATATTCTCTCCTGCTTATTGCAGCACCATAGAACCATTAGTTTGTGAGCGATATTTTTACAAGCAAATCGGAGGCAATCATACAGCAGGACAGCTTCTGGCACAAACTACTGAACAACCTCACACAGCTTAAAAATGAACAGAACATGTGGCAGAGTTGGGCAGAATATATTGAAATATATTTTCAATACAAAATGCATAGATTTAGGGCATGAAGTACAAAATAATTTTCAAATTTCAAAAATTCCAAATACAAAATACAGTGAATGCGGACAGTCAAGGGCCACTAACTTTTGTCCGTACAAACTGAAGTCCGCACTAAGAGGACACATATTTCAGTATTTTTGGAACTACATACAGTAATAACTAAAATAAATACTAATGTACGTACGTACTATGTATCATGAATGAATACTACTACATACTTAGAAAGCATTTACAATGAAGCAAATAATACAGTACTTATGTACATATAGTGGAAACTCGTTTATTTTCATCTAAAGAACAAACTCATTTTTCTATTCCACATTCATAATTTATTCCTGATTAAAGAAATGAGTAATCTTTTGTTGCTTCAGGTGGGTGAATGATCTTTTTTCTATACCGTTCTCCAGGTTCGTAAGGCATTCAAAGCTTTGATCTGAAACATCTTTTGACTGATAATATTGACACAGAGCTGTGAGCATGTTCTGAACTTCATGTGTCATCGGTGATGGAATGTCTTCTACTTCTTCTTCACTGTCACTGGAGATTTCTTGCCCCATCTCGTGTTACTGCATTAATAATTTTTTTGTCAGAGAGTTTATCCGAAATAATCACCTCATCGTCAAAAGTGGGATATCACATCCGTGGGATATCACATCCAGCTGCAGTTGCTGCTTGCAGGGTATTCTCGACCAGGTCTAAGTCTTGAGTGATCTCGTCTGATGTCATATCCACAACTTTTTCAAACCCTGAATGGTGGAAGCAGTTGGCGATGGTTGTAGCCGAAACCTCCTGCCAGGACCGCTGAAGCCATTTCATTGCTTGAAGAACATTCACATTAGAAGTGGTGGAGTACTCGTTTACATTGATTGCATGTCCCAGAAAAATCTTTCGATAATGGACTTTCAAAGATTTTATAATACCTTAATCCATCAGCTGAAGCTCTAAAGTACAGTTGGGTAGGGAAAAAATCATCTTTGCTGCTTTCAACCTAGGAATTTGTGAAGGGTGGGTCGGGCAATTGTGAAAGTAGAGTTTAATGTACTGGATGATGAAGTATAACACCTCGTGTAGCCCCCTCAGCCCCTTGATCTTAATATAATTGAACCTTTGTGTGGTATTTTGGAGGGCAAGCTGCACAGTCTGTTTCCACCTCCAAGGACACTTTCTGATTTAGCGACTTTTTTGCAGGAGGAGTGGCTATGTATCCCTGTGACTCTTGTGCTTGACTTGTATTTATCCATCCCACATCAGATACAAACTGTAATTCATGCAAAAGGAGGGCCATCAGCCTATTAATACAGATTTTGTCTCTTTTCACAGGTGTTCATATTATTTTGTCCATCCCCTGTATATGTCTCACTAGCAGCATACCCGTTCTTTGTACGGAGTATATAATATAAAGAAACTTGTAATTCGCAATCATGTGCAAATTCTGTTAAAATATTAAATTTATTCCTCACTAGCAGCATACCCGTTCTTTGTACGGAGTATATAATATAAAGAAACTTATAATTCTCAATCATGTGCAAATTCTGTTAAAATATTAAATTTACTGCTCATAAAGAGAAGTGTAAGAATATCTGTTCGCACTATGCAAAATTATCTTCATGGGCAGATCTGAAGAATAAAACATTCTGGTCCCTTTTGTAAGCAAATTTACAAAAAAAAAAAAGAAAAAAAAAAGAAGTTAAATCAATATATGCAACCCCGTGCTACTTATATTGTCACAGATTAGAAAATATGCCAGTGTGTTAGTAGAAGATTACCCGTATTACAATATGAGTCTCAAAAATATTTGCCAAAATAAAAGAGATGACGTAATAAATTGAAAATATCAATAATCCCCGTAATCTTTATACTAGAAGGTCGTAATTGATTCCAATATATGCCAAAATATATCAAAATATATGCCAATATACCTGTACTAATTATATTCTCGTAGATTAGAAGATATACCCATGCATTTGTAAAAGATTACTCGTAAAACGTACAAAATATGAGTTTAAACATTTTTTGTCAGAATAAAACAATGGCATAATAACTTGAAAATATCAATAATCCCTGAATCAACAATACCCGAAAATATCAATAATAATAATGTTTAAACCTGAAGACCGTAATTGATATTATCCAGTCAAAAATGCAATGTCAATGTAATTTATTTTATGTACATATCTTTATTATTCAAATCGGAAAAGATTTAATAAACATCCTATGCCTCATAACACATTGGATCCGTTGCTACGTGACATGATATCATTTGCTTCAACTAAATTGATGGAAATCATATCGTCTGAATAATGCAATCTCCATGGAAGATTTGGCGACATTTTCGTCAATTTAGCGATAACTTAAAAAATCGCCAAATTTATCGCCAACTGGGACTGTAGAACTGATAGTCCCATTTTGCGACAGATTGACGAAACATCATCACAATACTATCTCTTAACAAAACACAATTGATTTCATTTATTAAGCGTTTTAATTTATCAATTCCATGATATTTTTATGGATTTACAAATATTTTTATCAATTTGGTGATATTAAAAAAATTCATTAAATGTGTTACTAAGTAGGATGGATGGACTGACCGACAAATGCTACCTAAACATCATTTCCGTACTCTCTTCTAAAAAAACAAATTTAATTTCATTGATTTGCATCATTTTTATCAATTTGGAGACATTTCCGCTAATTTGGTAAAGTTTAAGAAAAGTTACCTAGATGTTATTTAGGGATATTCCGCAAAATTCGTAGCTCTGAATTTGCAGATCTGAAGAATAAAATATCCTGATCCCGTTTGTATATACTAAATGAAAACACTAAAATTGTATTAGAAGATACACCCATTCTACTCTTTTTCTGCTTCAACAATCGGCTAAATGAATTTATTGGGTAAACACAATATATGAGCTTGAAACCTCTTTGCTAAAATAAATGAAAGTGATGTACGCTATCCGCAATTTATATAATTAAAAGAACAATCAAACCATTCATTCATAAAATATATTTTTACATCCATTTATTTATTATTCAAATAGAAAAAATAATAATAAATATTAACAACACATTTAATTTCATTCCGTTGCCAAGCAACATGATATCAGATAGAATCTTCCTCATAAAATGCGAAATTAGATAGCCATTTTGATTTCTTTATACTTTTCATTATTGAGTAAAAGCTTGTGAAAGATAAGCCATGGAGGAAGATTTTTCCATTTAAATTCATGTTTCAAACAATTCATGTTTTCCGATAGTGACTAATTAATGCAAAAATCCTGCACCAAACTCGGAAATAAATTTTTATTTCAGAGTTTGATGAAAATCGTTATAAACAAACGATTTTCATCCTTTCTGTTTGGATAAACCACGGAGTTGGGGTGTTGAAGTCCTAGGAAAAAGTTCCGTTTGTCATTAATATCTCGACAACCCCTGGTCTTAGAAACTCGAAACTTGGACTAAATTTATGGGGGGTTATTTCAAGGCTATCCACAAAATTTCATTAAATTCGATTCAGCCATTTTTCCATTATGATGAGACAAACGAAAATTTCGTTTTTTACTAATATCTCGAGAACCACTGGTCGAAAGCCCAGAACGACCGACTCGTCCGAAGACATGAGCAGGAGAACCACTAGTCGTAGAAACTCAAAATACGGACTAAATTTTAAGTGGGGCTATTTCTAGGCTACCGACAAAATTTCATCAAATTTGGTTCAGCCGTTCTCCCATGATGATGGGACAAACAGACAGGCAGACAGACAGACAGATTTTCAATTTTATTTATATAGATATACAAATATTATTTTTAACTATTGAGGATAATATGTTCTTACAAAATATGATAAAAATATAAGCCTAACAATTTATGGTTCCCAAAATGGTTGCAGTACAGGTAAGTTGTTTGAATGAAGAAAAGTTGGGAATATCTCATGATATTGACTTCTTCAAAAGCTAACACATACATACAAAAAAAAAACATCATTCCAAAATACAATTTATATATTGAGAATGAATCCCCTTATCCAAAATTGGGTTTAGGCAGTTACCACCTTATGTCATTTTGAATAAAGTTTCTATAAGTAAGCATTTTAAGCAGAAAACAAATGTGTATTTTAATTTTATTTTAGAGTGTATTGTTTTTTCTCATTTTATATACTAATAATGAGACATTTCATTTTATATTAGTCTATTATAAATTTTAAAGTTAAAGTAATTAATTTCTGATAAAACTTCTGGCATTTCATGGGTATATAAAGTGTATGTGTGATAACAGAATTCTTAGTTGAGTCTCTTTAGTGGACAAATCAAAATATACTGTATGGTTTAAAATAGACAATTAACAGAGTTATCAGAAATTTCAATTACATGTAAATAAAAATATAATTTGTAAAATATTCTTAAAGTTACTACTTTCATTTCTTTTTAAAAAGCTATTTATAATGTCATTATTTGATAACTTATTACTGAAAATTTTATGAAATACAACATAAAATTATCTTATTTACAAAGTTAAAGTGAAACTGGTATTTATTTTATTTAGTCCTTTGCTGTCGTGATTATACAATGAATGTCTGACCACATGGCTAAATATAGATTTAACATTGAAGCACATTTTCAATGTTAAATCTATATAGATAGACTGAGGTCAGAGGTTTTAGCTATCTAGTTCAGAAGTAGATTTTAAAATGGAACTAGAGAAAGATGAAAATATTCATATACGGGTGTAGTTTTGGGGGTCATATCTTTACATCTGTGTTTATGACAGGCATAGACAGCAAAGGGAGATGATTATTCAACTTCTAAAGTTTTCCTTATTACTTGAAATAATTTTAATTAGGTGAATGTAATTTAATAAGATTGAAAGGTCCTATACACACCTAATACCTTAAATTTGGGGGGGGGGGGGGGGGAAATATATTGATTTTTCTTTATATGAAAAAGTCAATAGTGTTAACACACTAGTATATTAATCAAATTGCATGTAAATAATGTTTTAATTTGAAACTTGGAACATATATATGTACCTACAAGGTAAAGCTTTAAATCACCAGGAAGCAAATCAGAGAAACTAAAAAACAATCTGCAAAATTCAGTAACAAATAGAATATGTAAAGATTTTCCAACGAGAAATACAAGATACGTTTTGTAAATAACATTTTAAATGTAATTTTTAGTGGATATTTTCTTCTAGAATTTGAAATATTATTTAACAGAGCATAAAAGTTATTCTTCTAAATAGTGTTTTTTGCTTAAAAATATTTACTTTTTCATTACATTACTCAGTTTAGCATGTTACTTATGCATTAAGAGGATATTTTCCTTCCAACTGCTGGTTTCAGTTTTTCCATGCTAGCATATTGAAAATAGTACTAAATATCATTTAGTTTTTAGAATTTTTTCCGCTGTTTTTTGCAAAGCACAAATGCTAAAGAGAGAAAAAATTGTACTTTTTTTAAAACATTGATAAAATAATTAGAGAAATGTTTCTGAAATTTTTGTAAAATTAATGCAATGCTCGAAAATATTCGAAATACATCTAGTTATGCTATCGAATTTCAACATCTATCCTTGCAAATAATAACAGCGAAAAATCCCTGAAACGGTTTAATTTTTTTTTTCCATATGCTAGCATGGACAAACTGAAACAAAAAACTGGAGGAAATATATCCTTTTAATGTCTTTCTTTTGCATTATATTTCGTTACATATTCGTTTTATTTGCGTTAACTTTTGTTACATACTCGTTTCTTTTGAGTAACTTTTCGATACATTTTCGTTTGTTTTGCGTCCGTTCCGTTATATTTTCATTTGTTTTGCGACTGTATTGTTATATTTTCGTTTGTTTTGCATCTGTTCCGTTATATTTTCATTCGTTTTACGTCCGCTCCGATACATTTTTGTTTGTTATGCATTCGTTCCATTTCTATATTTCGTTACATAACATGCTTTATTTGCATCCGTTCTGATACATTTTCGTTTGTTTTGCGTCCGTTCCATTACATTTTCATTTGATTTGCGTTCGTTCCGTTTCTATATTTCGTTATATATTCGCTTTATGTCCGTTAACTTTCGTTACATACTCGTTTCTTTTCCATCCGCTCCGTTACATTTTCGTTTCTTTTGTGATGCATATCGTTATCGTATAAATCTTCACGCAAAAGTAATGTGTTGTTGTTGAGACCCAGACCATCCGACCTACCAGAAAGGTGTAAGGTAACTGCCAAAAGTAATGTGTTGTTGTTGTTGAGACCCAGACCGTCCGACCTACCAGAAAGGTGTAAGGTAACTGTTTGGACGGCCGGGAAGTACCACCCAATTTAGACCGGAACCCAGTGGGGGAGGCATCCACAGGGACCATACCCTCCTTTCCCTACCACCTACCTCTCAGAAGGACTTACGGACCCACATGTTTAACATGATCGTACTCCGCATGAACACGGTGGCAGTTGTGGCAGCGTGCAAAACCAGCGCGCAAACCACCAGGCTACCGCACCCGAAATGTGCCAACAGCACGCGGTGTTCCCAGGTGGTCACCCACCCATGTACCCGATGCTGCCTGACTTCAGTGATCTAACGAGAACCGGTGTTTTCAGCATGGTACGGCCGTTGGCTTGGCAAAAGTAATGTGTGAAAAACAAAAAGGTAACAATTTAAAAATGGTTGCAAAATAGTGGAAGCACCAAGACATCTTTTCGTTTTTATTTCGTTACGTATTCAGCAAAATAAAAACACAACGGAGTTCCGATTTTTTAACGAATTAAAAATGGAAGTGTGCTAGTTGGGTAGCCATAAAAAAATAAATAAATAAATAAAATTGAAAAGAAAAACCAAAAAGTTATTACACCAAATTGAACCAATTACACCAATTATTGTTATTACACCAATACAAACCTTTTCATTATTACACCAAAGTGAACTTCCATCCAAGCTGAGATGAAAGAACACACTCAAAGGAATTGTAAAGTCAGAGCACAACTGTGACTTTTCAAATGTAAAGGTTATGATTATGATATGGGCATGAAAAGTCACAGTCCCACATGTGTTTCTTCATTTCGACTAGGGTAGTAACTCACTTTGGTCTGGTAATGAAAGGTAATGTCTTGGGCTTTTTTCCCCATTGAATTTTACTTTTCCTGGATGGCAACACCATAATTTCTTTCACGTGTTTAACTCTGGTTGCATATAACAGTGGGTCCAGTTCACCTCAGGATATGCTGCTAAATTTCAATTGTAAGATAAAATAATTATCTATAACATGTTGAAATAAAGAAAAACAATTACCTTCATATTTTCCTGGAATTAAATCTGTTTGTAAGGCATCAATTTGTGTAAAAGTTTCGTCATCAGTTCTGACTTGTATAGACTTTATTAAAACATATTTAATTTCAAGATCTCCAATATTCAACAGGGAAATATCTTCAAACTTATTCTGAAACATTTTAAAGTAAAATATCAACAAAAGGCAAACATTTATATCTAACATAATTAAAAAAATGTCTGTCTGTCTGTGTCAGCTATAGACATGAGTAGGTAGTTCTTCTTTCCAGACCATCTGACCCTGACCTGTCCAAAGGTGTTGAATGTTGAAGACCCAGGTCGTCTGACTCGAGTGCCGTTTGGACGACCGGGAAAGGAAGCCAGCAGATGCCGGCTTCCAAGGTCAGCGACCGACGGTCTGGAGATTTATTAAAGATTAAAGATTGTTTTACACTTGAAGAAAGATATCTCTTAAACATACAATTTTACAAACGAGTAACACCGACATACAAAACAAGAAGAAAAAACATTCAAAACATAAAACACAACATAAAGTGACACAAAAACAAAAGGGGGAAACTCAACTTGTAGAGAAGGATAAAGTTGAATGGGTGATAAGAATGGGTAAGTGACAAGATGGTATATAAGGATTGAACCCAAAGTGCAAGTTATATAGATAAATACAGATTTAAATACAAGGTGGATAAATAATATAAACCCATAACAGATGAGGGTGTGAAAAGAGTTGACATAATATACAGAATATATACACAAGTTGAGGAGAAAATACAATTATATACACATATGTGCAGGAGGGGAAGGTATGTACAAGGGAAGGGAGTCTTCACCGATCAGAAAAAATTGAAAGCAGAAATACCAGACGAGCTTGTCATTTGACTTTATTAGATATGTCTCTTGCAATGAGAACACAGTTCTTCTGTCCGAAGGTGTGGAAGACCCAGACCACTCGACTCACCCTAGAGTATGAGCAGCTGATTGAATGGCCGGCTGTCCGAAGGTGTAAGGTAGCTGTTTGGACAGCAAGGAAGGTACCAAATAATTTAGATCAGAACCCAATACAGAAGGAAATCACGGAAACTGTACAATCATTCCCCTAACTCATCATCTCTTGGATGAACTTTCAGATCCATAGATTTATTATGTACATATTCCATATAGACACAGGCATAGATTTGGAATAGTCGAGGATTAAGCATGGGACTATCGTGTACAATCCTCCAGTCTTAACCACTGGGCTATCCTGACCCTAGACAGGTGTAACTGAGCTTCCAGGACGATATGCTACATTGAGATATTTTTAAAATTAGAACCAGTTTAAAAGTTTTGGACTTAAAAGTCAAAATTGGGCTGAAATATCCCTATTTTCAAATCAAATTTATCGAGCTGATAATTTTCCGAGCGCAAAAGATATGAATAATAACCAACAAATGAGACATTTATCATGGGAACTGGGGTTTAAAATGCAAAATTCAAACTTTCTGAATTTTAAAGATATTATTTTGATTTTTTAAATGTAAATTATTTTATCATTATAAGCAATCTTTGAAAACATCACTTAAATCAGACTTTGAAGATAACGTTTAAGATTTTATTTCCATAGCTAAAAATTCTTGTTTCTTTTTTTAATAGAGTCATATTGACTGTCATACCCACAAATGTAAAAATGTGTAATGCTTGTGTTTCTACCTCTTTATGTTTCAGGTTTTGGCTTTTAGGGTTGTGATGGTTGCAGATGTGGTATTTTTTAAAATTGAATTGCGCAGGATTATATGCAGAGAGTACATCTCTGTATCATTCAGAGGTTTGCATCCTAAATTTAGGGCAATACTGGGTGTTCATGGTAGTCCATAACATAACATTTTCTGATATTGTAGACCTAATATTTATTGTTACATTAGAACAAATTATCCAGCATTATACAGGTTCTAAATAAGCGTTCACTACATATAAATAATTAAAAAAGCACCTGCTGCTTAAATAATGCATTTGAATAAAATTTAAAATGATTTCGATCTGAAAATTGCACAAACAAAATCTCACACGCCCTTCACAAAAACAATTGCACAATTGACCATATATTCAACTGCTCATGAAACAGGCAGTTCTACAGAAATCCACATGCACCCTAATAAATATGAAGTACCATCTATCAGGAATTCCTGGTTTCGTGACTGAGACGCTTATCTATGATCTTGCCACTGTGCCTCGAATGAAATTTAAGCCACATTTTTCTACACACATTTTAGTGAATTTTTAGTAGTTACAAAGGAAATTTGAGACTATATAATAAATAAAAAATTAATTTAAAATTTCAAAAAATAATGCTAAGGTGCACCTATTCGGATCCTGAAATAGCTATATACGAAATTTCATAGTCATACAATGCTTAGATTTCCTGCTACAGATTGCACAGACAGACATCTTCCACACACAAACAGTAAGTTGACCAAGTCCCGTTTTATACAGTTCAAGTTATCCTAGTATCAGGGAAAAGGGCTTTGATGGTAAGTTGAGATATTCACTTATTTTAAAACTAAGTACTACATCCAATAAAAATACACAAAATAATTTAGTTCCTGTTTCATTTGCCCGGACAAATGCTTCTGTGAATCTCTATTCTCATAATTATTATAGATAAACTAGAAAATGTGTTGTCTGGGGAGTTAAACCAGGATAGTTATATAAAATAACAAATTAAAAAATCCATGTACATCAGTGCAACGAGAATGAAAAGACTCCCACCCCCACCCACACAAAAAAATCACAAAATTGAAACCCATCACTTGTGGAGACACTATATATTCTATGTTAACATATACTAAAAAAATTATTCTCGTGACAAAATACTCGAAATACATAAATGAAAATACATAAATGAAAATACTTGAAATTGCAAAAAAAGTTCCTTTAAACCCAAAATTAATTGCTATCTCAACAAATTTTCATCTAATTTCAGTCAAATTTTAGCACAATACTCATAATAATATAATACCAAATTAAAATATTTGGACAACATCTTTTAAATTCACAAAGTTAGAAAATGTGAAGAAGACATACTATAATGCCAATAGATACTGCTAGTACTCAAAACTTAAAGGGTCCTTAAATAAGAGGAGGCTAGCTTTGAAGACTACAAAATTTGAAGGTATCGTTAGATTAAAAAATTTATAATTAATCATTGAATGGGTTTATGAATTTTTTTCTGGAGTGGTTTGCGATATTTTAAGCAGCTGCTGAAAAAAAATCAACATTCAATGGCACATCAATTTTAATATATTGTAATATAAAAATGAGAGAGGTTTAAAATGGACAAAACGTATATATATTTTAAAAATTCATTAAAATTTGAGATTTGAGCATCAAGATAATTTTATATAGCGAGAACAGATTCCTAAACTTCATTTTAGGAGCATAAATTTAAATATTTTAATATATGTTTTGAATAACAATGTCATTTAGAATACTATAGAAATTTGCACATGATTGTGAATTTTAAGTTTCTTTATCTTGCATATTCTGTAAGAAGAATGGGTATACTGCTAATATTAAAATATAAATAAATGGTAAAAGAAAAAGCCATAATACCACAAAAATCAGCATTTTATACTTTAATCATTTGTGTTAGTGTACTTTTGTTCTTATGTTAATCAACATTAATATCTATAAAGATAAAATGATTGTGTCTGGACTAAGAATTCAACTTTCACTGAAAATGAACATATAGTTAAAAACATGTTTACATATTTCAATTTGGGTGATTCATCCTCAGTTAATTCTCCCAAGTGGACAAAAATTGGCCATGGCCAACTTCTTTTAACCATCTCTTTTAATAATCATTTATACTTTTCACTTTCAGTGATTCATCGAAAGTGATCATCCAAAGTAAAAAATATAAACCCAGCTTAAGATAACTATGTGTTAATACACAAAAAGAGAATAAACAACAAATCTAAACAAGTAAGTATAATAAGTAAGTCTAAAAATCACCATGTACAGAAAATATATATTTCATTTTTAACCCTACCATATGTTATTCAGTTATTAAATGTGTGCTACAACAAAATTTGCATTGATAAATTAATAAACATCTTTTATGTTTCAATGTACTGACATTTAGTTGTTTTCCCTTAGAACGCATTTTTATGCAATAAATTTTTGTTGAATGAATAACATGAAGGTGGGTGGCTCCAGAAGAGCCCAGCACAGCGGCCAGAGGTCTATTGTACTATCCCAGAAATGAGAAGGTACTTAAAAAAAAGAGACCGGTAGCCGAGGCAACAATCAGCAGGCACTTGACAGGAATGTCATACAACTCCCAGAACGCGATCACATGTCGATCCAAGTGTTCGAACCTATGGGCAGAGAATACCTCACATTCACATAGTATATGTGCAGCAGTTTCTTCGCTATAATTGCAGCCTCTGCATAGCAAATCCTTAGTGACACCCATAATATTTAGGTGTCTTTTAAGGGTGCAGTGCCCAGTAAGGAGCCCAACAGCCCTTCTGATGCCAGTTCTACTGAGCTTGAATAATTCCTTTTGACACATGCTAGGGCACACCGGCCACTCAAATTGCTGCTCATGTCCTAGGGCGAATCAGGTGGTCTGGGTTTTCAACATGCTAGGGCACTTACAGTTTAGTTCCTTCGCCTACCTTTGGCCCTTAGTATTATGCCAGTTCTCGCAGTGAAGCTTTCTGCAGATGTCATAGACAATTCTTTTAGTCAGTTCATTAGGAACACACAAAGCCGGCTCAGGACCAACAAAAGGTGTACTTGAATCTTTTCTAGCCAATTCATCAGCCATTTCATTACCTGGAATGCCTGAATGTCCAGACACCAAGTGAAATATGACGTGATTATTGCTAGCAATTTTACAAAGTGCAGTATAGCACTCTCAGACAAGAGATGACATCATAGTAGACTTCCCTAAAACCATAAGAGCAGCCTGACTATCAGAGCAGATAAGTATTTGATTGCTCCTGTAATTTCTGTCAGAGCAAATTCTACAACACATTAGAATGGCAAAGACCTCAGCCTGAAAGACAGTAGCATAGCGCCAAGAGGGTAAAATAATTTTGTACCATCATCCGGACAGCATACTCCAGCACCAGTACTAATGCCTAGCTTAGAGCCATCAGTATACCATACAATACATTTCTCCTTATTGTAGGTAAGAGTCCTCTTCCAGTTATCCTGTGAAGGGACCTGAATTTCATAAGGCTTGTCAAATGTATATCTGACAAGAATACCATCAGATGGCATATGGAAATAAGGATGATCTATAACATTACTGTTTAGACCACTCCAGAATAAATACTTTGAATAATCCTTTCAGTGTTTCAGATATTTAAGTTTGTTCATGCAGATGAGAGCCTCAGCTTCAATGTGCATGTAGAATGGGTGCAATCCAAACAAAAGTTCAAGAGTTGCAGTAGGAGTAGTTTTCATGCCTCCAGAGATCACAATACACACCATCCTTTGAAGCCTAATTAAGTCTAATTTAGCAGTTTCACATCTAATTCTAGACCATCATATAATGGAGCCATAGGTAATGATGGGACAGATTACCATAGAGTAAATCCAACGGATAAATTTGGGATTCAATCCCCAGGTTTTCCCAATAGCATTTCTACATGACCAAAAAATTCTTCTAGCTTTAGTTATGCAGTATTCAAAGTGTCTCTTCCAATTGAGACCCATATCAAAGTAGATTCCTAGGAATTTTACCTCCTTGGAGCAAGTAAGCTTCTGACCAAAGAAGCAAATGTCTCCAAGATTAAGAATATGTTTTCTTGTAAACGCAATCATAGCAATCTTTTGTGGATTAACAGAGAGGCCGGCATTTTTGCACCATGACTCAACACTTCGAAGAACAGTGGACATCATGTCAATAAATTTTTGTTACTAGACAATGCTTATGCAATTTCATTATCTATTAATAAAATTAATTTTTACTACTTTACAGGGTCATTCTATATGGGGACACCCGATGAGTGTTGCTCTATAGTCCCAGTTTTTTTTTTAATTTTTACCATGAATACATATGGTAATAAAACCCCCAAATCTGCAATTGTAATGTATATATCCTAATAATGGCCCAGATACAGGCATTTAAAAATGGCCATTTTTACAAAATGGCGGCCATTTTGGATTTTGCACTAATGTTTAAAAATGTAATAGCTTGAGAACTAATGGCTCAAATTAAATAATTCTGCTACCAATTTAAAGCTATTTATATCAGGAATATAGGTGTCATATCAAAACAGTGAAAAATATATATTTTAATATTGTTATTACATGAAAATTGCAAAAATCACCTCTGGATTGATAGGCAATTTTAATGGCCTATAAAAAGAATGGCGCCTAATATTTTTTACTGAAACTTGGTACAAATACTATCTAATAGGTGTGCTTTAGGTACAAAAAAAATTAGAAAGGTAATATTTCTTATTACAGAGAAAAATAGCTTTTAAAATATATACATTTAGTTAACATTTGACATGCAATGCTTTAATCATTTAAAATATATATATTTTTTAAAAACAAATAATGAGCACAAACAAAACACAGGAATTTCTTACACACTAACTAGTATGTGTGCTTTAAGTAAAAAAAAATAAGTTGGTAATATTTAATTTAATAACTAAAAAATTTGCTGTTATATGTATAGGAAATCAGTGTAACATCTCTGGGATGATGAAAAATTCTAATAAAAATCTTCCTAAAAACCATACAGTTATCATTCTTATTTTTATTTTCTTAGTTCAAATTATAAAATGGGCATTTTCTATATTCAGTAAAGCTGTAGATATCCATTTTTTCCTAGTGGCCATTGGCACCTAAACCAATTGCATCTAAGAGGCAGTACAATAACCGTTAGCCTATTTATAAATGACAACTATCGCATAAAGTTGAAGTCTTTCAGCATACATATAGTTAATTTCATAAAAAATAATTTGTAATTAGGTAATATAAAACTCATTTTCATAAACAGCACTAAAATTTAAAAAAAAAAATAAACACAGAACTACAGCATGTCTATCACCAAAAAATATCACCCTGACAGTTCCAATGGAAACACTGGGTGATATCCCTATCTAGTTGAAATCAAGGGCGGATCCAGCGAGGGGCGGGGGATCGCCCCCTCCCCGTCGGGGTTATAAATAGGAAAAAAATAAAGACAATGAGAAATAATTTTTGTCTTGTTTGTTATATATGACTGCCTATAATTTCGATGTGGGAAGACATTAGTTCGTCATCAAAAGCAAAGTCCCTGTGTGATTCTATATGCACCACAGAGTTCATTTTGTCTATGCACACTGCAGCTGACAATTTCTCCGTTACGCTACCATTAAGTACCAAGCTACAGACAGAAATTCGCGAAAAGCACTCTGCATCATCACTCATTAAAAACACTGTAGGAGTTTTGCAAAAGAAGCGAGTGGAGAGTGGCACTGTCTTTCATCTTCTTTTCAATAGAGCAACTGAAATGATGAGTGACTTGGACATTGTCCCCAAAAACCCTAGAATTATCTGAAGAATAACACATCGAGACAACCCTACCGTAGAAAGTGTCAAAGACTATTATCGAGTAGTCATCTACAACAAGGCTTTGGATGAAGTTAATCAAAATTTGAACTCAAGGTTTGACAAATCCGAACTGAACATCTTTGATATTAATGTTCTCATCCCAAAAAATGCAGATGAAAAAGCTGAGGACAAAGCAAGAAAGCAAAGTGCTCTGCAAAATATATCACATAAATTTGGTTTAATTCTGGATGATCGTGGAAGTAAAAGTCTGTTCGAAAGTGCATTTCAAGGAGAATATGAAATTTTGCATGAGTTTTGGAAGAATGCTTCTGAAAAAAACCCCACAGAAGTCTTAGAATTTTTGGAAAAATGTGATCCAGACGTTTTTCGACGAATCTACAAGCTTCTCGCCCTTCAAGCTACGTTCCCAGTAAGTATTGCTTCAGCAGAATGTAGTTTTTCATCACTGAAGCGCCTTAAAACTTGGCTTCAAATGCGGATGACAGAAGAGAGACTTTCAGGACTAGCATTAATACACGTCCATAGACATTCATATTGATGTAAATAAAGTGATTGGGTGTCTCCAAGGATTCGCTTTGCAGAGGCTGCAATTACAGCGAAGAAACTGCAGCTCACATTCTATGTGAATGTGAGGCCTACTCTGCTCACAGATTTGAACACATTGGTCGTCATGTGATTGAACCCTGGGAGCTGAACGACATTTCTGCCAAGTGCCTGCTTATTTTTGCATCGGCTACTGGTCTCTTTCCTTAGGGATCTTTTCTTTTCTTTGGGGTAGTACAATAGACCTCTGGTCGATGTGCTGGGCTCTTTCTGAGCCACCCTCCTTCATTTCATTCATTCATTCAAATAAAATGATTGACAAATTTTCAAAGAAACCAAGGCGGTTTGACTTTTCACTATAAACTTTTTTTAGAAAGTTGCTTGCTATAAAAAAAGTAAAATAAGTACAACGTTTTCGTAATTCAGATTAAAACTTGCTCTATTAAATACATTGTAAATTATAGTTTTGGTTGTTGTATAAATGTATATGTATTTATTAGCTTATTAGCTTATCCTTTCTGTCATACTTAACTATAATTTACCTTAAACCATATTTCCATATAGTTTAATGATAAGCTCAACTTTAATTATTAAGTATATTAAAATGACTTAAGAACAACAAAATTTATCTAAACTATTCAACAGCCCAAAATTAAAAATTTTCCAGAGGCGAGTTCCCGGAACCCCCCCCCCCCCCCTCTCCCGTACTAAAACTCTGGATCCACCCTTGGTTAAAATAAGTACCTGAACATAAACAAACAAGCTATTGATGAAGGAAATGATCCTATAGCACCAATATTGTTTCTGGAACATTTAAAAACACCTGCTTTTGGTCTTTATGTACATGAGACATCAGCTGCCTATAGCCTCAGAATTTTCAACTCTAATACTCGCACAGTTCTGTTATATAAGTAATAGCAATTAACATATATTAGTTGTCAGAGTTCCTGAAATGATTACTTGTACTGCATCATCTGTTTTCTCTTAGGTTGAGTTCAAAATACAATGTAATATTACAATTCTGGGTGACTTATTCCTTTTTGCTCAAGTGTTTAGAGCTGAGTATGTTCAACAAATAAATCAGTGAATTGTGCTTTTATGATCATTTCTTTTATTTTTGTTCCATGATTAGTTCTTGTCTTATGCTATAAAAATTGAATGTTTTGTATGCAAGAAAATCAATGCGTCATTAAATACTGAGTTTATTCCTGTACTTGTGTCCTGAGTGGTAGTGTAGTATCTGCAAGATTCACAAGGATGAATATCTGAAATGGTACAGTTTAAGACAGAAAACTTGTAATTTAATAAACATATCACCAAAATTAGAGCTGCACCTAATACCAATTTCTCTCAGACTGTCAATGATAAATCAGGAATTACTCATTCCAGGGAAAAAACTCTGCACTTCTTGTTATTCTTCCTTGGATTCATTAGTTAGTGAGTCAGAGGTCCCTATTGCTGACATGGAGATGACCAAGGATGCAGATTATAATGAAGTCAGAATAATAATGGAACAATTGAATAAAAGCTGTGAACTTTTGGATTTATCACCAATAAAGGTCAATAGATGTAGCTCTAATAGGAAACTTAGTTATATGCAAGTTAAGAAATTAAAGTAGCCACGTTGCTACTAAAACTGCCACAGTATTGGGTATTGAAAGTATTAATAAAGCCACAAAATTCAAAAGACATTATTTACTTAAATTGCACATCTATGATGGAAAATATATTGAATAAGTTTTCTTTAGATGCATCATTTAAAGAAAAGTTGGAAATTTTAAAATTAGTCAAAGATTCATGGATAGTCCAACAAACAAAGGCTTGTTATATTACTACAGAGAATTTAGTAAAAAAAAAAGCAAGAAAAATAAAAGAAACAGAAGGGATGTTACCAATGGCTAGTGAGATATGTGTTAAATTAAATTCTGATACTATAAAAAAATTACTAGTTTTTATTAAAACAGTCGATTGTGTCCAGGAAAAAAAAGATTGCATATCTATAGCAAGTAAAAATGGGAAAATATTAAAACAAAAGAGATTACTTTTGCATAATTTAAAGGAATTATACACTGCATTTAAAGAAAATCAAAATGAAGTAAAAATACTATCTAAATTTTGTACACTACATCCAACAGAATATGTAATTGTTGGAAGCAAAGTTATTCATTCTGTATGTGTTTGTATATATCATTAGAATATTAAATTCATGCTTCATGCCATCCATATCAGTGACTATACTACATCATTATTAAAAAAAAACAAGTTTATTGCACTGAATCAGAAAAGTATGGTACACAGGTGTGAAAACTGTCCATATCCAGAAATTCTTAAAGAAGTACGAATGCATCTCAATGAATTAGATATTATTAGTATGTGTTTTGTTTGTATATGTTATGTTTATGCATTCTAATGGCCCAAGTGCATCGTATATATGGCCAAAACCTCTAGATGTGTACCAAAGATTACGCTACTGGCTATTAGATAAAATTGGTTTAGAAGCCAGTGGCCACTAGGAAAAAATGGGTATCTTCAGCTCTACTGAAATACCTTTTTATAATTTGAAATAAGAAAATAAAATATAACAAAGGTAACTGCATGATTTTTAAGAAGATTTTTATTAGAATGTTTCAGTACGCCAGAAAATTTTACACCAATTTCCCATACACACATATAACAGCATTTTTTTAGTTATTAAATTAAATATTACCATCCTTATTTATTTTTGTACTTAAAGCACACATACTAGTTAGTGTGTAAAAAATTCCTGTGTTTTGTTTTTGCTCATTATTTGTTTAAAAAAAATTTTTTTTTTTTAAATGATTAAAGTATTGCATGTCAAATGTTAACTAAATGTATATATTTTAAAAGCTATTTTTCTCTGTAATAAGAAATATTATGCTTCTAATTTTTTTTGTACTTAAAGCACACATATTAGTTAGTATTTGTACTAAGTTTCAGAAAAAAATATTAGGGGCCATTTTTTTTATAGCCCATTAAATTTGTCCATCAATCCGAAGGTGATTTTTGCAATTTTCATGTAATAACAATATTAAAATATATATTTTTTACTGTTTTGATGTGGCACCTATATTCTTGATATAAATAGCTTTAAATTGGTAGCAGAATTATTTAATTTGAGCCATTAGTTCTCAAGCTATTACATTTTTAAACATTAGTGCATTTTAAACATTTTTGCAAGATGGCCACCATTTTGCAAAAATGACCTGTATCAATGTCAAATGCCTGTATCTGGGCCATTTTTGGGATATATACATTACAAATTCAGATTTGGGGGTTTTATTAACATATGTATCCATGGTAAAAATTAATAAAAAAAATCCATGACTATGGAGCAACAAGTTTTTCTTAAAATGGGTGTTTTCACATGGAATGACCCTACAAACAGTATAAAAATATTTTATTAATAAATATAGAAATAAAAATGCACTATTTATAAATAAAACATATCTATATTTATGAATAAAATTCTCGTTTTAGAAAAATACCATACAACAGAAACATAAGGATGCCAATCAGTTTTAAATGCAAAACCTAAGAATATATAAGAGAAACGGTACAATAATTCCATAAAAGTAGGAAATCATCTGTAGAAACATGCTCATAAGTCTTTTCAGAAAAATATAAGAAAATTATTTATGTATTACCCATTATTGTTCTATAAATACACCCAACTTTGACAAATTACTCCAGAAACTTTAGAAAAGGGGTAAAAATACCACTGAAAAACTTCTTTTGGCGATCTCTTATGCATTTTGTTAAGGAGATTGGGTGAGGTGACTTAGCCGAGTTTTGGATCCAGAGTAAGCCACTACTAAGTTTATACCTAAAAGTAAGCTTATAATATTTTATTAGAATATCAGCAAATTTGCAACTTTTAACGCCAGGGTTTATTTTTCAATGATAAATTCTGATTAATACCTACAATTTAATGTCAAATCTAAAGCTAAATAAAACCTAACATTATAAATAGAGGTGGATAAACAGTAAATAGAGCACATATTGCAGTTTTTTATTCAGTAATACCATAATGTCATGTAATTTAATAGTATTGTTACCTAGTTAGCAGATTGTTCATAATTAGATTCCATAAAAGTAAGTCAAAATTCCTCCTTTTGGAGGGACCAGGGACGTAAGTACCGGGGGGGTGTCACACACACCCTGACACAAAAAAGTCGGAAAATTTGGCAATCACTCGGAAAAGAAATCGGAATAAGTGTGAGTTTTGTTCACCATAAATTTCACTTCAAAAACTTTTATTTTACTTTAATTTTCTAAATGTTCACTACAAAATCACCGATTCTCTTGTCGAACAAAATCCTTGAAGTCCATGTTGAAGTAAAGCCATCTGATGAACGTCGGGCAAATGGTTTCTTTGCAGTGTCATAAATCTTATTTAAATACATTTGAGCCACCTGAAAGGGCGATGACAACGAGGGCAGGAAGTCCCCAATCTTTTTCGGCCTTTTACTTGAGGAAATTCGGAGAAGCAGACCTTGCACCCGGAGGGTGCAGATCATTTGTAGTACCCATATGTGGGGACAAAACCATGCAAGAGCAATTAGGTTTGGTAAGAGTTCTTCGGAAAAAATTTATTTTCTTCCATATGCAATCGGCAAAACAGCAGGAGAAAAGTACTAAAACACATTGTCCAGGGATTTGGAAAGCAAACCCAGTATGCATTCCCTTAAAAGTGTCTTTAATTGGGCAAGTAATTTAAGACGTTCAGAAAATGTGAATGTATTTTCTGTAGAATTCTGAAAAGCATGGAATCTTCATTCATCCCAGAATGCTTCAATTTTTCGCATAGCTGGGGTGGGACCGCGTAAAGTAAGGTAGTATTTATAAATTATTTAAAGGCATGCATAAGAATTGTTTATATACGTTTCTCATAATGATTATTATTTATTTTTATTCCTTTTTTACTTTCCCTGCAATACATGGTAATGTATAGGGAAAGTATTGGAATCATGCCGAAAATCACAACTCGAGTTTTCGATGGATCTACACGTTTCGAGACCTCTAGAATACGAAAAAACTATTTTTAGCGTGACGTCTGTGTGTGTGTCTGTGTGTCTGTCTGTCTGTGCAGATATTGTATCCACTCTAACTAAAAAACTAATGGACCAAATTTCACGAAATTTGGTAGGTAAGTGACTTGTGAGAGAGTCTGGTGCTGATTAATTTTGGGTACGATTCGGAATAAAAGAACCCGCCTTTTTTTGTGAAATGGCCCGCAAAAGCTTGTATCCACTGTAGCTGAAAAACTGATGGACCGAATTTCACAAAATTTAGTAGATGAGTCACTTGTGGGTTACCTTGGTGCTGATTAGATTTTAGTACGATTCGGAAAAAAATGACCTGCTTTTTTTGCAAAATGGCCAGCAAAAATCGTCCAAATCTTAACTAAAGAACTGGGTATACTCAAATATATCCATTAAATGCTGATTTAATACGTAATTTTCAACGACAAAAAGAATAAGACCCACCCCATTACACTAGGACTAGCCGTTCTCGAGATATTTTAGTTTTTCGTACTTTCCCTACGCCACCTTTGAAAATAAGCCCGGTTACCGAATGAGAACAAAAATTGAATTAAAAGTGAAATAAATTTAGTTAAAATAAAAAGAATGTTAATATAAATCTGCAGGGAAAGTCATGTGCTGCCCACATCAGATTTTTACTTTCCCTGCAATACATGGTAATGTATAGGGAAAGTATTGGAATCATGCCGAAAATCACAACTCAAGTTTTCGACGGATCTACACGTTTCAAGACCTCTAGAATACGAAAAAACCATTTTTAGCGTGACGTCTGTGTGTGTGTCTGTGTGTCTGTCTGTGTGTCTGTCCATGTGTCTGTCTATCTGTGTGTCTGTTTGACTAAAAAACTAATGGACCGAATTTCACAAAATTTTGTAGGTAAGTCACTTGTAGGCGGGGCTGGTGCTGATTAGTTTTGGGTACGATTCAGAATAAAAGAACCCGCCTTTTTTGTGAAATGGCCCGCAAAAGCTTGTATCCACTGTAGCTGAAAAACTAATGGACCGAATTTCACAAATTCGGTAGATGAGTTACATATAGGTCACCCTGGTGCTGATTAGATTTTGGTACGATTCAGAAAAAAATAACCTGCCTTTTTTTGCAAAATGGTCCGCATAAATTGCCAAAATCTAAAATAAAAAACTGGGTATACTCAAATATATCCATTAAATGCTGATTTAATACGTAATTTTTAACGATGAAAAGAATAAGACCAACCCCATTACACTAGAACTAGCCGTTCTCGAGATATTTTAGTTTTTCGTACTTTCCCTACGCCACCTTTGAAAATAAGTCCGGTTATCGAATGAGAACGAAAATTGAATTAAAAGTGAAATAAATTTAATTAAAATAAAGAGAACGTTAATATAAGTCTGCAGGGAAAGTCATGTGCTGCTCACATCAGATTTTTAAATTTTGTTATAAAATTTTTGTGTTTTTAAAGGTATCATTTAACAATTCATACGCCATTTAAATAAATTTTCTGCGATAAAATAAAATCACAAATTGTGAATGAAACACTAAACTATACAAAAAGATCAGCAGTGGTTCCAATACGGGTCAGAACGGGCTGAAAATTTAGATTTTTTCCCTATTTGGCACGACTGTACCAGTGTTTAAACCCTGCCCAAAGACCATTGAGTCTCGGCTTGATCCGGCTCGAAATAATTTATATTCATATATGTAAAAAACATGAATGTGTTGAAGACCCAGACCGTCCGACTCATCCTGAGGACTTGAGCAACTATTTGGACGGCCGGGAAAGAGTGAAATTTTTCTACGAAGAATTAAGATAATTTTTTTTTTAAACATTTATCTATATATATAGGTGAAATTAAGACAATTATTTCATGTATTCAATTAAAATTCATTTGAAAAATTTTTAAAATTAAATATGTTCGGCCTGGCGAAATAAATATATTCGGCCCCAGAAAAATTTTCAAAATATGTTCGGCCTTTTTTAAAAGATGATTTCGCCTGAATAACATTTTTCTATGTAGATATTATATCTTTTTTGACAATTTTAAAATAATTTTAAATAATTAAATAGCAAAATTAGAGCCATTTTTTCAAAATGGTTCAAAATATTAAGACATTTAAATTAGAACCACTTTATCAAATTTTTTAAATTATTAAAATATCGAAATTAGGACCACATTTACAAAATATTAAAATATCGAAATTGTTGCTACTATATTTCAAAAACTAAGAACCTATCCAAAATCCAATTGTACACTCCTATATGGTTTTCAAAGGACTACAAATTACCTAATATTGTTCATAGCTACCACTTTTCGTTTTCGAGAAATAAGCATTTATAAACTTAAAAAACAGTAAAATTTCAATCTTTTTAAACTTGATAAGACGATTCCTCGAAAATTGCATTAGATCTATAAAAACCCATTACTAAGCTAGAACTTGGATTTCCTACTAAACATTCTTATCGCTTATGGTTTATCTTTCATAATTTAGAAAATAGTTCGAGTGAAAGCAAGGAGACAAAAATTCTCTCCGACAGAAACTTTTTAGTTTTTCGAAAAAAAATGCCAATATACTAAAATATTGAAATTATCTCTATATATATACATAAAAGGTACTATATTTCCAACAAAACAAGAAAAAGGTGGTGATATTTTTATCTGTTAGGTTCAGAGATATAAACGCCAAAAATGTTTATATATTTCGTAACGCCCGGATGTCTGCCAGAGACTCCCCAACCATTTCATATTAAAATCTATTATTCATATTAAAATCTATAAAATCTATGCAATTTGTCCTTTCATACTGTGATTATTTTTCGGGAGAATATTATATATCAAATTGATAAGGGCGAAAAAACTTAATGCTTTTTATTTTTGCTTGTTTTTCTTTATGATGATGCATTTCCTTTTTTAAATTGAAAGAAAAATAATTTGCCTAAACATATATAAGTGTGAAAACGGGTTTAATATATTAATACATATTTGCAACTAATTATTTAAACCAATTCATTAAATAAAAAAGTTAGACTTCGTAACCCTGAGAGATGCTTTTTCATACTGTGATTATTTTTCGGGAGAATATTATATATCAAATTGATGAGGGCGAAAAAACTTAATGCTTTTTATTTTTGCTTGTTTTTCTTTATGATGATGTATTTCCTTTTTTAAATTGAAAGAAAAATAATTTGCCTAAACATATGTAAGTGTGAAAACGGGTTTAATATATTAATACATATTTGCAACTAATTATTTAAACCAATTCATTAAATAAAAAAGTTAGGCTTCGTAACCCTGAGAGATGCTACGAATGTATAAAACGCAGAACTCGGGAGAAAAAAATTCTAGGGATGATATCAACAAATTATTTCTACAAATATAAGTATTGAATAACATTGTGTTTGACTTATGGCTGCATATGCGGCAAAAATTAAAATTGGAAAAATGTGAAAAATTGGAAGTTTGATTAATTTACTTAAAATGTTATTAATTTTATAACTTAAATAAAGTTACTCTTAAATTGCAGTAAATTCTTAAGTTATAAATACTAACAGAAACCACCAAAGAGAGGCGTTCCAAAACATAGGATAGTCCCATTGCAGATTCCGACATAGATGCTAAACTTATCCTAGTTTGGGGAACGTCCCCTTTAGGCGGGTTCTGTAACCATTAACGCTTGGTTTTGCTCATAGTCCACATATAAATTGTGTAGTATGGCCTCAATTTTTGTGAAATTTAAAGCCGACTGCGTGATAAGACTGAATTTATCTGTCTCTATAAAAGTTCACAAATTTGTAGAAAATATAGATAGTTTTCGTGTTGCCATTCCGCATTAGGTATTACTTGCAGAGAACTAAAAAGTGCAAAAACGATCTACAGATTTTAAATGGGACGCAATCCTTATAGAATATAATTGGTTGATATATTACCAGAAAAAATGAACAATATTTACATGTTTGTATTTAAACTATTTGTGATTAAGGAATTTCAAATATTTACAATTACATATTTAAATGCGGTCGTCATTCGTATGAAATTTTATATCTTCTGATTTGAAATAAAAATGTTTTATTAATTCCGTCGTATAAATCAAATGCATGGTAATATGTATGTAGAAAATTGAATAAATATTATAATAGTGTCGAAAATCAAAATTCAATTTTATCCCAGCTCGTATAGTCTTGACATGTTGCGTGTATTAGGTTCTTTTTTGACTATCTGATCAGTAAAACAAATAAAGTACAATTTCCATTATAAAATCCTTCACGAAAGATAATTTTCTCTTAGCAGCAGGACTCTGTTATGCTATCTTTGCCTTATAAAATCTTTTTCATCTCCTTCCCCCCCAAAATGTTCTTTATAATCTTTTTAAGTAATCTATTGTAGTACAAATTGCGATGAAATTTATTTATAAAAATGTTTAATTCCAAAAGAAAGTATTATTTTACAGGTTTTATTTCTACCGTATTTACATTTCAATGTATTTTTTCAAAATTAATAAATTTCCTTAATTTTTAAAATTAAGGTGTTTCCCTTTCTTAAATTACTGTAATTAAACCTTTTCAGAACAATAATTATCATATTAGAAAATTTTCTCCCGTCAATATCACCACAGAAAGAGCCCTTGTGCTTTGCATTTATTAAAAAGTTTCTTTTATTAAATATACGATTTAAAATCTATTACATTCTACAAATTTTTACTAGAAAGTTAAAAAATTTAAAGTTAATTTCAAGAGTTTTCAAATACAATAAGTAAAAGAAAAAACAGAATTATGCCAGATAAGCTCTCAGGAAAAATGCCTTTCCAGAGAAATTTCTAAAAGAAAATAGATAACATTTTAGGTTACATGCTTGTCTTATAATACTATAATGACTAGCACCAAAATATATTGTAACAAAATTGAACTAGCAAACATAAACGGTTTTAGTGATATGGAGCATTAAGTCATGCAAGTTTTTCTTTAAAATGCATTCTTCTATACTGTAAAAGCAACCAACTTATTGGTTTTCCTATTGGTAGGAGACTATTGTTTGATAATTCCATTATAGTAAGACTAATCTAGACGAAAATAGAATTTAGCTTCTATTGCAAATAACAGTAATAGTCTACTGTGCGGCCTCACATGCTACACGGGCGTAATATGCCCTTTATAAACACCTAAACGATTCATTGCGATGTCGGTTTGCATATGTGGGCGCGCATTTAATCTGCATGTACAAACCGCACGCCTTAAATAAACGCTTAAACACGCTTTTTCTCGTTGCGCTATGACACCTTTAGGATTGAACAAAAAGCAAGGAGGTAAAAGTCGGGATTATGATTGTAGTTATCCCGTTTAAATAATTTTTTCGCAATGCTTTTAATGGCAAATAATTGTATTTTGAAAAATATAAATAATATCTTTAAAATTCAAGAAATAAGAAAACTTCTCAATTTAAATCACTTTATGTCTTTCGTCTGCTGCACTTTCGTGAAATAAATGCCGAAAAGTAAAATTAGATAATTAAATACTATCTCCGAATATTTTCGTGCTATAGAAGATATTTATCGAGCGAATTCTTTTAAAAATAAAATAATTGCTCATTTAAGAAAATCAAAATGATATCTATAAAATTCTGGAACTTAGAATCTTTGATTTTATCACCCATATTGTGTCGCGCTAATTGTCTATAAACATCTGCTATTCTTCAAACAATAATCTGTTGGCAACTTTATGTTCTGAATATTTAAAGGAATGGATTTAGAAACAACGAAGTTTCGATTTTAAATATTTATAACCTTTAAACTAATTGAAATTTAAAAGAAAAATAATCCCGGCGAGGTGCATATTTGCATAAGCTAAGATTGCATAAGCTAAGATGCCAACTAACTCTATACAGATCTTCAAAACTGTTGAAAGTTTGAATTTTCTGCTACGCGTTACACACACATAGAAACAGACATCTTTTTGAAAAATACTAAATAATAATAATGCAACATTTACTCGACCGTTCGATATTAAATTGTGTATAAATTAGAATGTTACACTAAAATGGTAACAATGTCGAAATGTTTTTATAAACCTTTTATTAATTGAAAAAATATGTTAAATAGTTGAGCATCCAATAAATAAAAATTTCCATTAGTTATAATTTTACTGCTGTACATTTTGTAGACACATTTTATATATATTTTTATTAATAAATAATCATTAATTTATTTATAATTACTATTTTTATTTTTAAATTAAAATATTTCTTTCTTGATCAAATAAAAATCCCCCAAAATATCATTTAAAATTAAACAGAGTTATTTCAAAATAATAAACCAAAGTTGATAGTTGCGAAATATTGTATTCAGATATTTTGTGGTCATTATTTGGTATTTTAATAGTCACAACCTTTCTACTAGAGCTGCCACTATAAGTAGGAAACAAAAAAGTAAGGAAATGATCTTGCATATTAAATATCGAAGCAGAAGCCAGTAAAATAGATCAAAATAATGAATAACATAATTTTTTGCTTTTGAAAGTCAGCTGTCCATAAAATATGGTGATGCTATGCTTTATATTACTTCATTCATTTCTGATTCTGTTTGCGCCACTTAATATGCACTCGTTTCCAGTAATAATTTACTTATACTAAAAATTTTGGTGTCCAATTAAAAAAAAAATGTTTTTATATTTTGTGGACTTCCCATCTCTGCAATTGGTTTATTTAATCTTACGTTCTTTCGAATTATTTATATCTCAAAGACTTTGATCGAAGTTGAAATTTTTTTATAAACCAGCAAAGTTCTGCGCACTTCGGGCGCTAAGCTCGGCTAAGTACACCACGGCCATACATCAGAAACAGGAACCGGCAAACATCAACTGTCACCGATCCTCCCACCCGCTCCTAATATCAACAGTCACAAACGAGTCATACACCTCCCTATTCAATATTACTATCTCTTATAGGATAATACCTCTCTATAAAAACATATATATTATACCAACTCATAACATAATGCACGGGTTTCTTTCTCTAGGAGAGTGTCAGGCATGTGCAATCTACCGGGGAGAAACCGCAGTCCTACGCATCTCATTAAGGGCGATGCATTTGTTGCTTTGATGCGTTTTCTTAAAAAAAAAATGTAGTAATTAAAAAAAAATGTTAGAATGCGAAGATAAATACAACTTTCTGTAGAATTCAAACTGTAGAATTAAGCTAAACTTCCTGTTTTAGATGCGGCGAAATAAGTATCAGATAACCTAAAAAAATGTAATTTCAATGTATTTAAGAATATGTGTATAGCCACATGTAGGTAAGTTTTCTGGTGGACCATTTGGAATTTTTTTTTTTTTACGTCCGTGTCTGGACAATTTTTTGAAAACAAATATCGAGGAAATGAAACAACGGCAACCCCTTATGAGCACTGCAAATCATGTCATATTAATTTCCTTTGAACAGTGTATATATGCATGTTATTATACACATTCTGTGTTTTACAAAGCTAATTCTTGGCCTAGAAACGCGTTTTTTCTTCTTTTTTGAGGAAATTATTTGGAAATGTGCAAAGTGCATTTGGAAATTAGAAAAAAGTAATAAAGTTTTAATAATTTATAAAAACCTAACAAAAGACCCAATTTTATCAAAAGAAAGATGCATGTTCCGAAATTTACACAACCAATTATTGGCATAGAAACTCACGGGTTTTTAAGTACTAGGAAATCATCTGGGAATGTGTCAAGTGCATTCGAAGAAGAATCCCAAAATGTACAAAATTTAATACTTTTTCAAATATATTTAAAATTCTACTAATTTTTGCCCTAGAAACATGCCTTGTTTCAACTGGTAGCTAAAGATCTGGGCATTTGCATAACACATCCGATAATTAAACAAATGTACAATTATTTATAAAACAAAACCCTTAAAACCAAAAATTTGATTTTGAGACTTTTTCTTTTTTTAAATTGGGGTATGATTTGGACATATACACCAAACATTCTAAAATTAAAACAAATAATTGCTGTGTAGACTTTGAACTGCATAAAGGTCACTAGAACAGCAATGCTCTCGCTCAAAAACAAAAGTTAATTCACTTGTTTGTAAAGTCGGAAATTTTCAATTTTAGTCGGAAAAATTTCCTTCACACCCCCCCAGACAAGATTGCCCACTTACGTCCCTGGGAGGGACCAGAAAATGTGTTTGCATTAATGAAATATTCAAATTATTAAGATTTTACTGCAATAAAATGTAAACTCATCCATTTGGTTGACAACCAATAGAATGCTAATTTATAAAAGAAGAATAAATGTACTCAAGTAATGCTAAACCCTTTTACATAAAAAGAAAACTTGCTAAAACTAGGTCTGCAGGGATTTTTTGTTTGACTAGAACCCCAAAGCTTAATAGTAAATCTACTACTAGTTTGAATAACTAGATATCCCAATTTTAGATGGACAGTTCAACTTTTCAGCTTAATGTCCAGCTACTTTATGCAATTTATGTCATTCTGATATTAAATTGGTTTGGTAGTTGATTGAGATATTTGAAAATTAAGAAAAAGAAACAATTATTTGCTAAAAATAATTATGTTTATGTTTTATTTGCCAGGATCCTGTTTTATTTGCTCCTGAAAACTCAGTTCTCAATAACACTGAAACTGTAACAAGATTATTACACATTTTTCATTAAAAAAATTTAAGCACTTCTAAAGCATCTTTTAAGGACTGCAGAAAAAAATGTAAAGTATTATGAAAAAAGAGGTGTATAACTTCACATAATGATATCATTTGATTTTAACACTATCAGAAATCTCAATGACTGCATAAAAAATTTTCTTTACATTTAAGCAAAATTAACATATTTTGAATCTTGCTGATTTGAAAATATTTGGCAGACTTTTGATGATATTTTATGTTAATGATTACAAGTAATAAAAAGTAAATTAGTAACGAGTATTAGAGATATTTACAATGAATTTAAAAAATGGAAGACAATTTTTTTTTATCGAAATATCAGACGATTGATATAATTGCAAATAAAAATTAAATAACATGTTACACAAAAAGGCCCTGCGATTTTTTAAGGAGTACCTAAATATAGGTACACTGCAATAATCTATAATTAGACTCAGGGAATCAGGGTGGGGTTTCTACCAAAACAGTGAAAGTAACTGGAAGAAACAGGAACCAGAAAATATGAAACACCTTGATCCCTTTTCCATATGGCAATGGTAAAAATTATGCAGTTTGCAATCAAATCATAACTAATGGACGGATGCAATTTTTCCTGCTTTTATTGTAATTTCTGAACTGTGATATCTGTTAGAAAATTATAAATGTTAGTACAAATTTAAGCATTTTTAAAGTCCTTAAAAGTCAAAATCATGAATTAAGCTGGTTTAAAAGAAATTAATGACTACAAGTACTCTGTTTAAGGTAAGGTTACCACTTTTTCATGAGGTTTCCGAGAACATGATGGCATGAATGATGTCAACAGTAAAGTATCCATCTGAAATTGGATTGTTATAAAAAACATAAAGACTTTGGACACATGTGTTTTCAACCCTAATAGATAAAAATATAAACAATTTACACTTGTTTTGTGAAAAATATGGAACCATATATGAATATGCAAAAATATTTTCCAAGTTTCTATATTCCATAAGTCAAACAAAACATAAACTCTTTAGACTTTATTTTAGATTAAGAAAACATTTAATTAATTGTTAACAAAATTTTAAAGTTAGATTTAAGTTTTATATTAATTTAATTACAAGTTTAATGTCTGTCACCTGAGCCATAGGTCATGTCTGTAGATAGAAAGAAAATTGCTAATAAATTCCTCCAAATGGCAGCAAAAAAAGATGAGTGTTTTTCCTAAATTTATTAAATACCAGATTTTAATTGCACAAATATTCTTATGTTTTATGTATTTGAGCTACAAATTGCTAATAAATTCCTCCAAATGGCAGCAAAAAGAGATGAGTGTTTGTCCTAAATTTATTAAATACCAGATTTTAATTGCACAAATATTCTTATATTTTATGTATTTGAGCATTATTTTATTGTGTTATATCTGAAATGTATCTTTTATTAATATTAACGATACCAGTGACATCGTGCTCATCAGAAAGATCTTTTAGAATGCTTAGAAGATTAAAAACGTACCTGCAGTCAACGATGACTCAAATGAGACTTAACAATTTAGCCATAATTAATTTTTACAAAGAGGAAGTTGACAATTTAAACATGGAAAAGTTAGCCAACAAGTTTATCATATTAAATCAAACCCGAAGAAATACTTTTGCTGTAATTTAATCAATCTTTATACAGAAGACTGAAATACAAAATGTTAATAAAAGCTGTTTATTTGAAGAAATATGTTTTAACAATTTGCTTGTTTGTTTTTTTCTTGAAAATGTCTTAAGACTCTTATAGATATTGAAAATCGTGATTGTAAATTAAAGATATTATATTTACATTTTATTTTTGGGTTATAACATCATTAACAATTTCAAATAATGTAAATGCTTCGATTTTGTTATCAAATATTAAAGTCAAAACTTTTATAAAAATTTTTAAGTGCTGATTTTCTTCTCTCACATCCTTTTCCATATACACATTTTTCTTTACATTATAGATAAATACAACTATTGCACTATGTATATTATCTAAAAAAAATTATTGTATAAAACCACGTTTCAATTAAAAAATGTGAAATAAAAAATGAAATTACTGGCGGGGGGGGGGGGGGGGCACGCCAGTGATCGTAGGTATATGTTCTATGAGCCACAGAACACTTGTTGCACAAACAGCTGTTACTATGTGCGACTTCTGACAGCCAGCAAGACTGGTTTCTATAATTTCTTTTAGCCTACCAGCGTAGAGAAGTAAGACTGCAAAGTTGTTGTAAGTCCATGTTTGAATTACTACAGATCACTAATATTCACTGGTTTTTTTTAATATCCACCAATTTTCTGTTTTTACATTATTTATTCCATTTTTACTGTGATAACGTGTGCCATCACTCGCTTTTGTATGATATTTACGCTGTTTTTTAATTTTACTTATATATTTTTCAATTATTTACACACTAAAACCTAACGACGCTTGTCAAACTTTTCAAACAACATCTTGCTTGGCGATACTTTACCTCGCCAAAAAAATGGCAGATTATGTTGACATTCCGTATACTAAGGCTGTTACAAAATCATTAACTGAAATACTTTTTCCTAAGAAACTATGATGAGGTCGCTTTGAGCAAACATTTAGTGCAGCAACTTATTCGCGCCATATGAGGAAATCCTAAAATGGAGGATTGCAGAAAATAAATACACTCGCAAGTATTAGCGTACCTGTAGATATAAGTTTGTTACGGATACAAAGTTGCAATGCCTTAGGTGCATTTCATTCTGATTAATTTGTTTTAACTCATCAGAAGAAATGCAGTCTAAATTATTTGATGTTTCGGAATTTGGAGGACACGAAAAATTAAATCGAAAAGACATGTTAAATTTTTACATAACTATTAATACAACTGGATATATTTATATAATATAATAGTATGCATTACGCAACAAAAATATTTAGAAATGATTGAACCATGGAGTTAGAAGTATTGAACATATTATCGAATTTTAAATTTCCACTATTTTCGACGAGAGATTAAATGCCAAAACGCTGCGCGTTTTCCATTGGCTCAAAATCTTGTGACCTCACGATTTTGTCTTGGCGTATTACTTGGCGCTCTTTAAACATTTCCAGGAAGTTATCGCTAGAAATGGCGCAAGTAACTTAATAAAAATTCATTGAAAACGATTGTGTAATAACAAATAGCGTTTGCTTTGTTTTGTTGCGTACAGAATCCTCCAATAACCGGGAATTACTGTAAAAATGTATTATGCAGTTTTATCGTTCATGAAATCAAAAGTTACAGCTTTGTTTATGAATATGTTAATGGTCAAACAGTACAGCTTTGCTTATAAATTATTTTAATATCATGCATGGCATAGTATACCATATGGCATAGTATGCATAGTACGTTAGGCATAACGAAATATATTTTAGAGTACGTATTATAAATTTCATTAGCAAAATGAACTACCACGATTTCGCTTACAAAATTTTTTGCCATGCTTATGTTCAACAACTTTCCAAATATGTCTACAATAAAAATACTTCGATAAAGTTGGAATTTTATTTTCCTTTTAGTTTCTAGTAAATGTGTAAAACCTATTTCTGAGAAAAGAGCTAGTTGAAGCATTCAGATTGGTTAATGTGTTCTGAATTTTTAATCATTTGGGTGCTTTTATTAATATATTTTTTACAGATTAATAGATTCTGGATTTATATAGATCAACGATTTAAAAATCAAGAAAAATATTATCGATATGTGTTATGTTTTTACAGTAAAATGTATTGTTTGCAATGTATTCTATACTTTTAAAAAATCCATTATTAATCCATTCATGTTCTGTTCTATTCAATTTTAGGAATTTTTGCAAGATTGCATCATTTAAAAACAATTGCACTTAATTTCATAGAAATCAATTTCTTCTTTTTAATATTATAACCCCCTCCCCCCACTCCATATATACACAAAAATATTATAAAGCAATAAAAGCATATTGGTTCAACATATTTTACAAAATAACTTTTTATTTATAAAATGATTTACTGTACTACCAATAGTATTATAAATTTCACACATTGATGTATTACACTTGGTAATTTAACCTTCAATCATAATTGGAATGTACCGAATCAATGTGTTAACAAATTTAAAACATTTAAATATCAAATATGTGGCAAAATCTGTTTTCATCTCTTTAGGATTCACAAATGCTATTATTTCATAAACACATTTAGAATCCGGTGAATTTTTATTTATGTGGTAGGGTCTATTAAAAATTATCAATTTAACTAAAAGTAAATAAAATTAATCTCAAATAATGAAAGTCAGCAAAAAATCAATGTTTCTGTTTGTTTGCTGGTACTGTCACAGAAAATCGAAGCAATGTTAACTATGAAATTTAGTACAAGGATGCTTCCGGGCAAGTTCTGGAAAAAAAAAAACCAAAAACTTTAAGGGGACAGTGGACGTTCAAATTATCAAAAATCAACAAATTTATGCAAAAATTTTTGTTTTGCATATTATAATTATACACATTATCTATCTTGCATCAATTACAAAAAACTGCATTCAAATCCAACTATTATTAAAATATTTCCCCAGCCAAAAGCTATTATCCAAATATTTCCAATCATAAAAATGGACCAGTTGTCACTCACAGTTAATAACTGACTGTTTTAGTTCAGTGTACCGAGTAAACATTATATTTTAACAACCCCATGTTTATTGCAATTTGGCAGCAACCTTTTTAACTGTGACTTCTTTTGAAAGTGCTTATTTACATTCAGTACCTTTGACAGTATTTATTTGTTTACCTTGCATCTGTTATTTACCTTCTTTTCGTTTAGTTCGAATAATAAAAGTTCTTTACAGAACTGACAGCTGCATTTTCATAGTTGTATTTGTAATTTGTTTTTATAGTTTTAAAGAACTTTTCTATTAGCAATGCATATGATAAGTATGCATTATCATAAACCGAAATCTTGTTTTTTTTTTTAAAAGAGATAAAAAAAAAAAACAAGCAACTATAAATAAAGCTAGCAATAGGCAGTTTCAGTTGATACATCAAACTCATTAGATGTAATTTCCAAAAGAATGTTTGGGTACTCACAAAAATTTAATTGACTTGTAAAATCTGTGGAAAAATATTTGAATCAACATTTTCCAGTCCTTGTGTAAATAATTCAAAAATGCTTCAATGCAAATAAAAGACTCATAATTTTAAAAATTGGAATAGGTCACACAGCTTTGAAGTGACCTTGGAATTCAAACCATGGATAAGAAGACATTTTATAATTGTCTAAAGAAAGGAAGAACTTGAACCAGGATGTACTTCTGATTGCTCGGAATATTGTGCAGGAAAATTACAAAGAACTTTGTGTATCGTGGACGGCAACTTCATCGATATTATAGTCTCTTATGATGCAACTCGGTAGAAATGTGGACACACATCAATTTACGGAATAGGAATTGCCATTGATATTTTGACAGAGCTTGCGATTGACTATGGAATTTTGTTAAAATATTACCCCAAATGCACAAATGCGAAGAGAGATTTGAAGGAAAATAGTGTTGAATGTAACATTTGGTATCAAGGTCACAAGTATGAGTGTTCACGAAATTATGATGGATTCTCGGGTTCAATGGAAATGATAGCTGCAGAAATATTATGGAAACGATCTCTTGATTATGAAATGAAATATGCAAGTTTAGTTTCGGATGGTGGATGGACTTACAAACATTTATTGCAGTTGTATGTTTATGGTAGTGATGTAAAAATTGCAAAGGAAGAATGCATCAACCATGTGGTGAAACGATTGAGAACTGTATTGGGGTTAAAGATTGACGAAGTAAAAGTGTTACCATCGGAGGTCATAAAAAAGGTAGTTTGAAAGTAAAACAATTGTGAAATTCACTAACTTCTATGGGAAATCTATAAAAGGCAATGTGTCGATTGAGAACTGTATTGGGGTTAAAGATTGACGAAGTAAAAGTGTTACCATCGGAGGTCATAAAAAAGGTAGTTTGAAAGTAAAACAATTGTGAAATTCACTAACTTCTATGGGAAATCTATAAAAGGCAATGTGTCGGATATGGACAGGATAAAAAATGCCATGTATGTTACTTTGTTTCACTGTTCATCTACTGACAATTTCTCAGAACACAACAAATGTCCCAAAGCGATCAATCGCGAATAAAGAAAGGCCAAAACCTCATTCAAGTATAAAAACCATACTATCTGAAGATGTTGTTTCGAAAATATTGCCAGTGTATCAGAAATTTGTACATAATGAATTATTGTCACAGTGTATTACAGGTAAGACACAAAATGCTAATGAAAACGTCCATAGTGTAATTTGGAAAACTGTTCTAAAGAAGTCTTTATATTAAAAAAAAAACAATTGGAACTGTCAGTAGTCTCTAGTGTGAGTGAATTTAATATTGGATGTTTAAATACTTTAGGTGCTGAACAAAAAAATCCTGATCCAATATCAGTATCAATTGCTGAAAAGCATGATGATCAACATATAAGTCAGAGCAAAAGTAGCAGTTCTCTTTTATGGCAAATGTAAAAAAATTAATAAAATATTTTATAAATTAGTTAACAACAACAATTAAAAATATACAAATTCCTCGATAGAAGCAGAGATATAAAAAGTATGTGTACAATTATTTTAAGGACCTCATAAGCATAAAATAAACAAAAAGGAATAATAAATAAAGAGTTATATAATTAAAGGGTTAAATACAACTGCCATTGTATTTAATATTTTAATTAGTACACATCACTTTTATAACCTGATGAAGGAGACTCACAATGCATTTGAAACAATTGTAATAGCTTAATTTTAATATCTGCTTATATCACGGAATTTATGTTTTTACAAGCAGCAGTTACATTCAGATTCATTATAGCTAAAAATGTAATACAGTAATGGACCAATTATCTGGAAAAAATTTAAAATATATTTTTTCGTGTGTGCGTTTTCAATGGAAATTGCTAATTTCCTTTAATATAAACAAGATTAAAAACAAAATACTTCTTTTCTTTTAAATGTATATAGTGGTTTTATGATATAAAACAAATACAGAACCTCGAAAATCCGGATGTTTTTCAAATTTAGTTATTTTAACTATTGGACTGTCAAAGTTGCGGATTTAAAAACAACAGAGTAAGATTATTTACATTGAATTACATTTTACAAAGATTTAAGTTATAAAATATATAAAGGTTTATAGTGTATTTAGCATAGCATAGTACAGAGAATAGACAATAATGCCAAATCAACGTAATATCTTGTTTAGTGGCCGTTTTGGTGATGGATCAGAAATCCGGAAAACTAGCAGTCCAAAGGATTTCGAATAAATGGTCCATTACTGTATTTACTTAAATTTACTGCAAGTATGATCAAATGAATCATGAATGTTTACTATAGGAGTATCAGTCCCACTACAAACAAATTCTGTTACTTCCTGCTTATATTGAAGGCTTGATTTTGCTGCTGGCTCAACACTGATGCATTTCTTTTTTGTTAAAAAAAATATTGATTGACACTCTATTTTTAGTAACTCTATCCTTTTATTGGTTGTTTCAGTTTAGATTTGACCCCTATTTCCTTCATTAGTTATAGAAATTATATCGTCCAGATGTTTACAAATTTTTTTTTTTCAGTTTCATGATTCAGAGGTACAGTATTTACCAACTGAGTAATATGGCTTAATTTTGTTTGAGGTCTGGCTTTGTGGAAATTGTATTTTCATTAAGGAGATCCTTAAAACTCACTTTCCACCATTTTATCAACAACTTTCTCATTTTTTTTTCTGCCAAAGATCTTTCTGACAGAAAATGGTGCACACCATCAGTGGCATAGAGTCCATTGAGGCTCAGAAGCTGAGCCTCCCTTGTTTGACGACATTCATATTGGTTATGAACTTTTACCTTTTATTGTAATTTGTATTTTATAATTATTTATATTTTAAATGCCTCGTTTTTAAAAAAATGTAAATTGATGATATGTAAATTTTGCCTGGCGGTTATGGCCTATATTTAAGTACTTGTTCATACCTTATTTTCACTTTGCCACTGGTGAAGAGTATTTTGACCATGTAATTTTGTACGTCGTAAAATGGAGATTTTAATAAAGGACTTTTAAACCTATATTTTGGTTGTCTTTGATTTTAAAGTTTTAATTAGTTGATGTGTGTTCCCATACTATTTTACTAATTTAAAGATAATTTTATTTATTATATTTTTTAAATAACTTTGTGAATATATATGTATTTTTTTAGAAAACTGTTACACTTTACTTACTTAAAATGAGACGTTTCAAAGTATTTTTCTCATTAAAATGCATATCTAGAAGCTGAAATCATCTAGCTTTCACTGTGCTTTGAAAGAATCATGGTATTAGGCCTGCCCACCTGTTAAACTCCATCCTTGCTGATAAGCTAGAACTATAAGCTAGCTTCCAAAAAGGTGTGGCTATTTCTTCCCCCATTTAAAACCCTTTAAACAGAGTAACTTAAGACAATAATTGGATATAGGACGTGACTTTTCATGAATGAAAATTTCTTGGGCAAGGCTAATGGATCCGCCATTTTGGGCCAAACATGGTTCTATTAATTAATCTTCGCAAAAGATGCCATATGTAATACTAAAAAATATGAGGCATTTTCCACGAATAACATGACATTCACCTAAATTTAAACAATATCAAGATGAAGAAACACACTAGTAATAATGTAGTTTGTGAAGTAGATTTAGTCACAGCAACAATATGACGAAACATCCGTTTGCGTATTTGGGAGTTTTAGAAAGAATAAATCTGATTTCCCTTTAAAAATCACATTGCATAAGAATCTCAGTCAAACAAAAGCCATTAATAATTTTCTAGCGGATTTTTAGCATATTGTATTCAAGATATTTTTAAGTTTTCAAAGTATACTATTTGTAAATAATTAATATACAAAATTGTTTAAGGATATTGTTGACTACATTGTTCTCACCCATTTTCAGTACACTCCTTAGAATTATTTTATTTCGTTAATACTAGCTGTTTATATTTACAAAACTAATATATTTTTTGTATCACTTTTGCAATAATATTCCAATATATTTCTACTTCATACATAAGTACTTGTAAAACTTTTTCCGGGGAGGGGGGGGGGGGCAAACTCAAGCACATAATGCACAACATTGACTGGCTTCATGCTCGCCTTTGTTATATTGAATATCCAGGGGTGAGTGTGACCCCCCTCTTTATCTCCCCTATGGGTGACCATGACTTCATATTTAATAAAATGATTTTGAAAGTTCATCTAATTTGGAAATAAGAAAACATTTTAAATGTTATATCTTGTATGTATTCATCTTACATAGGTAACATTTTAAAATCTCGTGCACTTCATCCACTCTTTGCATTTTTATGTAAAATTATTTTATTTTATTCACCCATAAATAAAACTTATGAAAATGAGAATTCCAATATAAATTTCACTTGTAACACCAAATGTTCAGCCTTCCCAGTCAAAAATCTCATGCTACGCTACTGCACTGCATGTATATATTTGTACATGTTTATTTTTAATTTGTTATAATGAATGTCCAAGGGGGAGTGTGACCCCTCTTTATCTCCCCTATGGGCGACCATGACTTCATATTTAATAACATGATTTAGAAATAAGAAAACATTTAAAATGTTATTATATCTTGTATGTATTCATTTTACATAGGTAATATTTTAAAATCACGTACATTTCATCCACTCTTTGCATTTTTATGTAAAATTATTTTATTTTATTCACCAATACATAAAACTTATGAAAATGCAATTTCCAATATATTTCACTTGTAACACCAAATTTTCAGCCTTCCCAGTCAAAAATCTCACGCTACGCTACTGCACAGCATGTATATGTTTGTACATGTTTATTTTTAATGTTGCATCAATACATGTACATACATATTCATGATTACAGATTTTGCAAAAGTTACTTTTTATGTCACACTGTTGTGGACACTCATTTCACAAAAACTTTGTCACAGTACTGGAATTGCAATTCTTTATTGTCATCCATAGCAAGTGAACGATGTAAACTTTCTTATTAACGCGAGGAATTAATAATAAAATACAATAAACTGAATGCATACAATGCATATTTTTTTATAAAATAATACAATGTGAAGAAATAATTAACTTTCTGAAAACAAAGAGCTAATCATGAAAATATACAAGTAACGTAAATAAAAAAAAAAACGTCAATAAATGGCAGGCGCAGGAAGGAAATACGCGCCAAACTAAATATTGCAAGAAGAAAATGCAACCCCTGAATGAATGCTCTGAATGCTACTATTTAACTGGCCAATAGGAAACGCGCAGCGTTTTGACCATGGAGTTAGAAGTAAGGAGGAAAATCTTCTATGGGTGCAAGGCGTTAAAATACCATAATGCTTTGAGAATTATATCTACGCGCCGCTAGTGTTGCTTAAGTAGTTCGAGATACTGGTGTTGCCATTTCTGCACAGATAAATGTTATAAAAATGTGAATGAAATGAAAATGTAATGACAATTAATACATCACAAATATTTATCATATACATATCATTTTTCTATATTTAAAACAATTTAGATTTACTAATTTGAAGTTAGATTTACCCGTATAAATGCAAATTCGGATAACAAAGTGTGTATACCTTCATTATTTGTTGAAAATGGAAGATTTTGTATCGTTATAAATAATTAAAGTAATTATATTGCAAAAATTTGACAAGAAAAAAATATTTTTCATTCTGTAATTTAATCTTTAATCTGCAAGCATTCTGTAATTTGGCAACGAAGCATTTTAGCCAATGACATCACATCTTTTGCATTTTGATTGGATACTACACCGATGGCGGGATTAATTTTTTGATTCGTCTGCTTGTTTACATTTTGTTTGTTTCTGTCATTTCTAGCTTAATGTCTTCTGTTCACATGCGAAACAATAGGCATAATTAATTGATTACGTTTCACATCTCTCTAATTACGTATAGACGATGTCACTGTTTTGTTCCTGGTTGTAAAACAGGCTACAATGTAAATCGAGCAAAACTTAAAGCTGAAGGAAAAATAAATTTGAGTTTGTTTCAAACTCTCATACATTTACTGTACTTTGTTCTGTTCAATATTTCTCTTTAATAAAAATAATTTTAAGAACACTTTTGTCAGAAAAACCATAAAACTGGTTGTAGTAGTATATTATAAAATTCAACTTTAAGAAATTTGAATCTGTTTCTGCAGGGTACACTGTAACAAATTATAGTTGAAGTATTCTATAAATAGTTAAATTACCAGTATATATATGTATATTGACTTCAATTTATGCTTATCTTTGCGAGATGTTGAAAATAGACATGTTAATAGGTAGTAATAATATACAATATGTAATTACAGTTAATAACATTGGCAGCATATAGTTAATACTTGGTATTTGATTAGGCAAAAGCTAATAAGTGTTAGTGGATATTAGTTGAATATTTAAGAATAACACTCAAAGCCTTCCCACCTTCATATTAAAGTACATGATCTTGTCATTAAAAAGCTCCCTTCCTCTAAATAAAAATTACTGTATTTTATGTATATTTTCACTCATAATTCAATTGTGTAGCGTGCAACTTGTAGTTTTGTGAAAATTATAGCTATTTATCATGGGTGTCCATAGGGAACTGCAAGAGGGGGCACTTGCCTCTCTCCCCCCGGGACATTCAAGGTCACAAAGGTGGACATAAATCTAGTGAATGTTGTACGTCTTATCCTTGAGTTTTCCCCACTGACATCAGTGGTCTGCCTCCCCAGCACTCTGGAAAAAGTTCTATGGGCAGCGTCCATACTGTTTAAATTTATACTCTTTCCATGCACAGAAATTTGTTTAAAAGTTTAATTCATATCTTACACAAAAAAGTGGGAAAAGGTGCACATTAAGATATTTTTATTGCTCAAAATAAAGTATATTCTGCATATTTTGATGCAGTCCTTATACTTCTGATGATGTCCTTATACTTTTTTCTCGTGCTCTCAGTGCAGCGATCAACATTGCTAATCACTGCATTGAGAGCATGATTTCATGCTTTGAGAACAAACACCTCCACCACAGCTGGTGGGAGGTTCTGTGACTATGGTTTTCCCTCTTGTAAAAAATTATATCTTATCAACTTGACATTCTTGTGGATAGTTGATATTTAAAATGCTAGTACTTTTTCATTACAATTAATAGTAAACTGCCAAAATATTGACAACTGTTATGTTACTAAATTTTAATATCTAGTTTGCTCTTAAAAATATATTTATTCTCGGTTCGCATTGTATTTTGAACTAATAGGTATGAATAATTTCAAATTTATTTTGTATTTATATGTACCAAATTAAGATTTTAGCAGTAAGTTACATTTCAGTTCATTTGTGTTCAGTGTTTAAATGTATAACCTTGTGGCAACTTGGCGTCGCCGTGGTCCCGAACCAGGGACCTGATGCTTCGTAGACTGACACTATAATCACTGAGCAAAAGCTAGCTCCTCCTCTGTTCTTATAATTCGGTTACTGGCTCGTGTGGCATCTTTGTTGTGGCAATTTGGCGTCGCCGTGGTCCCGAACCAGGGACCTGATGCTTCGTAGACCGACATTATAATCACTGAGCAAAAGCTAGCTCCTCCTCTGTTCTTATAATTCGGTTACTGGCTCGTGTGGCATCTTTGATAGATGTCTTTGCTGCCGCAACCTGCATTTTGTTATATGTATTTTTCAACAGCCAAAATAATACAGCAGTATCCTTTGCCTAGCTGACAAATTTTGTTTAAGGAATAATTAGATATTTTATTACATATTCAGAAGTTGTGGGCGCGGTAGCCCATTGGTTAGCGCGCTGGAGTTGCACTCGGTAGGCCCGGGTTCGATTCCAGCCACTGCCAAAACTGCCGCCGTGTTCATGCGGAGTACGATCACGTTAAACATGTGGGTCCGAAAGTCCTTCCGTGAGGTTGGTGGTAGGGGAAGGAGGGTACGGTCCCTGTGGATGCCTCCCCCACTGGGTTCCGGTCTAAATTGGGTGGCACTTCCCGACCGTCCAAACTGTTACCTTACACCTTTCTGGTAGGTCGGACGGTCTGGGTTTCAACAACAACAACATATTCAGAAGTTGTATACATTTTATTTACATATGCTAAGAAGAATGTTGAAGTCATAATTATGGGCATATATTTTTATACATGAAGAATTTGGTTTTTGCCTCAGTTTCGGTTTTAATTGGTTACATAATTCATTAAAAACGATTCCTAAGGGTTGGTGCAGTAGACAAAAGCATCTCCTTAATTAATATTTCAACTGTCTACACGTAGCTAATATGGAGCCCTGAATGGTTTACTGGTATGCAAAAAATGTACTAAAGAATATCTCATCTTTCTAAATATCATGTCTTATGTTTGAAAGTAATGCATCACACTATATTTAAAATGTTTTGTTATTATTATCAACCCTTTGTAAGAATAATAGGCAGTTCTTTTTTTTTTTTTTTTTTTTTTTTGTTCTTTTACTTTATAATCAGTGCAATAATTTATTCTTAAAATACTTCTCAAAGTGTATTTGTTAAAATCTAATGCACACATTTCACATTACTCATCAAACTGCCATATTGTTTGAATTTTTATAGGTAGGAAAAGTTAAAGGGGAAGTTAAAATGTAAAAAATAGCCAAATTATTATCTTTTCACACTTTAAGTAGTTCATGTATATTTTGTTTAAAATCTGCTTAGGCTAAGTTGTATATGTGTCATGCTGTTCTGTGTGTTTGTCGCTGACCTATGCAACTTCCCCATTAATCATTGTTTAAATAAACCTGGTTCAATTATTCACATTTCTTCTAAAAGTTTTAGTGGAAAATAGTATATTTTTATAGTCATTAATTTCTGTTTAGTCTTAAAAATTGGAAAAGTTCATTTATGTCTAACATGTTTTTTAAAATCCTGCATTTGTAATTCATATTAAGTATATTTATTTTTGGATACCATTGTATACTTTTATTTGAATTCTTTGTTTTTGCATATCCATAAGTAAAAAAAGTACCCACTAATTTATCCCCATAAAATTTAAGCACTTTTAAGTTTATATTCCTTAAGGAAAATAAATAAATGTAATTGTAACACTTAAGTGTTACAATTTTAGGAATGTTGCAGTGTTCCATGCTGGCAAGTTATCATTTCCAAATCCATGGCTGGCAAGTTTCCTGTTTAAAATGTTATTCTACTGTTAATCTAGTTAGGTTAAAAATATTATTTAATATTTTGAAATAAATTATCTTTTCACCTACTATTAATCTGTTTAAAATGTTAAATAATTTAAGTTGATAATTTGAACAAAGTATTGTTGATATTTTTATATACCCTTTGCATCTATTGTTTGTTGTGCACAATAATTAGTATATATACTAGCCGAATACCCATTGGAAATCAATGGTCTCACAATAAGCAGCCCCTGAATAATGTGAAATTTTGAATAATTCGTGTTTCACATTTATTTAGCTAATCGATTATTTTGGTGTGCAGAAATCTTTAGAGGGTAAAGAAGAAAATATTGGAAAACTTAAATTGTGCACTTCTTCCTTTCGAACTATCTACACGTACACCAAGTTTCTATCTCGTCCCAAAGCAAACTATTTTATCATTTCCAATTTCAAACATTTTTCTGTAGAGCACACCCATAAATGAACATTTTTGAAAAACTTGGTTCGTCTTGGGTTTTTTATCAGATTGGCCCGTATACCAAATATCACACCTTTATCACATTTAAAAGGAAGCGTGTCTCATATATTCAGACAATTGAATATATTGGTGTGCAGCACTCCTTAAAGTAGCAAATATTGGAAATCTGTCATTGCACACTTTCTTCCTTTCAAACTATCTACTCATACACCAAATCTGAAGTCTCTATTCTATCGTACAGTATGTTTTTCCTATCACTTCACCTTTCGAACGTTTTTCTGTGTAGCACCCCCTTAAATAAACATTTTTGAAAATCCGTATTCATCTCGGTTTTTTTTATCAAATGTATGCCTGTATACTAAATTTCAAGCTTTTATCACACTATAAAGGAGACATTTTTCATTAGTTCATCAAATTGAATATTTTAGTGAGTGCCCCCCCCCCCTCACACACAATAGCAAATATTGGAAAACTGAAATTGCATGCTTTCCTCCTTTCTAACTATTTACCTGTACACCAAATTTGAAGTCTATCTCATTGCGAAGTATGCTTTTTCTATTATTTCACCTTTCGAATGTTTTTGTGTCAAGTACCTACCCCCTAAGTATACATTTTTGAAAAACTCCATTCTTCTTGGGTTTTCTATCAGATGATTCGCCCATATACCAAATATCAAGTAGTCTCAATCATGTTTTAAAAGGGGTGTTTCTCCTTTATTCCAAAAATTGAACATTTTGTGGTCAGGCACCCCTAAAGTAGAAAATAATGGAAAACTGAAATTGTACACTTTCTTCCTTCCAAACTATCTACCCATACACCACATTTGAAAAATCTATCTCATCCCAAAGCATGTTTTTTTATCAATTCACATTTCGAATGCTTTTCTCTGGAGCATCCCCTTCAACAAACATTTTTGAAAAACTATATTCGTCTTGGGTGTTTTCATTAAATGGTTAGCCCATATACCAAATTTCAAACCTCTATCAAATTTTAAAGGATCTGTTTCTTATTTATTCAGCAAATCAAACATTTTGGTGTGCGGCACCCCCTTTAGTAGAAAATATTGGAAATCTGAAATTGCACATTTTCTTCCTTTCAAAAAATTTACCTATACACTAAATTTGAAGTCTGTCTCTCATCGCAAAGCATGCTTTTGTAACATTTCACTTTTCGAACGTTTTGGTGTGAAGCACCCTCTCTACAGAACACATTTGGGAAATACAATTTTTCCAGATGATTTTATCGAATGATTGACTTGTGTACCAAATTACAAGTCTCTATCTATTCGGAAAGTGCCTAAAAGCGTGACAGACTGACAAACACTTGGTAATTAGTATGTAGAGATTGTTTCATTTCAAATAATGCAATTAAATGCAATTATAAATTTTTTAATTATGTTTTGTATTCATCCTTTTCATCGAGTATGCAAAAATAATGCAAATTATGGGTTTAAAAGAAATATATCATAGAAGTAATAGTATGAATAATATGTATATTGTATATATATATTTTTTTTAAGTAAATATAATATACTAGCTGTCCCATGAGTAAATATAATATACTAGCTGTCCCAGAGCATCTGCTCTCTAGTGTCTGGTAACTTACTACTCAGTCTCTGGAGTGAGTCTTCAACTTTTTCAAACATTATTCCATAGTATTTAGTTCTATTTGTCTCACAATCATTATCAGAATAAAAGTATAGCTCTTGCATTCCTAATGTCCATGGACAAATGTGGACTAATTATTATATGACATCCACAATTCTGCGAACTTAATAACTTCAATGTCTAATTACATTTATGAACTAAAAAAAAAATCAAAAGATAAGTAACTAATGACTGGCATAATCTTGTAACTGTATATTTTTATTTTGTTGTTTTCATATGGGACAATTCATGTAATATAATTCACATAACTGCTTGCATAAAAAAGCAGTATATTGCGAGTTTAAAGTTCAAGTTGTAAAATGGAAAAATAGTATATATATGGCTGGATATCTGATAATTGTCAATTTTGTGTCCCTTGAGTTTTAAATAAATAAGGTAGATATTTTTTTTTAGTATTTGTTTAGAATACAATCTTTTCCACATATTTTTCAACAAAAAATACTTTTCCATAGTATTACATGCACTTTTGACTTCAAATGCAAATAAAATGTGGTGAATTGAAACATTGTACAAATATATTTTGAATAAAAATGCAAATTTGTCATTTCTGTCACTGTATACCCAGGGATGTGTTTTCATCTTCTAATTACACCAGTAAAAACTTACACAATGGAAATTGGGTGACGTTTAAGAAATTCTATATTGACTTGTGAAAAAAATATTTTTATAAAATTTTTATATTATTTAGTGAAATTGCTGAAACACATTTGTCTCTGAGAATCTATGACATTACGATATTGCCCAAAAAATCATCCTGTTCATCCATTAGATGGCGACATAGCAACTGACCTAAAATAAAATATTTTAAGTCAGTTGAAGAACACTAGTTTTGTTCCATATATGTTTGAAGTTTTGGGATTTTGCTATTAACAGATAAGATAAAAACACAATTTTATTACTCATTTTGATATATATTAACTGTCATTTCTGACATGTATTTAATTATTTTTAACAGCAATGAAGATTTTAAAATACTATACCTCCTTTTAGTGTATAATTTATTTCCCAATGTTAGTTCAAATTTTGGTGCTCAACAACCCTTACACGTTCATTTCTGACATGGTAATGTAATAATGAAATTCTATTAGCCATGTTTAACAGCTGCATTATTTGATTTCTGTCATTGTTATTTCAATCACTGTTAATCTTGGAAATACGAATTGTATGGCGATGCATCTCCCAGTACTTAATATTGCCATAACTTGTGGCTTTATATTTTAACACCTTAAATCTATATAGAAAGAACAATATTCTGGAGTTCTATATTGAATGATGACCTCGGATACTGAAAATGAAGCCATTTTTACACCCATTTTTACATTGGACCCATTTTTACAACAGTGGAGAATTCTAGTGCTTTTAACTTGCGTATGACATGAGATACTGAAAGTGAAGCTGGATATTGAATTCATTTTTATTTATTTACAACACAACAATAGATGTTATAATATATCCTTTTGTGTTGTGGCTATGCAGACAGTGATAGAGCGTTGTATTCTATTATAGTAGATATTCCATGAATAAATCAGTTTTTAAATTACTTATGTGCAGAACACTCAAGGGCCTCACTAATATTTATAAGCACAGTTGTTTAAAAAGAAATATTGAATAAAAAATCATAATTTTGTATGAGCTGAAACTGGTCCAAAGAAAAAAAATTTCAAAGTAATTATATGCAACACCCTTTTCTCATTTCATGCCCTGAAACGGTCTCTCTCCACTCCACTCTATGATGATACATCTTTTGGATGTCCCAACTAATGATATAACACATTTAGTTAGTGATATCTTGATAGAGCAAACCCCTATACAACACCCCTTTCTTATTTCATGCCCTGAAACGGTCTCGCTCCACTCCACTCTATGATGATATATCATTAGTTGGCACCTCCAAAAGATGTAACACATTTAGTTAGTGATATCTTGATAGAGCAGACCATTCTAAAAGAATTCAAATACTCCAACTCTTTAGTAAAACTGATAAAATATGAATTTACTATATATATATATTCTAAATGTGATTATAATACTACTGCACTCCAATGCTGAGTATATGTAATTTACATGCAACACTTTTCCAATCAAATGGAGATCTTTTAAAATAAATTGCTCAAATGCTTTAAAAATGAATGTAAAGTAACATGTGCAATTTGATACAAAATTTGCAACATATGAGTTTGAGAAACAAAATCAATCTCCTTTTTCGGGATAAAAACACAGAACAACCACACACACTCTAAAAGTTAAAAAGCACATTTAAAATAAAATAATTTTATTTCATACTATTGCACAAATGATGTAACAAATTATATGTACCTTTGTTCAATACATGGAAAAAATTTTCGATTACAAAAACTTAAATTATCTTTGAATTTCCCTATCCATGTAAAATCAAAATATACATATTTTGTTTAAAAGTGAAAACACAATATAGTTCGACATGCATTAAAGTAAATTGACAAATACTTTTTTTTAGCAATCATTTGTACCAGCAAATGCTCTAAATTAACTAAAACGTCAACATCACATTCAGCTATAAACAGAACATCAGCTCGATTGTTATGATTGCTATTTCCAATTTTTACGATATATACATAAGAATGTATTCCATCTATAAAGTATGGATGGGACAGTTTTTGAATAATAATTAATTTATCTAAAAGAATTAAATACTAGATTGAAGAAAATAAACATACCTCTAAAAACTTGTGTTGATCTAAATTTAAATCATTGACATCCCAATATTGCGCCAAAGTCCGAAATAATTTTTCATTTTCCTGCTTTTGCCACATCCAATGACGTCATGTTTAGACGCACTGTGCATGACACTTCTCGCAAATGAATGAGTTATTTTAAAATTAAAAAAAAAATATTTCCCAACTATTTTTCCCGTGAATTAGTGCATAGAAATTTTCTTCATTGTTTGAACTATAATGTACATTGAGCCGCTAATTCATTTTTTCGAAATAAACAGTTTAAATAAATTTTATTTAATGCAAACCAGCTTTTTGCCGTAGAACTGCATACAATGTATAACGTCAGAACACTCACTAGCGCCCCTGAATTACTGTCTCAAATGGTTTTGGCGTTTTCTCAACATGCAGATTTTCCTCCTTACTTCTAACTCCATGGTTTTGACATTTAATCTCTCGTCTATTTTCGCGATTGAATGAGGCACTATGGAGGGCGCATCCCTCACAGATTTCGATAGAACTTTCACGAGCGGATAAATAGCACCGGACCCACTAACAAATCCATTGTTGATAAGGGTCTAGATATCCTAGTCCTTATCGACAAACATTTCAATCAGTTTAATATCTTCTCAACATGAACCTCCCCCCCCCCCCAAATGCTCTTGACATCATCTCGTGGAACGCCAACGGTATCGGATCCAAAATCAGCGAACTCAGGGACTTCGCACAAACACATAATCCACACATAATGCTAATCCAGGAGACAAAAGCTAATGAAAATATTAATATTAACATCCCTAATTACAAAATTTATCACACCCCTAGAGAATCCCTTCACCGCCCCAATGGTGGCACGGCTATTTATATCAAAACCAATCTGGAACACACCCATCTCACCAGCCTAAATACCAAAATTCTTGAACACACCATTATTAAATTCAAAATTCCTAACACTCCGAACATTCTAATTGGATCTATTTATGCAAAACAACACAACACAAATAACAAAATGCAGGACGACCTCTCTTCTCTATTTGATCTGCACAATAGCGTCATCCTTATGGGCGATTTTAACGCGCACCATATGAGTTGGAACTGCAGGAGGCGGAATAAATATGGAAGAGAGATCAATGAATATATAAACAACAATAACATTAGACACATTTTTCCACAAACGCACACCCACTTAAACCAAAACTCTCACGACACTACTATCGACTTTGCACTCACTAATAATATCCCATACCCACACTCTATTGAAACAATTAACGACCTAAGCTCGGATCATCTACCAGTTAAACTTACCCTCTTTTTTACACAAAACATCCCCATTACACCATCACTTAAATCCGTCAAATGGGATAAATTCACCCACTACCTAGCCAACACTCAATTAATTTTCGCTCGATACAGCAACACCTACGACATCGACACAAACGTAAACACACTAACAAATCATATTAAAGAAGCCCTAGCAGCTGCCACTACATACACCCCCCCTCCCACATACCATAAACTTCCCCTCTCAATCAAAAAAATTATTAAAGAGAGAAACAAAATCAGAAAAGCATGGCAATTAAACAGACATCCGAGTACCAAAAACCAATTGAATATTCTAAACCGTGTTGTGAAACGTAAAATCCAAACTCATAAACAAAACTCATGGAAAGAGTACATAAACTCACTCGCACCTCAGGATAACTCAATATGGAATTTTCTAAAAATAATTAAAAAATCAAACAAAGGAACCACTCATATGATTACAGACAAAGGAACTACCCACATAAATTCTGAAATCTCAAATACCCTGGCAGACAATTACCAATCCCAATTTACTATTAATAAAGAATTAACATGCCAGGACACCGAACTTGAAGTCAAAAACACAGTCCAAAACTTCATAAACACACCCCCTACACACATAACGAATCCTACCTCCCCATCTGAAATTCTCACAGAAATTAAGAACTTGAAAGCGAGAAAGTCTCCTGGTATTGACGAAATAAACAACAAAGCATTAAAATCTCTCCCCATCAACATTATATACTTCTTAACTCTACTTACCAATGCTATTCTACACTACAACTATTTCCCTAAGAAATGGAAAACCGGCATAATTGTTCCAATCCTGAAACCCGGAGAAAATCCAACCATCCCACAAAGCTATAGGCCCATCACACTTCTCACATCTATTAGCAAACTTGTTGAGCGCATCATACACACGCGTCTTAAAAACCACATAAACCAGCATAACATAATTATACCCGAACAGTTTGGCTTTCGCCCACAACATGCCACAACACACAAGTTGTTAAGAGTCACTGAGTTCATCTCCGAAGGAATGAATATCGGACTTACAACTGGAGCCATACTCCTTGACGTAGCGAAGGCCTTCGATCGCATCTGGTACGATGCTTTAATATACAAATTAATTAAGCTGAACTTCCCAGATGCTCTTATACACCTTATATACTCATACCTTCGCTGCAGATCTTTCACAGTCCGCTTCAACAACACTTACTCAACACATCGTCCTGTGAGTGCCGGAGTCCCACAGGGCTCCCAATTGGCCCCGACACTCTTCAACCTATACATTAATGACATACCCAGTTCCCCACACACACACATCGCTCTCTATGCGGACGACACAGCAATTTACACTAGATCCTCAAACTTTAATTTCGTGCGCTCTCGATTACAAAAACATATAAACATACTTTCCTCCTGGTTTCAGAAGTGGAAAATAAAAATCAACCCAAAAAAAACCAACTGCATCCTTTTTTCCAAGAAAAAGAAAAAACTCCCCCCCCCCCATTAATATTAATAACACTCCCATTCCGTACACGAATAATTGCAAATATCTTGGCATAACTTTTGACAAAAAACTAAATTTTAAACAACACATTGAAACCACCATCAAAAAATTCCACATAGCCAGAGCCAAGCTATATCACATCCTACACTCACCCCATGTCAACTACTCAAACAAAATACTGTTATATAAAACTGTGCTTAGGCCTGTGTTGCTGTATAGATCCGCCGTCTGGGGTTTCACGCCCAAAACAAACCTAAATAAACTCCAAATCATTCAAAACAAAACACTAAGAAGCATTAGAAAAGCTCCCAGATTCTTAAGAAATGATGTCATTCATCGGGACTTTGGAGTAAATCCCATTAAAAAAGAAATCAAAAAACTTGCAATTAACTTTTATAACAATATCCCCCTTATTCCAAATCGTGAACTTCAAAATCTAAAAAGTTATGACCCACACCAGTGGAATTTTAAAAGAAGACCTAGGATAACAACAATACTAGAATAAACACTGCATATCACATGTGGGTTTCGTCCAGAAAAGAGCACCAGGCGCGAAGCGCCTTTAATCTCCAATCTCTAGGTGTGGTTCTTATCTTCATACTGTGACATTATTTCATTTGCCCATAGTTGGAGGTTCGAGGTTTTTGATTTACTGTTTTTATTATTTGACTTAGCTCCTAGTGTGGCAGTTTGTTGCACATTTAGAGTTTGAGTAATTTTGGGGAGTTGATGCAGTTCTAAGGATTTCCTATCAATTTGGCAGTTTAAGGTTTAACAACATTTTTTAGAAAACATTGATCGAGTTTTAATTTAATATCAACTATTTAAGTTGGGACTTACCTAATTCCGATTTTCAATATTAAGTACCGCGCGGGGTCTCTTACGTGATTTGGCTTTGCGATGATCATAGTCATGCAGATTGAATAGCAGTTCATTTGGAACAGATGGCAGATTTTTATAGAATTTAAGCGCTAGCTTTTTAATTTGGGCTCTAACAGTTTTTATTTTGAAGTCTTTCCTAATTACCGAGTTTCTTAAGTATCTAGGAGCTTTCCTTATAATCCTTAGGGTTTTGTTTTGTTTTGTCTCTAGTAAGTCTATAGTAGTTTTACAGGCATATCCCCATACGGGTGCTGCATATAGCATTCCCGGGCGGATGACCGATTTATAAATTAGGAGTTTATTTTGATAACTTAGATTTCCGTTTCCTATCATTGGGTATAAGGCTCCTGTGGCCATATACGCTTTTTTGATTAAGTTCGTTACGTGCTGTTTCCAGGTTAGGTGGGAATCTATCGTTACACCTAGGTATTTAGTAGATTTTTCCGCTTTTAGGGCATGGTTGTTTATGTACAGAGGCGGCGGAGGTTTACGTTTTCTAGAGAAATAAATCCAATGACATTTATTGGGGTTTAATTTTATTCGCCATTTTTCCAGCCATGTTTGGAGTATGTCTAAGTGTTGTTGTAGCTGTCTGTGCATTACTGAGACGTAAGGATGTTTTGCAAGTATCGCACTGTCGTCTGCATAGAGTGCCAGCTCCGTGTCTAGGGTCCTGGGGATGTCATTTAGATATATGTTAAAGAGTGTCGGGCCCAGGATGGATCCTTGCGGTACACTACTTTTAATGAGCTTGGGTGTAGACATGTTATCTTTTACTCTAACTTGGAAGTGTCTGTTATTTAGGTATGAGATTAAAAGTTTGACAAGTGCGTCAGGGACTTTTAGAGTGATCAATTTGTATGCTAATCCACAGTGCCACACTTTATCAAATGCTTTTTGTATGTCAAGAAAAATCGCAGCTGTGGGTGTCTTACTATTAAGTCCAGAAGATATGTACTCTACCACTCTCAGCAATTGATGAGTGGTGGAGTGTTTTGGCCGAAATCCAAACTGCTCCGGAATGATAATATCATTCTCACTAAGGTGCGTGTTCAGTCTATTAAGAATTATTTTCTCAGTAATTTTACTAAGTGTCGGTAGTAAGCTGATTGGTCTATAGTTGGCTGGAATTGTGGCATCCTCACCAGGCTTATGGATCGCTATAATTATCGCTTCCTTCCATTCTTTGGGGAAATAATTTAGTTTTAGTATTTTGTTTATTAGGGTGGTCAAGTAAAATATTATATTTAAGGGTAGGTTTTTGACCGCAATATTCCTGATTTTGTCGTGCCCTGGGCTTTTACGGTTTTTAAGGTTTTTGATGATATCAATTATCTCTTGCGGGGTGGCTGGGTTAATCTCAGCCGTGACCGGGGAGTTCCTGAAGTTGTTTAGAGTTTGCCTAACCATTCTTAGGGTGTCCTGACACATTAGATCGTGGTTTGGTTCAAATTGCTTTTCGTAATGCCTAGCAAGCGCCTCTGCTTTTTCTTCGTCTGAGTACGCGATTTTAACGCCATCTATTAGTGGCGGGAGTTTAATTTGAGGTTTTCTGAGTCTTTTAGCGAATTGCCAGAGCGATACGTCTTCCGAGCTAAGGGATTCAATTAACTCTTTATACTGTTGCTGCTTTTCTGCGACAATTTTATCCCTGACTTTCCACGTGAGTCTGTTAAGCTCCCTTTTGAGGGTAGGGTCTCTATTAGCCTGCCATGTCTTACGCATTCTGTTCCTTTGCCTAACTAATTGTTTGACATGGTGGGAAAGTGTGGGCATTTTTGGTGACTCACGATGTGTTGTGGCAGAGGCAATAGCTCTCTTGATTTCTGTTGTGAGTGTGTGTGTGGCAGAGTCAATATCCGCCGTGCTCATAATGTTGGGTACTGCCAAGTGCGGCTCAAAAAGTGCTCTTTTGAAAACGTTCCAGTTCACCCTCTCTTGTCCCAGAGAGGCTGGAAGGGGAGTGTTCAGATCGAATGTCACCAATACCGGTAAATGATCCGAGTCGAATTCATCTAGGGTATCGATAGTGTGAGCGTATTCTATGTTTCTCGTTAGGACAAAGTCTATGAATGAGCCGTTGGCACCTGAGAAGCAGGTTGGTCTCGACGGTGCAATGATGTTGGTGTTTGTTGTGTTCAGTAATCTGTGTATCTGTGTACCGCGTATGTTGGCTCTCCTGCTGCCCCACGCTCGGTGGTGTGCATTGAAGTCGCCCGCGAGTATTGTGTTTGGATATCGCGAGAAAAGCAGTTCCAGCTGCGCAGCTACATTTATACCACTCATGTTTTTGACATATATTGAAGTTAGGATAAATGGGTTTACATTATTTATTTTAATTTTTATGCTAGTATTTTCTACTCCTTGAAGATTTATGTTGTTTATTTCCTCGTGGGGAATATTTCTTTTGATATATATTGCTGTTCCTCCATGGGGGTTTCTAGCAGTTGTATTTGAGCTTAGGTTGTGATAGCCAATATAGTTTGCTATATTTAGTTTTTTATTTTCTCTAACTTTAGTTTCCTGCATTAACAGGGCATCTACATCATTTTCATTTACGTAGCTCCTAAGTTCATTTATTCTTGGAGATATGCCGTTCGCATTCCAAAATATTATTTTAAAGCTTTCTTTTTGGGACCTAGCCATGGCGGGTTTGATTCTCACTGTTATTTTTAAAGTCCGCGATTAATTTAAAAGCCTCAAAGACCATTTGCATTGGATCACTCTTTTTTTGTATTAGCTCTGCGAACTGCATCAACAGGTGTTTTATTGCATCTAGGTCGAACATGGTGATAAATCCTCTGATGAGGTTGAGGATTTCATCCATCTTTTCATCATTGGTTTTACCAGCAGGTTCAGTCTCAGCTTTCATATCCTCAGCCTCAACCGCGGTTTGGTCATTTTCGTGAGTATCCTTTTGGACCTCAGTAGTTTTTTGCCTTTTTTCAACCGTTTTTTCTAACAGCTGGGTTTGCGCGAGCTCTTCCTCTCTGACTCGTTTAGTTTTGGCTTCACGTGTTTTGATTTCTTCTTTTGATTTAGCATATTGATTTACAATTTTAGCTTCTAGTTCCGCCTGTCTTGCCTGTCTGGCTTTTTCGGCTTCCTTTCTCTTTATAATGGCTGCAGTAGCCAGTTTTACTTCTTCCGGAGTCAATTCTCTGGAAGACGAAGGTTTGGGGGCCTGCTCTTGCACCGATCTGGTGGGTGCTGAAGATTGGTATCTATTTTGCTGTGGCACAGTGTGCGAGGAGCCCTGAGGGGGTGCCTGGGAGTTTAATCCGAGGGCCTTTTGCCTCCAAGGGGGTATCTGATTTTGGGGAGGGGGGCATACCCCGGTGCCTTTCCTCTGTTCCAGGGGTTCTTCGGGCATTGCCTGAAGTTCGCTGGGTGGTCTCCATTGCAATTTGCACACGTAGCCTTCTCAGACCTAGGTCTCTGGCAGTCCCGTGTGAAGTGTTCTTCAGCACACTTAAGGCACTTAGGTGGCATACTGCAGTTCTCCGATGAGTGATTGAACTGTTGGCACCGGTAGCAGATTTTGAAGCCCCGTGCTCTGAAGGCCTCTACCTTCACAGCCAAGTAACCTAATCTTGTTAGTCTGTAGACCCTCTGCCAGTCTGCCGTAGGCCTAAGGCTGACTAAGAAGATCGGCAGGGGTAATCTCGTTTTAGTGTTTCTCAGTTGAGAAACCCGGACTACATCTAATCCTTCGGATGTTAAAGTGATTTTTATTTCCTCCATGTTATAATTTGTTGGTAGCCCCTTCAGAACTACCTTTTTTGGCCTCTCCGTCTTTAGGTTTAAGCTGTGGAAGGGGATTTTCTCACTACTTAAATGGCGCTGTACAACCCTGTAGGTGTCAGCGTCATTTGGAATCAATTTTAGCATGTCTCCTGTGAGCTTGCCAGATACTTTATTTCCTGAGATATCATTTAGTTTTTTAAGGAGAACCTTGTAATTATCATTGAACTTTATGAAAAAACATTCAGCTTTTGGGTCTTTTTTCTCAACTTCAACTGTTGTTAGCCTGTCACTATTTTCGACCGTTTTAGGTTTAGGTGCGCTTTTAAACACTACTGGTTGCGCGGCAATCTCAGCGTAAGTCTTAGTTTTAACATAATCATTGTCAGTTACATTTACAACATTATCAGCTATTTCATTACAGTCCATGTTATCATGGACATTTAAGTTTTCTTCTACAATCTGGCTTTTAGTAGGAGCATCCTTAGTGGATTGTCCCTCCATCTTTCTTTTTTTATTTGGATTTTCAACCGTTTTAAGTTTATCTTCATCTTTAATATCCTTAATTAAGCCTAGCTCTATCATTTTACTTTTGATTTGAACACTAGAATTACATCCCTCATATTTAGAAATCTCATAAATATCACAATCAATAAACCTATCCAATTTCCGGGCAAACAAAAAAGAGTTCACAGAAAGTAACGAACCTAGCATCTTGGAGACTTGATCCTCTTCCTGTCCCAGTAGTCCGTTCATCAGCAGCTCCCTGATGTGAAGAGTCATCACATAGACTGCCAGGGTGCAGAAGTTGACGGCGGTCTTGATTTCTTCCTTCAGTCCAGTCATCAGTCCATCATCAGGTAGAGTTTCGCAGTAATCCATCAAGGCACCCTTGAGAGGCCCGAATTCTTCCTCGTCCAGCTCACCAGCAAGTTCGCGAGTAGCTGCCACGTCGCCTCGTTCCAAATCCATATCGTCACCCAGGTAGCACAAATACGTAATTCTTACGTATCAAGCAATACGTAATCTTTACGTGTCAGGCCATACGTAATTATTACGCAAAAATGGTACGTTAGAATACGGTATACCAACCGTTATAAAAAAGGTTATTATTACGTATCCTTATACATTATTATTACGTATCCTTATACGTTAATATTACGTATATTCACATACGTTATTATTACGTATATGCACATACGTGTTTATTACGTATCCATATACGTTATTATTACGTATATCCACATACGTTATTATTACGTATACCCACATACATTATTATTACGTATCTACATACGTGTATATTACGTATCCACATACGCTATTATTATGTATATCCACATGTGTTATTATTACGTATCCAGATACATGTTAATTACGTATCACATACGTGTATATTACGTATATCCACATACGTTATTATTACGTATCCAGATACATGTTTATTACATATCATATACGTGTATATTACGTATATTCACATACGTGTTTCTTACGTATATCCACATACATGTTTATAACGTGTTCCCATATGTATTTATGCGTTCCCATACGCATTTATAATGTATTCCCATACATATTTATATTGTGTTTCTACATGTATTTATTACATATTTATATTGTGTTTCTACACGTATTTATTACGTGTTTATATTGTGTTTCTACACGTATTTATTACGTGTTTATATACATATTTATCACACATTGGACAACTCTACAGAATAGTGCATGTTGCAGACATGATATTTACAAAGTTTTATGCATCTTTGTAAAACAAACATATTGAGTCAGGTGAATATATTTTTATAATAGATGTCAAATTTTCAGATTGTGTTGATTTCAATAATGTACTTGAATTTATAAATTTGAAATCAACACAATCTGAAACAGTATCTTTAAAATTTAAAATACATTCATCTAAATCATATTTTTACAAAGATACGATATATCAAATGTGTCATATATGCAAAATTCACAATACTATAGAATCACTCTGTTCATATGTAATAAAATTTTTATTTTAATTTATATTATATATTGTTAATACAATAATTTTAATGCAAAAATGTTTTTTTCCTTTATTTTCAGTTTATATTTAAATATATTTTTAATTCTAATTATTTCTAAATATTGCAAAAATTATAATCTACTACATTATGAAATATAATTTTAAATCTAAAAGATAAGCTATTTTAAATTGAAAATAACTTAAAAATACAGAATAAAATTTTGGGATATATTAAAACACATAATACTTAAAACATTTTTGCAATTTTTAAAGAGTTAATTTTTTAAAAGTAAACTTCAATACTAAAAATATATAAAAAAAACAATATTAATAATATTGTAATTAAGTTTATAGGCTATTTTAAATTACAATTATAGGCTATTTTAAATTTTAATTTAGCATGCTAAAACTACACATCTCTGCTCAATGGTGGTATCATGCAACTGTGATGATTTTTAAGAGTGAAAACAGTGAGTAAGGGCACAGAGCCCAAGTAGAACATGTTTCTAGATACACAGAACACAAACTGTTTCACAATTATTTATAAAAATTGCAAAAATTATAATCTACTACATTATGAAATATAATATTGTGTTTAATGTTTTTAAAAAAATTCCCAGAATTGTGTTTTTATTTCTTGTACGTATCATGTTTATTTTCTTTTAAGTATAAGGCTTTTTTAACTTCTTCCAGGTATTTTTTTTTATTTTCTTAAAAGTATCAAATTATTTTAATTTAGTATTGTGTTTTTTAACATTTCACCCCAGTATCAACTTTTTTTTAAAATTTGTCCTAAGTAGCATATTATTTTAAAATTTCTTCCTAGTATATATTTTTTTTTAATTCTTCCAAATCATGTATTTAAAAAAATTATACCGAAATATCGTTTTTTAAATGCTTATAAATGAGACTTACTATTTAACCTAGAGAGCTTAAATTAGTGTTATTTTCTTTTGCTTTTAATGAGTCTTAATTTGATATATAACATGACTATGCTATTTCAAATTTGAATTTTTTGAAAAGCTTCAAATTTTTTTTTTTAAATCTCAAAAACACCCCTTTTAATTTTTTTGGAAAAAAAATATATGCTTTATGGACTACTTGTATGCCAAGTTTCATAATGGGAAGCCAATGGGTTCCTATGAAAATTATTTTTTTTTTGTATTAAACTATAAGTGAAATTAGCTAAATTACAAAAAATTTAATTTCCATAGGAACCCCTTAACGACCGACTATGAAATTTGGCACACAAATAGTCCCTTAATGTCTTTAATAAAAGTAAATAACTGAAAATCTAAAAGCCCCCAAAATCTGAAATTTTACAGTGTTTGTAAACTTTACTGGTACTATCACTGTACCAAAAATGATAGATTTCTGAGGTATCAAGGTTCAAACCATTAATTGATTTGACACGGAATAACATATACTTAGTACATAACTCATTAACCAGTTGTTTCAAACATTCAGCCCACATATGTTCTTTTCAATTTTAACAATTTGCTACACACTTAATATTTCACATATGTCACTCAAAATTTAATTTTGTATTTACAATCAGTTACAAAACGTTACTTTTCAAGAACTTTTAAAATAAGTACTTCTCCAAACAAGTGAAGACAATTTCATCTCTTCCTTGCTCAAGAGTACAAACTCTCCCAGTTGCAGTATCAGGCTCTACTTTTTGCGAAATGGTCTCACCTAGCACATTCAAATATTCAATACGTCACTTGGTTGAGGATAAAAGAAAGAAGAAGGTCCTTTAGGATGTAGGAAGCTAACTATATAGTCGCTCGTCTTTTCAAGAATACATGCAAGCTACCAAGATCCTTTATAGAGTATAGTGACAAATCCAGATTCAATTTTTGCTTAATTAGTTGGTGTAATATAGTCTAATGCTGTCACACGTTCAGTAAATTGGTGTTCACTACAGTAATTATGCTTAACATGAAGTATATTTTCAGAAATTGGGTAGAAAGAATGAAGTTTTTGAGTACCCATGATTGCCTTAAAGTCATTCAACTGTGGCGACAGTATTTCTTTAACTTCTTCATACTCATCAACTGTGCTGTACTCAAAAACTTCATTCTTTTTACCCAATTTCTGAAAATTGGCTTCTTGTTAAGCATTATTACTGTAGTGAACACCGGTTTACTGAACGTGTGACAGCATTCGACTATATTACACAAACTAATTTAGTAAAAATTGAATCTGGATTTGGCACTATATAGTCTATAAAGGATCTTTGTGGCTTGCATGTATTCTTGAGAAGAATAATGTTACGAGCGACTATAAAGTAAGCTTCCTACATCCTAAGGGACCTTTTCTTACTTTCATCCTCAACCGAGTGACGTATTGAATGTGCCAGGTGAGACCATTTTGCAAAAAGTAGAGCCTGTTACTGCAACTGGGAGAGTTTGTACTCTTGAGCAAGGAAGAAATGAAACTATCTTCACTCAGTTTGGAGAAGAACTTATTTTAAAAGTTCTTGAACGTTTTGTAATTATAATTGTAAATATAAAATTATATTGAGTGGCATGTGAAATATCAGGGTGGCCACTCTTCAGACACATTGAAATTCCCTGACTTTTCCAGGTGAATTGAAAAGAAATTCCAGACCAGTAATTTTAACATAAAATGCGTGCACATCCCTATTTAGTTACAAATTTGATTAAAGAATCTTAACAATTACTCCACTATTAAAAAAAAAGTTATATTAAATCAGGAGAAAAAAATACACATTTTTTGTTTTTACAAATAAATTTTGACATTTTTAATAAAAAATACATGTAAATGCAGCAAAATTGAACTACTGAAATATTTAAAAGAATTTAATGTTTTTTTTCCCTGAAGAAATAAAAAGAAATAGTCTAAACTGATGTCCTTAAATATGGGCATTGCAAATTGTTCACAATGACAGACATTAAAGATATGCAAAAACTACACTGTAACAAGCTACAGCCATTGAATAATTAATGTCAATTCAGCAATGTCAAAAGAATGTCATTAAAATAGAAAAAATATTGTAAAATGTATATAATATTCTTGGCAACAGTTGTCCAAAATGGAGCACAAACTCTGCATTTTTGTTTTTATACGGAATCAAATGGACACATGGCAGCCTTTATTTAGAAGTTACGAGTACAGCATAATACTTGGCGAAATTTTTCGAAAATGGCATACAAACTGGGCAGTCCTGTTTTTATAAGGACAACTAGAATTTAAAAAAAAAAAAAAAAAAAAAAAAAAAAAAAAAAAAAAAAAAAAAAAAAAACAGAATTTTCACAAAATTCCCTGACTTTTCCCGGTTGAGTGGCCATCCTGAATATTAAGTGTGTAGCAAATTGTAAAAATTGAGAACATATGTGGGCTGAATGTATGAAAAAACTGGCTAATGAGTTATGTACTAAATGTATGTCATTTTGTGTCAAATCACTTAATGGTTTGAACCTTGATATCTAAAAAATTGATCATTTTTGGTACAGTGATAGTACCAGTAAAGTTTAAAAACACCGTAAAATTTCATATTTTTTGCGCTTTTAGATTTTCAGTTATTCACTTTTTTAAAAAAGCCAAATCTGGTAAAGTTTTGAAATCTTTAAACAGTGGTAGATCAAAAACTATTTGACCAAGAGAGTTCAAATTAGTGCAGTCTTTTGTTTTCGATGGACCTTAATTTGATATACAACATGATTATGGTATTTAACTCTTTTTTAAAATTGGAGTTTCTAAAATAATTACAAACTAAAAGAGAAATTGTTTTTAGAGAATAGCATAGTCATATCAAATTAAGACCCATTAAAAGAAAAAAAAAATGACACCAATTTGAGATCTCTAGGTCAAATACTTTTTTTTTTTTGCCAAATTTCGCTTTTAAGAAAGTCAATAACTGAAAACTAAGAACCCAAAAAATCTAATATTTACAGTTTTTGTCAACTTCACTGGTACTACTATTGTACCAAAAATTATCATTTTCCATGATGTCAAGGTTCAGATCATTGGTTGATTTGACACGGAATGACCCTTGGATGAATATTCAATTTGGCAGTATTTTAATTTCTTAAGTTTTACACCATATATGAAATATTGTTTAAAAACAAACTAATTATTCTTTGTAATCAAAGTTAGAGGTAAGTTACGGTACAGGAAAATTAAGCGTTCTGCATTTTCAGGTTGCAGCCTATTACCATCTTTAAGTTTAAAATCTAAGTTAAGTTTAAAATTTAAGTTATACCATCTTTAAGTTTAAAATACATAAAAACATGTAAAAGAATAATTTCTGATTTTACAATATTTGAAATAAACATGCATGCATGACAACAAATGCAATCTCGGACCACGTTTTCATTTAATCTCCGCTTAGATAGTATTAAATGCGAGCATGGATGCACATACCACGATGCATGCACTTTTCCCGTTTGCTTTTAAAGCAATATGTGCATACATACAACAAAGCTAGGAAGATATATAAAATAAAATAAAAGTTAAAGCTAAATATAATTAAATAAGTTATATAAATTAAGCAACATGTTAACCTAACACTAACCTAACACGGGAAAATAAAGTTCAAGATACAAACCTTTCTGTGCTACAAACCATGGCGGGAAACGTAAAGAATGATTACTGCACTCAGTGTTGCCAGATGCACAAAGCTTATGGCTTCGTCCCCTGAGGTAGAAATGAGTCCGTTCTGGAAGCTTCCAGAACTGCGTGACGTCACGGCGGGGTTAGAGCTTGGGAGGGTGAAGATAAACAAGAAGGGATACATGAAAATGCCTTGGGGAAAAGGGTTCGAGAACAAAGCTGAAAGAGGATTTGAGCAAGGGGGAGCGTTAATGGTTATTTTTACGTATGATAAATTGGTATTTTTAACGTAATAAAAACGGTTATTTTAATGTAAAATAAACAGTAATACATACGTATTTAAAACGGTATTTCTACATACGGTATGTTCATACACGGTAATTCATACGTATGATATACGGTATTTTTATATACCGTTTACTCATAACGGTATTATAACCGATGTATTACCGTTTATCGTATAACACATACGAAAATATAACGTATAAACGGTTTATCAACGGTTATAATACCGTATGTGTGTTACCTGGGCAGGGTGGAGAAGTTCCAAAAAATAGCACTACCACGTGGTAACAACACACGTGGCACTCCAAAATGGAAAGCACAAAATCCAAAATGGCGAATCGCCCGTACACAACAAGCTGTAGAATTGCTTTGCCCGACGTGCTCTATCGAAACTAGATATAACACGCCCAAGCGGAAGCAAGAAGATCACCAACTGGTAAAAGCAGGAGCAATACTAAAGTACGTCCACACAACTCGAAGTCTAAGCTCCGAATGAGGATGACTGCATATCAACATCTACTAAAAATCAATATAATAGCCTTAATGAAATTGCCAACCCTGAATTCAAGATTAACAGCATTGAAAATGAACCAATAGAAAAGAGACAGGTTTTAAACCAATAGAAAACAACCTTCCCACCCTATTTTCATACTGCCTTCGGGTGCACAACAAGTATAGTGTATCATGCTCATATTCTCCGAGAGATACAGCCCACTGAGGCTAGGTGCTCTATTTAGCGACAAACGCAACGCGTAGGTCTATGTCATAATGTGACGTCACCCGACGTCAATATCGACGACCAATAGTAGCTTCAGAGAACTGCGCCTGTGCACGGAGACGAACTCATTATCACTCATCACTTATAATACGAACTCATCATTTACTATCGCATAGCTGCCAACTTATTTGGAGTAAAAATCAGAAGATTTTTGAAAAAAAATCAGAATAGCGCGTAAAATGAGTTTTACAGAACAAATCGACATAAATCTGATTTTCAAAGGACACAATGTAAATAACGCACAAATATGTGAAACACACAACTGTTTTGAGATATCTTTGGAAACAGTTGTATGCATGTTCATTTGTACATTATTTACATTGTATCCTTCATCTCTCAAAATATTTTGACAAAAAGTTACGTTATGTAATGATGATATAATTCGTTATGTAATGATGAAAAATGATATAATTCTATTATATTTAGAAAATGCAAGTTTGACAATTGCGTTTAAGAACAGGGTTGTTTAAATACATGGGCAAATTTAATTTTAACACATTCCTTTATATTAATTCTAAACTATGATTTTGTTATCTATAATAACTCATGCTTTTATTTTGTCAGTTTTGTTGAAATTAAATCATTACAATAGTCAGGATTTATGAACTTAATTTCACAAAAAAAAATTTTTTTACAATTGGGAAGACACAAATTTTTTGTTCTTAAACTGCAGTATATTTTTAAACACATTCATAAAATTATCATGTATTATTAAAATGTGCATTGTCTAGTGTCTACACATAAATAAAAATTGGTGGCAGTATATTTTAAAGAAAATGTTTATTTTGTTCAAAAATATCTTTTCATAAAAATGTGGCAGAAAGGGCTTCAGATAGAAAAAGATTGAATTTCATGATCGTACTATTTATATGAAAATAATTAAAAAATTAACTTTTATAATCAACCAAACTATGAAAATAAGCTACTTTAGTCCAGTTAATGTGCAACAATAAGGAGAAGGAGATCGATGGAAAAGGATAATTGCGTAATCTCGGAAACGCCCGCGAAAAAAAACTGAATTTCACGATCGTACTATTTATGTGAAAATAATAAAAAAAATTTGCCTTTATAATCAACCAAAATATGAAAATAAGTTAATTTAATCAAGTTAATGTGCAACAATAGGGAGATGGAGATCGATGGAAAAGGATAATAGCGTTCTCTCGGCAACCGCTGCAGAGATGAAAAAAAAAAAAATTACTATTTAAATGAAAATAATTAAAAAGGTGACCTTTATAATCAACTGAAATATAAAAATAAGCTAGTTTAGTAAAGTTAATGTGTAATAATCAGGGGATGGAGATGGATGGAAAAAGGCAATTATGTACTCTCAGCAAAGCCTGAAAAGAAAAGACTGAATTGCTCATCTTAAAATTTAAGCGAAATATAATTTGTTTAGTAAAATAATTCTTTATTTTTATTCGCACTATAAAAATAAATTAGGTCTATTGTTCTGATATGAAATCATTAGAAGAAGAAAATGGATGCAAACTGGTAATTGGGAAGACACAAATTTTTTGTTCTTAAACTGCAGTATATTTTTAAACACATTCATAAAATTATCATGTATTATTAAAATGTGCATTGTCTAGTGTCTACACATAAATAAAAATTGGGTAACAAAAAGGGGTAAAAGTAAAACAAATATTTTCAAATGCTGTGCGAAGTTTTTTCTTCTGTTTCCCCTTTGAGTCCAATGACAACATATGTATTAATGATATATATGATAACATACATCACGGTGATTACGGAGACAAAAATCTACAACTTATTTTTGATTCCTTTCTGTGGGGGATTTTATGCCTACACTTCCGGGTTAGAAAGACGAGCATTGTCTGCCGTCCGTTTCTTGAACGCTGCGTGCTGGAAGTACCAGAATAAATAGAGCTTGTCACACGAGAACGTCTGCGTTCATTGCCGCGTTCATTGTCGGCGTTCATTTGGATTGCTTGTCACACGAGATTGCTTGTTCTCGTGTGACAAGCAATCCAAATGCTTGGCGACATTTTGATGTAAAAATATAAATTTGGCGATAAATCGGCAAATTGGCGCGATTTTTAGGCGTAATTAGTAAAAAATATTAAAAATCGTAAAGAAATCGATTACGCGCGTAAAATCGTAAAATAAGAGAATTTTCGTAAAAATTACGAAAAATTCGTAAAAGTTGGCAGGTATGCTATCGTATACTAGTACTTTTAGATAGTTTAGAATATTAAATTCTAAGTTATAGCGTTGCCTACGTAATATACAAGGCCTGGAAATTTCGCGTATTTTCGTCCAAAAACGGGTGACAGCTTAGTTCACTCCAGTGTCCGCTAGGATCGCTTTTATTTCCTGTCCTTTCGCAGTTTTTCAATGTAAACAATGATGCACTCGTAAGGGTTTGGGTGCATTTTTGTTTATGGTAAAGCTTTTTTTCATAATTTTATATTTGTTATTTTTTATTAAATTATACTGATTTTTATAGCATTAATATAACAATATTGTGCAAAAATAATTCGGTAAAAATGGTATATTGTTGTGTACCATATTGCAATTCTGATTGTAACGTAACGTAACGTAAGCAAAAGGTTAAAACTATTTTCTTTAACAAATTTTAATATATTAAATACATATGCTTGGGATAAAATCCCAAGCATATGTATTTTTATCATAAGCCTTTTATCCCAAATAACTCAATTCCCCTTCATTATTGATGGGCAAACCATTAATATATAATAATTTAATAAGCATTATTATTTTATATAACCCAAACTTATAAATGTGAAATAAATTAATGCATATTCATGTTGTTTAAAATCAATAAATTTAATAAAGTCATTGATTTTAATGAATAATTTTTAAAAAAAATAAGTGATTTAAATCAATAATTTTTTTTAAACCAAGTAATTAAAATCTTGATTTAAATCAATCTATCCTGTCGACCCCCCCCCCTTCCAATTTTTTTAATTTATGCACTCCCCAGTTTATGAATCCTGAAGAACTCCCAGCGGGGGGGGGGGGGTACTTTATGGCATGTTAATGAAAAATTGGATTTAAAAAAATTAAAGATATTTTAATTTTTATTTAATATAATTCATAAAACTTCATTTTTATTTCATAATAACTAAAATAAAATATTGAATATTTTAAAATTATTAAAAAAACTTGTTAATAAAAAAATTTCGCTTTTAAATTGAAAAAAAAAATTAACTTCTGACATCCCCCTATGGAAATTTCTGACTTCGCGCACGTTTACAGTTATATTTCCTTCTTCCTGTAAAAATTATCTTAACATTTTAAATGTTGATTTCAATCAATCTATCCTGTCGACCCCCCCCCCTTCCATTTTTCTTTTAAATTATACACTCCCCAGTTTATGAATCCTGAAGAACTCCCGGGGGGGGGGGTACTTTATGGCGGATTTAAAAAAATTAAAAATATTTTAATTTTTATTTAATATAATTTATAAAACTTCATTTGTATTTCATGATAACTAAAATAAAAAATTGAAAATTTTAAAATTATTAATAAAACTTGTTAATAAAAAAATTTCGCTTTTAAATTGAAAAAAAATTCGCTTCTGACATCCCCCTATGGAAATTTCTGGCTTCGCGCATGTTTACAGGTATATTTCCTTCTTCCTGTAAAAATTATTTTAACATTTTAATAATTAATAACGTTTGCCTTTTTTAATTTACTAAACGATAAAACATATTAAAGACGCTAATTTTGTACCTTTTTTTTATTTACAAAACTAAAAATGTTCTATATTAAATAAAAAATAACTATATTTATTAAACAAATAATACGCAAACAGATGCGGATTTTAATTTATTAGATAATGTAAAGAAATCTGAAAATACAAGGATTATAAGAACTTTGACAGTAATAAATCAGCTCTGACAGGAAATAACAGCGCCCTCTACCAACTGTTCTGGAACTACACATTCCCCACTTTCTAAATCGAAATTTCCCGGCCTTTATTATCACGTAGGCAACGGTTATAGTTGATGATTAAAATGAACTACGCCTGTGCAAGGAGTATTTTGCTTTAATTACGATCTCGGTATTATTCAAGGAGATTTAAATATATTTAAATTTCCTTCGTATTATTGGATAGCATAGAATATTAAACTCTATAATTGATGGCTAGATGTGATATATAGATATAATTTAGTCATTTTGAGAACCATGTGTTAAGGCGGAGATAAATCGATCCGAAAAGTTACCTTTTTCCGACAGATGGCTCTGAATATCGCAGGTTTGGCGCGATATGACTTTGCGCCAAGAAGCGAATATGTTCAATTTGCGGCAACGCTTTTTCACTTCGGGATTATTCCTTGCAGGGTAAACAGTGTATTGATTGGGCGAGATTTATAAGTAATGCTGAGCAAAACATGATTTATAAGCATAGCTGCCAACTTATTTGGAGTAAAAATCAGAAGATTTTTGAAAAAAAATCAGAATAGCGCGTAAAATGAGTTTTACAGAACAAATCGACATAAATCTGATTTTCAAAGGACACAATGTAAATAACGCACAAATATGTGAAACACACAACTGTTTTGAGATCTCTTTGGAAACAGTTGTATGCATGTTCATTTGTACATTATTTACATTGTATCCTTCATCTCTCAAAATATTTTGACAGAAAGTTACGTTATGTAATGATGATATAATTCGTTATGTAATGATGAAAAATGATATAATTCTATTATATTTAGAAAATGCAAGTTTGACAATTGCGTTTAAGAACAGGGTTGTTTAAATACATGGGCAAATTTAATTTTAACACATTCCTTTATATTAATTCTAAACTATGATTTTGTTAGTTTTGTTGAAATTAAATCATTACAATAGTCAGGATTTATGAACTTAATTTCACAAAAAAATTTTTTTTTACAATTGGGAAGACACAAATTTTTTGTTCTTAAACTGCAGTATATTTTTAAACACATTCATAAAATTATCATGTATTATTAAAATGTGCATTGTCTAGTGTCTACACATAAATAAAAATTGGTGGCAGTATATTTTAAAGAAAATGTTTATTTTGTTCAAAAATATCTTTTCATAAAAATGTGGCAGAAAGGGCTTCAGATAGAAAAAGATTGAATTTCATGATCGTACTATTTATATGAAAATAATTAAAAAATTAACTTTTATAATCAACCAAACTATGAAAATAAGCTACTTTAGTCCAGTTAATGTGCAACAATAAGGAGAAGGAGATCGATGGAAAAGGATAATTGCGTAATCTCGGAAACGCCCGCGAAAAAAAACTGAATTTCACGATCGTACTATTTATGTGAAAATAATAAAAAAAATTTGCCTTTATAATCAACCAAAATATGAAAATAAGTTAATTTAATCAAGTTAATGTGCAACAATAGGGAGATGGAGATCGATGGAAAAGGATAATAGCGTTCTCTCGGCAACCGCTGCAGAGATGAAAAAAAAAAAATTACTATTTAAATGAAAATAATTAAAAAGGTGACCTTTATAATCAACTGAAATATAAAAATAAGCTAGTTTAGTAAAGTTAATGTGTAATAATCAGGGGATGGAGATGGATGGAAAAAGGCAATTATGTACTCTCAGCAAAGCCTGAAAAGAAAAGACTGAATTGCTCATCTTAAAATTTAAGCGAAATATAATTTGTTTAGTAAAATAATTCTTTATTTTTATTCGCACTATAAAAATAAATTAGGTCTATTGTTCTGATATGAAATCATTAGAAGAAGAAAATGGATGCAAACTGGTAATTTTGGACTCTCAACAAAAAGGGGTAAAAGTAAAACAAATATTTTCAAATGCTGTGCGAAGTTTTTTCTTCTGTTTCCCCTTTGAGTCCAATGACAACATATGTATTAATGATATATATGATAACATACATCACGGTGATTACGGAGACAAAAATCTACAACTTATTTTTGATTCCTTCCTGTGGGGGATTTTATGCCTACACTTCCGGGTTAGAAAGACGAGCATTGTCTGCCGTCCGTTTCTTGAACGCTGCGTGCTGGAAGTACCAGAATAAATAGAGCTTGTCACACGAGAACGTCTGCGTTCATTTGGATTGCTTGTCACACGAGATTGCTTGTTCTCGTGTGACAAGCAATCCAAATGCTTGGCGACATTTTGGTGTAAAAATATAAATTTGGCGATAAATCGGCAAATTGGCGCGATTTTTAGGCGTAATTAGTAAAAAATATTAAAAATCGTAAAGAAATCGATTACGCGCGTAAAATCGTAAAATAAGGGAATTTTCGTAAAAATTACGAAAAATTCGTAAAAGTTGGCAGGTATGTTTATAAGTAATGCTGAACAAGATATTTTCATAGACTCTTAAAGTAATAAATGGACTATTAAGTAAAGGTATGTTTTAACTTTTTTCATATTGATAGTAATACTTTGTTTTCATTCTATATACATGGAAATCAGTATATAATTTAAAACATATATATCAAATTCATAGCATAACAGACAAGTTAACTTATTTTTTGCTGTTGAAGTGTATTTGAAATTTTAACACTTTAAATAAGTTTGCTTGTCGTTCTTATGCTTTTAAACATTTGTATATTTAAAAAGCTTTATTTTTATATTTCTCTTGGGTACGTAAATTTCAGTACCTGCTCGTTAATATTTTGTATACATTACTAATATGTGTTTATTGTTTCTAAACCATTTGAGAAATCAAGTTCAGGTTAAATTGACAAAATTTAGTTTTAGTTGTTAGAGTATATTTGAAATTTGCACCTAACCAATTTTCCCCATTTGAAAAATAGTTCTACATAGATGCAATTTAAAAATTATTTACTTTGTTTATATTATGCAACTCACAAAACCAATATCCTTTTATTAGTCATGCATTAATTAGATTGTCAAAATGAAACATTGTTCTTTGCAACATTCAAGTTGTCAAGTTCAATTTAAAATTCACAATCATGTGCAAATTCCTATAATATACTAAATGACATTGTTAATCAAAATATTCTATTAAAATATTTAATTTAATGCTCCTAAAAAGAAGTTTAAGAATATCTGTTCTAGCTATACAAAATTATCTTCACGAGCAGATCTGAAGAATAAAATGTCCTGGTCTTGTTTGTAAACAAATTTACAAAATATATGAAGTTGAATAAATATATGCAAAATAAAAGAGCCAAAACTGTATAGGACCCATACTACAACTTATGAGTTTCTAAAATCTTTACCAAAATAAAACAGATGACGCAATAAATTGAAAATATCAATAATTCCGTATGCCAGTTTTGTTGAGAAAAAATTGACTTATAAGCAATTATGAAAGAACACCTTTATTTCCGTTGCCTTACAGAACCATTTCTTTTTTTATAAAAAACAGTTCTTCTTTCTTGAGTTGAGTTGTTAAATCCCCAACGCACGTGGTCTCCAACACCGTAATCTTAAAACCTAAAAGGCCGTAATTGATTCCAATATATGCCAAAATATGTGCTAATATACTTGTACTGCTTATATTCTCATAGAGTAGAAGTAGCAGCGTATGCTTGGGGGGGGGGGGGCAGGCCCCCCTACTTTTCAAGGCTTTTTATTGTGATGCGTATTTTTCATTTAAAATAACCCTGGCATAAGCACATGCTAAACAGTTGTCCCCCCCCCTCCACTTTTTAGAGTCAGGATAAGCCACTGAGTAGAAGACATATCCATGCATTTGTAGGAGATTACTCGGTACTACGTACAATATATGAGTTTCAAAAAGTTTTGCAAAAATAAAACAATGACATAATAAACTGAAAATATCAATAATAATAATGTTTAAACCTGAAGACCATAATTGATATAATTCAGTCAAAAATGCAATATCGGTGAAATTTATTTTATATATATATATATATATATACATATATATATATCTTTATTATTTAAATCGGAAAGGATTTAATAAAAATCAGCTGCCGTATAAACAAATTGAATTTAAATTTGTTGCTAAACGACATGATAAAATTTTCTTCAAATAAATTGGCGGAAAAAATATCATCTGCTTAATGCTATATGAAAGGTTTAATTGTTCGTTTTTAATTAATATCTGGGCAACCCCTGGTCTTAGAAACTCAAAACATGGATTAAATTTTAAGTCAGGATATATCAAGGCTATCTACAAAATTTCTTTTAAATTCGGTTCAGTTGTTCTCCCATGATGATGAGACACACATACAGACAGATTTTCAATTTTATTTATATAGATTTAGAGAAATAGATTGAAAATAAGCAAAATGAGTAAACTTGCATTATATCTATTAAAAGTCTACATTTGGATAATTTTAATCCAGAATCAGTCATTCATAAACGATGTGTTTCAGCTGACAAATGTAAATATGTCAATAGCTAGGAAGAAATTGTTATCCACTCAAAAATTTTACTCAATTTTGTATTTTTGTTATTTTCTTACATATCATTATCAGCTTATGTAGGAATGTACTAAAATTTGTATTCACACAAGACTTTACAGTTATGTGCATATTTATGTTATTTTATATTTTTGACATAGCAATTGCATAATCTATATAAAGAAAATTAAAGATCTGTCTGTCTGTCTCGTTATCACGGGAGAATGACTGAACCGAATTTAATGAAATTTTATGGGTAACATTGGAATAACCCCACTTAAAATTTAGTACATGTTTCGAGTTTCTAAGACCAGGGGTTGTCTAAATATTAAGATATTAATTAAAAATGAACAATTAAACCTTCCATAGAGATAGCATTATGCAGACCATATTTCTTCCACCAATTTATTTGA